>JACEGR010000227.1:0-337605 GCA_014170235.1 Listronotus bonariensis | reverse complement strand
AAATAAAAACAATATAAAAATTTGTAGGTTATGTTGTTGCCTAGAATTCCGGCGCTGTATGAACATGACAAAAAACGCGAATTTTTTGGCTAAATATTCGCTTTCGCAATTCGCTTTTCGCGTCTGTATGAACTAGCTTTTTGGCTAGAATTAACACGGCATCGTAAAAGTATCTTTAAATAAATTAACAAAATATTTCTGGATTAATTCCACGCAGCTTTCTACGTCCACCATTATCCCTATTTGTGACAGCGGTATCTATGTCATTTTTTGACTCAATCTCCTCCTTAAGTATATTCATCATTGTGTCGTCTAAAACAAGTTTGACATCTCCAGCCCCATGCTCTCTTCTTCCCAGATGATTTCCAAAAGGTTTAAAGCTGTATTTACCCAAAGACATATCAAAAACTCATTCGCAGTAACAGATTTTTGGAAAAACAAATCTGTTTCTTGAATTGTTTTTAAACTTAAAGAAAATGTGTCTGTTACGGTAATTTTAACATAGTCCAGTAGAAAAGATGGTAAACTTGTTGCAACATCATCCAAACTATAAAAAAATTTCACAGTTTTATAATATTTTAATAGAGTTTTGATATTTGGATCAGACGTTATTACAAAGTATTTCCTTGTAAGTCCTAAACTCTTTAAGAAGTTTATCACATCAAGCACATGTTCCTGGTGTTTTACGTCACTAACTTTAAGAATCATGGGAATCAGTCCTGCCTTCCAAAAAATATCATAGACAACGTCCAAAAGTATATCGTCGTGGATATCATTCAACGTTTCCTCAAAAAGGTACATTTTCAGTACCGGATTTTTAATGTGATTAATGTTATCCTGGGATATTTTTATAGTGCCCGTAGTCGTGTCAATTTTCAAGACAAATTCTTTTTCTATTTTTAAATTTATCGGTTTACATACCTTCCATATTATCACCGGGTGCTCAGTTAAAATCGTGACATCTACACTGTTGATTGCTTGATTCCAAATTCCGTAATTTTCGTTTTCTGATACCCTTACCTCAGATGGAACCTTGAACGGAAGAAGCAATAACTCACCCAGCTTTACCAGTACGTCTTCCTTTTTTAACTTGTAATTTCCTCCTAAAAACCCTTCGCTCCAGTTTTCGATGTATTTAGTCAAGTCTCTGTTTATATCCTCCGTTTTGCTTTCAAGTCGATTATTAATCAAATCGTCTATGGATCTGGGAAATTTATTAAATTTTTTCTGGTGTGTGTAAATGTATAACTTTGGCAAATCATAATTGCGATCTGTGGAAAAGAAGAAGAAAATGTTCTCATTGTCGTCTGAAGTATTAATTTGAACACTTCTTCTATTGCTTAAGGTTTTGGCAGTTACTGGGATTTCCTGGGCCTCACCACTACACGGACACTGTTTTATGGTCCTATGAATTACATCTGATGAAACTGTAAAAGATTTTTGCAGTTTGTGATCAGTATTTGCAGTTGTAAAGACAATGAATCTCTTATTCTCAACATCTTCTTTTCCTTTAATTTTTGATATTTGAGTAATGTATTTTGCAATGTTAAACCTTCCCTCACTTAACGAATCTATGCTCTTCACGTTATTTGAGACATGTTTAAATTGAACAGCAAAGGTACTAGTTATGACTGGATGATCTATAGTTTCCTTGAACTCGATTTCGATTACAGCATCTCCAAAGTCTCCCCACTCCTTATCATTGACGCTTATTTTAAAGTCGTTAATGGATGGGTCAAGAGCTAGATTAATGGCCCAATATGCTGTTACTGCGGAGGTGTAACTTTTGTTAGGTCCTTCTTGATTTCTGTTATTCTTATTTGGATGGTATTTCTGAAATTAAAAAAATATGAATTAAAAAAAAATGTTTTTATCCTAACAAATGCTGAAGAATATACGTAGCCGCGCGGCGGAACTGACATTGCCCAAAGGCATTAGATTAGAATAGGGCCGGAATAACCCATGCACTGAAGCCGCTCGGCTTATTGTGCGCCCTGTCTTTTTACGTCTGGGTGATGTCAGCCAGACGGGACCTACAGCTTAACGTGGGTTCCGAACCACGGTCCTATGAACGACAACTTAAGACCTCGTCCCCACCCAGGGGCACTACTGAACCTACCAACTGAGTGGGGACCGCATGTCTACGGTTGCGCAGGACACGGCAAAGTGTGTTCCGGCGCCCTGGTCCTTTGGTGGCCTTCAGCGTCGATACATTTTGCACTTTGTCCGTCTGGTGTTGAGCTAACCACTAAATTTCCGACCAACTTATAAATAAGTATTTGGCCTCAGCAGGATTCGAACCCACCTCACGTCCGTTGTGCGCTCAACAACTTAACGCTTTACACGCTAAGCTATCACCGGACTTGCCCAAAGGCATAAAGCGGACTTCGAGCAGAAAATTCTGCAAGAGTTAGGATCAAGATCTTTTTTATCTTTTTGATATCCCACGAAGGCATATGCCTAGATACCAGAGTACCGTGTATATCCCCTGTTCCGTCAACATTGTCCAAGCACTGAAACATGCAGTTTACAGCATTTGTAGCCAACGCGGTAGTGCCATCACAGTCGTTATTTTTAAATAACTACTACCTAAATATGTCTCCCCCGCTGAGATTTTTTCAAAAGCATTAGGTTCCTTATTTTAAATGGGACACTTTATATATTTTTACTTATTTAAATGGAAAATTATATTTCAGTTACAATGACACTGTTATTTGCTACTCTTTCACATTTAAGTTTTAAACATTTAATATTTTTAAACCTTAGAATTTTGGATCAAGTGGTCACGAAAAGTTAATGGTTTCATTACCTTGGTTCTCAATTTACAGCTTTATCGCATAAATGGCATTCTTTAAAACTAAAACTCTTTAGATATTTAAGGTCAAACAATTGCAAATGCAGTATCATTATGCTATAATAGTATATTACATTACAAGTGTGGAAAATGACTAATTTCACACGAGTGGGAATATTGTAGCACGAGGCGTTAGCCGAGTCAGACAAACCCACGAGTGTAAGAAAGTCATTTTCACACGAGTGCTGTACACTATTTTTCCTACGACCACAAATTATTCACCAAAAAATAAATAAATTAAAGTTTGTCTGTTCAGAAAAAATAAAAAACAATTGAGAACTTTGCAACACTAGGGTGATATTTACTTTGCAACACTAGTGTGATATATATTTTTCCTCACTGCTATATTATACTGTTTTGACAATATTTTTACATCGAAAATCACCTACCTAGAAGCATTATATAACTTTTATCATTTTGGAATTTAAAAAGGCCCTCACTTAGTAAAAATTGTATGGTTTTGTTAGGTAATAACGCTAATAGTTTAATACGGTTTTCTGCTATTATAAGTGTTTTTTAAAAATTATCGATTCTTACATATTTTAGACACTCTTCTAAATAAAACGTAAGTGGTGCATATCCAAAATATTCCGTTTTTTAAAAATATCAGTAAATAAACTTACGGGACCGGGGAGTGAAAAGGGGTGCTGGGTGGGGTAAAATTGGTAAAACGAGTTAATGAAACTGAACATCACATATAAAATTAAGTAAAAATAACAGTTTTTCCTCATATTTTTAAGAAAAATATAAAAAATATGAAAATTGTAAATGCATAACCTAAAGTCCTAAAAGTAAGGAAAAAACGACTACCAAACGTCAGTTACCATGCAAAATATGGAAAGCATTTGGCAACGTCGGAAGGGTCTGATTCTATTTATGAATGGATAAAAGAAAGTGGATTCATAAAGTGTGTATTAGCCTTAGGTTTAATTAGGGATTAAAAAAGATTTAACTAGTTGTTTGAGTACACGAAGAAAGAGAGGAAGGAATTTGATCTATAGGCTTTTTTCTCTGGCGCTTTAGGTCGAACGGTCAAGCGGCAAGGCTGCCTCTATAAAGTACGTGCTCAAAGGTAGAAGGGAGATTTATAATTTGATCTACTTACCTGACAACACTGTGCCAGTCAGTGAAAGTTGTTTTTTGTGGTTATGTCTATTTTTGTTTATGTTTTTATTTTTTGTAAACTTTAATAAATATAAAATAAGATGATTTTCGCTAATTTGGGTTCTACCGTTTAAGGTAAATAAAAAGTTTTTTTACTGTCACTACAATAAATATGTCACTTACAAAACCAATAGCAGTTTTTAGAATGACATCATAATATGTATCACACCAGTGTTGTAAAGTACTTTTCCTACGACCACATGTGAAAATAGTAAATAGCACACTGTTTTCATGCATAGAAAATGCCTTATATCACACTAGTGTTGTAAAGTACTTTACAACACTAGTGTTGCAAAGTATAATATAAAGCTGTCATCGCTGTCATTGTTATTTAAAATAAATTTGAGTTATCAGGCTGTTAATGGGATTTACATTGAAAAAGCCATGCAATATTTTTTTAATGAGGACCTTTTTTAATTCTTAAATGATAAAAAGCGACTAGGTAGGTGATTTTGATATAAAAATATTGTTAAACAGTATAATATATCGCAGTAAGGAAAAGTATATATCACCCTAGTGATGCAAAGTTTTCAATTGTTTTCTTATTTTTTCCGTGAAGACAAACAACTTTTATTGTTTTTTTGGTGAATAACTTGTGGTCGTAGGAAAAATAGTGTACATTACTTGTGTGAAAATCACTTTCTTACACTCGTGGGTTTGTCGCACTCGGCTGACGCCTCGTGCAACAATATTCCCACTCGTGTGAAATAAGTCATTTTCCACCCTTGTAATGTAATATACTATTGCAACACTAGTGCTGTAAAGTACTTTGCAACACTAGTGTGATATAACGCATTTTCTATGCATGAAATCAGTGTGCTATTTTCTATTTTCACAAGTGGTCGTAGGAAAATATAATTTTTTATTCAAATACGGAAAAATATATCGGATTTCACATTTAAAATAAGAAAGTTAAGATTGTTTTGGCTTAACAGGAGTAGTCCTTGGGCCAGTAATGAAGTAATTTTCATTATAATAAAACTTTTAAAACGTTTTAAGAGGGATTTCTTTTGACGAGTGTACCACGAATATTAATACCGTAATATATGGAAGCGGCGCTTTAACCCAGCTCGTCAATGTCAAATGTTTCGGGGTATCAGACTGGGCTAACGCGTCACTTTTTTGTTAGACAAGTTTACCACAATGTTTTATATGCAATTTTTAAACATTGTGCTAAATCGTAAGTGTGACAGTTACGAAACCTCCCAATCCAATACCCAAAACATGTCCATGGGTCTTATGGTTCCGTGACTGTAACACTTACGATTTTTGGCACAATGTTTAAAAATTGCATATAAAACATTGTGGTAAACTTGTCCGACAAAAAAGTGACGCGTTTGCTCAGTCCGACACCCGAAACATTTGACATTGCTGAGTTAAAGCTTCGCTTCCATATATGGTGGCATAAATATTCGTGGTAGACTCGTCGAAAGGAACCCTCCTTAAAAGGTTTTTAAAAGTGTTATTATCGTAAAGTCAATTTCATTACTGGCCAGCGACTAGAAGTGATAGAAAAGGACTAAATCCATGACAATATAAAAATAAAAATTAACGGTTTTCGAATGAACAACCGTGCTGAAAAGTGATGTTTTAAGTGGGCTGGTGGAAAAGTAGATTATTTAAGTTTTCCTACCGACCACGTGTGAAAATAGCAAATAGCACACTGGTTTCATGCATAGAAAATGCGTTATATCACACTAGTGTTGCAAAGTACTTTACAGCACTAGTGTTGCAAAGTATGATGTCATTCTAAAAACTGCTATTGGTTTTGCAAGTGACATATTTATTGTAGTGACAGTAAAAAAGCTTTTACTTACCCTAAACAGTAGAACCCAAATTAGCGAAAATCATCTTATTGACGTTAAGTTACTGCACAGTATAAGCTTTCTTCCAATATTGAAAAGAGTAATAATAAAATTTCCGAAAAAATAAAAACATAAACAAAAATAGACATTACCACAAAAACAACTTTCACTGACAGCTCGCTCAGTGGCACAGTGTTGTCAGGTAAGTAGATCAAATTAAAAATCTCCCTTCTACCTTTGAGCACGCACCTTATAGAGGGGCAGCCTTGCCGCTTGACCGTTCGACTTAAAGCGCCAGAGAAAAAAGCCTATAGATCAAATTCCTTTCTCTTTTCTTCGTGTACTCAAACAACTAGTTAAATCTTTTTTTTAATCCCTAATTAAACCTAAGGCTAATACACACTTTATGAATCCACTTTCTTTTATCCATTCATAAATAGAATCAGACCCTTCCGACGTTGCCAAATGCTTTCCATATTTTGCATGGTAACTGACGTTTGGTAGTCGTTTTTTCTTACTTTTAGGACTTTAGGTTATGCATTTACAATTTTCATATTTTTTATATTTTTTCTTAAAAATATGAGGAAAAACTGTTATTTTTACTTAATTTTACATGTGATGTTCAGTTTCATTAACTCGTTTTACCAATTTTACCCCACCCAGCACCCCTTTTCACTCCCCGGTCCCGTAAGTTTGTTTACTGATATTTTTAAAAAACGGAATATTTTGGATATGCACCACTTACATTTTATTTAGAAGAGTGTCTACAATATGTAAGTATCGATAATTTTTAAAAAACCCTTATAATAGCAGAAAACCGTATTAAACAATTACCGTTATTACCTAACAAACCATACAATTTTTATTAAGTGAGGGCCTTTTTAAATTCCAAAATGAGAAAAGTTATATAATGCTTCTAGGTAGGTGATTTTCGATGTAAAAATATTGTCAAAACAGTATAATAGAGCAGTGAGGAAAAGTACATATCACACTAGTGTTGCAAAGTAAATATCACCCTAGTGTTGCAAAGTTCTCAATTGTTTTTTATTTTTTCTGAACAGACAAACTTTATTTTTTTTTTTGGTGAATAATTTGTGGTCGTAGGAAAAATAGTGTACAGTACTCGTGTGAAAATGACTTTCTTACACTCGTGGGTTTGTCGCACTCGGCTAACGCCTCGTGCTACAATATTCCCACTCGTGTGAAATTAGTCATTTTCCACACTTGTAATGTAATATACTATTGAAGGCTAATATTGTATCCTTTTTGTAATTTAAAGAAGGTGGTATGATATATATATTTCTTACCTCTCTTGTGCTCTTATAATCACAGGGTTCTTTAAAATCGTTCGGGGTTATGTATCTATCAAGGCCTAAAAATTATTAAGTTTATTAAAAAAGTGATATTAATATAAGTTAATAGTCATGTTACAACGAATACAAGTTGTTGCGCTGCAAAGTAAACAAAGGGAATTTGTAGCGCTCTTTTCAATTAATTTCTTTGTTAGATTAAATGTGTATAAAAACCAAGCTTGTACACATTTTTTTAATCATGCTCTACTTTGCAATAATGGGTGTTTACATTACCATAGGTAATACTTACCTAAAATAGGCACTCGTCTAGCTTTTGGAGTAATTAAAGGGTCCGTAAACTAAAACATATAAATAATTAAAATATAGAATTTGTACAAGGGGAATACAAAGGTTTTTTTTGACACTAGTCATCTCTTTGGCTTTATGCAAACATAAGAATAACTACTAAAAATAATTTGATTCTAATAATCTTATCGTTCGAAAATTATGAATTTAAATTTAAATCCTATTTCTTTTATGCATTTAGTTACAAATCAGACTCTTTACGCCATGAAAAATAGGCATAGCAAAATTGAACCAGCTAATACAAGCAATTTCTTGCTTAACAAGGTTGGCTTGAATCCCCCATTATTAAGACCATTTAGTTCCCATATTTTTCAGGACACCGGAATACTTTTTACAAGCTTTAATTTAACTTGCAATGTGTGTATGTATGTATGTATGTACGTGTGGAATCGTGCAACTCGATTTTAAAACATTTCAACCAATGGAGCTTAAATTTGGTATACACGCTTAGTTTTGATGACAATGCATGAGCAGCTGTGCGACGTCATTCTATATACAACATGGCAAAAACGCCAAGATAGCAGACTAGTTGTTTTTAATTTAAGGGAAGCTTTCAGACGTGAAGGAATCCTCACATTGCCTGCGGCTTTTGCACTGGAAAGTATCCTATATATTCGAAGGCATTTAGATCAGTATGAAACTCACCCCGACTTGCATGGCTACAGAACAAGGAACAAAAATAATATATATCCCATCAACATAAGGTTAAAAGGACCCAAACTGGTGTAAACTACTTTGGCATAAACTATTTTAATAAACTGGAAGAATGAATAAGGATGTTAACTCCAACAAAAGTAAAGTTGGAACTCAAAAAGCTATTTTTGCAGGTTTCTCCTTTCTCCTTGGAAGAAATTGATAGGATTGTTTCCGATTATTCAGTAACTTAGTATAACTTTGTTTTTTCCTAACGTTTTCATTTGTTCATTTACTTACTAAAAAGGGTTGCCAAGAGTAACTCAAAAAATAAAGTGTCATCATTATAAATCCAATATGGCGGAATACCCAAGATGGCGGACTAGTTACTTTCAATGCACTTCTACAATATGGGTATAAAATAAAAAGGCTTGCTGAGAGTAACTTAAAAAAAAATAACATCTTTCTAAATTTAACATGGGAAAACACTTAAGATGGCGGAATTTTTAAATACTTCTGCAACATGGGTATCAAATAAAAGGAATTGTTAAGAGAAACTAAAGTGACGTCATTCTAAATCCAAAATGCCGAAACACCTACGATGGCTAATATGTTTAAAGGGTTTCTATAATTTGGATATCAAATAAAAGGGCTTGCTTTAATGAAATAATGAAAAACTAACAGGGCATCAGTACTAATTCAAGAAGACCAGAACTTTAGTGTATGTACATGCCTTAGCACGCAATCAATCGTGGTATTTAGCAAAAACTTAATTAAAAAGATGACATATTAGACTAAAAATTACGTTTAATTGAGTGCTAAGGTATGTACATACAGTAAAGTGCTTTACCACAAATTAGTGGCTTTACACTCTGCGCTCTCTATTATCGGATCCGTTGGTATGACAAAAAATGCTTAGAATAAAATTTGTGAAGAATTTTGTGTTCTACAACTTTTATAATAAATATAAATGCAATTTAAAGTAAAGGAAACGAGATATTCGCAAATTTTTTTTACATTTGTCCTGTCATATTTCGAGTTCCTTACACGATATCATAGGGGATTTTTGGGGAGTATTTTTTGTACCAAAATAAAGGTATGTACAGATATTCAGCTTATTCCGTGAGATTCCGAGATTGATCCTTTAATTTGACTAAGATGACTGGGGTAATATACTTACCACTTCAGCTAATAAAACATCCTTTTCTTGTAATTTTTTTCTAAAAATTGAAAAAAAAAAGCTTTTTACCTAACTTCTTTAAAACATAAATATATATCCTTAAATTTAATTTAAACAAAGGCAGAAAATAGTAATTTATGTAACAAATGCATAAACTGTGCAAATCCAATATTTTGCAACAAATAATTATAGCCCCCATTTTTAAGAGACTTACTTCATCCCTATGCACTTAGGTATGTTCTTAAAATCTAAAATTGGGTGGCCCAACATAAGTAACGGCGATGAGAGACTTTAAAGTTTGACTCATAGGGGCCGTTTAAGTATTACGTAAGCATATTTATTACAATTATTAACCGATCCTCCTCCCATGTCATCAAAAGTAAGCAAAGTATTACCCCCTCCCATGCTTACGTAAACATTTGTATATGCATTTTTTTAATGCATTTCGTCTTTTTATTGTTTTACAGGCTGCAGTTATAACTTCAAAAATAAGAAAATAGACTTAGGATAGAAGACTTTAACGCAAAAAATATTCAGTTAAACAAAGTTTACTGACCATATTCAACATAGAGCAAGGTACAAATATTAAAATATTAATTAATATTACGAACAAAACAAAGGCTCTTAAAATTTTTTGTTTGTATATTAATGTTACCTTACTACCTTAAATGGTTTTAACATTCACATTATAAAAAAACATAGAATATTGAATTTATTCTTAGTCACTAATTACAATTATTCTTCAATTTTCTTAAAAACAATATTACATTTCTTGTGGGACTTTACTTGTAATTTAAATTTACGCCACATTTCGTTCACTAACTACATTTTGTACTTTTGTATTTGCATGAAAATGTTTAAAACTTTAAAAAAATTTTGGTGTAACTAGTAACTCTGATTTCTCTATTTGAAACTACATTTCGACATTTTGCGCCGTAATTCCCATACTCGATTCTAAGCATATACCTAAATGTTTTCATTATTTGTGGAAATCACCAAAAATATTGTTCTGAATCACCTCGTATAAAAACAAGTACCTTTATTTTTATACCTTTATTAACAATATAACGTAACTATGGTTACAACAACGACAAAATCTTTACGTGTCAATGTCTCGAAGTTTACAACACAAAAGTCGAATCTATACTAACTAAATCAGAGGTTTCCGTCGCCCTTCATTATGTCGTGTCACCACTTTACATGGTCCCTTCCATGACTTCTGTAGTTGCGATGAACGCCCCTTTTGATTCTTCTCGTATTGTATAACCAAACGTTTTCACCTTTTTCTGAGTCTTGAAACCTTGCTTGAATAATGCTTTCTAAACTAACGTGACATCTTCTTCAAGTACCACTTTTCGAATTGATGTTACATTACTTTTTGGAAATCTCATCACAATTTCTTCATTGTTAGTTCTCAGTACCCGTTGTGGAAGATCTAGTACAAACTTCTGATTTTCCATAATGTCAAGGCCAAGAATAACTTCGTTCATTATATCGGCAACAAACACAACCTGTGTAAATGTTGTTGTTCCTAGGGTAATTCTTGCTTCGTGTATGCCTTGAAATGGTATGACTTCACCATTGGCAGTTTCCAAAATATAATTCTTCTCAGGTCTGAATATTTTGCAATGGGCTATGATGTTCGGCCTCACGATGGTATGTGTAGAACCAGAATCTAGTACCATCTCGCATTCTCGACCGCATACATTTCCAGGTACTACCAAGCTGGAGCCATTGTTCTGTAACCGGGATACCCTAATTGTTGTTGTTGATGGTTCTTGGTAACACTTTACTAGCTTTCGCCCCTTGAAGTTTTCCGGACTACTAGTAGGGGCATTTAATCTGGTACCATTTCTCTGTAGATGCCCCTCTTTACCACACTTCCAACAGCGAATAGCATTTCTTCTTTTAAATGTCATACTGTTGTCTTCTTCTGTTTGCTTCTTAAGGAACATTTCTTGCAACTCCTTCATTACTCTTGCAAAATCTTTATTTGAATTGTCTTCTTCTGGAACAAAGTTTATTCTCCTTATTCTTGTCTGACTCCTGGACGTTTGTTTAGCTGTTTCGAATTGAAGCGCATAGGCAAGAGCTTCCGATATTTTCTTCAATCTGGCCATTCTTAAAGCCTGATTCATGTCTGGGTCGCGAAGACCTTCAATGAAACTACCCACGGCTAGTTCTTGTTTTATTTCTTCTGGGTATGTCGGGTATGTCAGATTAATCAAACGTACGATGTCAGCTTCGTATTCCTGAAGGCTTTCGTTATATTTCTGTCTTCGTCCCTGGAGCTGCGCCTTATAAACTTCCTGCAAATGTGTCTCGCCATATTTCATTTCCAGAAACATTACAATCGATTCATAGTCGGACTGCTTTTCTTCGGGGATGTTTCTTAACACCTCCATGGCTTTTCCTTGAAGAGCAAGTACTAGAGCTCGGGCCTTCTCTGAGGAATTCCACTTATTACCATCAGCAGCAGCTTCAAATTGTCGAAGATAGGTATCCCACGGTACCTTGCCATCAAAAGTAGGAGGTTTCATTACAGTTGTTGAGGTACCGCTTTCTGAAATTACGCCTATGCTAACTATCTTTTGAATTTGTCGCTGTAAATGTGGTACTTCTTGTTGTATTTGGCCTTGAACTCGACTCTGCAGTAACTGTACTGTTTGCTGCATTTGTTCTTCCACTTCTACTTTAACATCTTCTTTGGTAAGTTTGAAATCAAGCAACATTTGTTTTCTCATCTCATCTTGGCTATGATAAAATTCTCCTTTTAGATTTTCTCTAATTTTTACCATCTTCTCTTTTAGTTCTTGTTTCATCTCCGCTTGGCTCCGTTTAATGTCTTTTTGAATTTTCTCTATTTGTAGTCTGGTTTCTTCTTGACTAGTTCGGATTTCCTTCTTCATTTCTTCTTGACTACTCCTCATTTCTTCTTTTAGGGATTCTTGACTGATCTTCATGTCTTCTTTCAGGTTTTCTTGACTGGTCTTCATTACCTTTAGGTCTTGTTTTAGAGATTCTTGACTGGTCTTCATTTCTTTTAAGTCTTCTTTCAGGTCTTGTTTTAGAGATTCTTGGCTCGTCTTCATTTCTTCCATCATTTTTCTAATTAGAGTACTTATCTCCTCCTTACTTGCTGTGTATTGTCTTGTCTCAACTGGTATTCACTCTTCTTACCACTTGGGTTTCCTTGGGTAACCTCGTTCCGCTTCCAACACCAAATGTTCTGAATGACCTCGTATAAAAACACGCACTTTAATTTTTATACATTTATTAAAAATAAAACGTAACTATGGTTACAACAACGACAAAGTCTTTACGTGTCAATGTCTCGAAGTTTACAACACAAAATTCGAATCTATACTAACTAAATCAGAGGTTTCCGTCGCCCTTTTATAGTGTGGTGGAAGAGTAATGAATAATCTAGAATTTTGGAGAAATATCGCAAAAATTCCATAGTACAGGATGGCATAAAAGTTCTCAATGGATAATTCGGGCGTTTTCGGAAACCTTTGAAACTAATGAAAGAACTTGCAAAATCTAAGGTCAATAATTCAAATAAATTATCAGACTAAATTAAAAGGTCCTAGCTTTATACAATTCTATAAACTAAAAACACTTCTAACCGCTGGTTAAGCTGGAGTGTCAAAACTATCAATACAGCCACCCTATTGGTTTAATTTGACAATTTTTACACTCTGCTTACCCAGCGAATGAGTACTCTTGAGTGCGCCCCATTGTGTGGGTGGGTTGCCATTTGTATAAACCTGTAAAAAGCTTCTGCTGACGTAATCCCAATCTAGACTCCCCCACCCCCATGTCATCAAAAATAAGCAAAACCAAGACCTTCCGCTCCCTTATAGTGCTTACGTAATACTTGAACGGCCCCATAGTGGCTTTAGCAGGTAATACCCAAGCAGCAGGCTGACGTCTTATTGACGTCTCTTTTAAGTCATTTTTGGTCATATTTGGTTAGCAAAGACGTTATAGAATGACGACAAAATGACGTTAAAATGACCTCCCTAAGTCACAGACGTTTAAAAGACATCCCGTTAATGGCGTCATAATGACGTCTTTGAGATGACGAAAAACTGACGCATATACTTTTTTTCAAAAGCCAAAATGATACGATATTTAATTTAGTGAAATTTTAATTATGGAGTTAACATGCTTGCAATTTTTTTGCACTGCAAGGTCTCTCGGGACACTGTCTAACCTGGAGACACAGATTTTTACACCAAAGCTATTGCTTTTAAAGCTAATTGAGATTACCAACGGCAGACCGGCCTCGAGCTATTTTGGTTTTCATCGGTACGGTATAGGCGATAACAAGCTCCAAAAATTTCTATAAGACGCGAAGATGTTAAATAAACATAGTAGTTTATTGTCCATTACGCCCTCTATCAGTAGAGTTTTTTCTATTTTAATTTTGTAACTTATTAGTCCTATTTTTCTGTCATATGATATTTCGACACTAATCATATAATGTCACAACATTTTTCTGGCGGGTTTTCTAAACATGATTAGATTTTTATGAGCTAGTATGACGAAAACATGACGTCGAAAAGGCTTCACTTTAACGACGTCAAAAACCCGTCATTAAAATGACGTCCTAATTTTTGGTCTGATGAGGTCTTATGAACAAAAATGACTAAAACATGACGTTATGATGACGTCAGCTTGCTGCTTGGGTAGGTACCAAGGGTTAATTAACTAAAATTTAACATTCCTCTTTTTGTAAAGGCTTAATTTTATATGTGGTACTTGGGTACCCATTAAAATATACTTCCCTAGTCGCCAGACAGTTTTGACAGTTTCATACCCTTGGCAGACAAACATTTTGGGGTGGCCCAATGATTCAAGAATCTCCAATATTGCTGTTATTAAACAAATTAATGACAAAAGTTTTACATAAGAGTTGTAGGGTTTTTCAAGTAGGTATGTCCTTAAGATATTTCCATGTACATTGGGTATCCCAAAAAATAAATTATTGCTGTACGGTTAGTTTTTTAAAAAATTGCTCTTTGGGACACTCTGTACACATTAAAATATTTTTAGAACCTGTCTATTTGGCAACCCTAAAATTCTTATGCAAGACTTTTTGCCATATCTTATTAAATAACAGAAATATTGTACTTTCTCGGACCATTGGCCACCCCAAAATGTTTTTATGCCAAGGGGTTGGAACTGTCGAAACTGACTGGCGACTGAGAAATTATGTTCTAATAGGTATATATGTATTAAATTTAGCTTTTACAAAATTACGAAAGTTAAGTTCCAATTTAACAACCTTTAGTACCTAAGGTTGCCAAAGCCCCTATGAGTCATACTTCATAGCCTCCCATCCCTTCTACCTATCTTGGGAGCATGCGCTAACAAACGTTTAGCTTTTACAAAATAACGAAGGTTTTTCACTTCACGGGCTCCCTGATGCCAGTAATGAAATGAACTTTATAATAGGAACACTTTAAAACCTTTTAGGGGGGTTCCTACCCATATAACATTTTTTGCCGGCGTTGTACATCAAATTTACTGTCATTGCCAACACTCTTTAATGGCAAGGCATTGGCAAAAAGGTATCAAAAGACGCGAAAGTGGGCAATTGCCCGTTATTAGGCCACGTGTTGCAGATAAAGTGATGGCATCCGTCATTAATAAGTTATTGGCAAAAAATGCGTTTAAGATGATGGCATCCATCATTAATAAGTTATTGGCAAAAAGATAACAAAAAGACACGAAAGTGAGCAAATGCAGATACTCCCAAGCAGCAAGCTGACGTCTTATTGACGAAAATTGTCGCATATACTTTTTTTTAAAAGCTAAAATGATGCGATATTTTATTTGAAAATTAAAACAGAAAAAACTCCTTACTGCATGCAATTTCCTTGCAATGCAAAGTACCATCTCTCGGAATACTGTCCAACTTGAAGATGCAGATTTTTCACTAGCCGAAGATATTTCTTTCAAAGCTAAGTGAGATCACCTACCGCAGACCGCTCTCGAATTATTTTTGTCTAATGGGTACGGTTTAGACGATAAAAAGCGAAGATATTGCAGAAACGTAGTAGTTTATTGTCCATTACGCCATCTATCGGTATGTCAAAAAAACTATTAAATATATATAATATTTTTATTAACACGTCTTTAAAACTTTTAATAAAGTTTTAAACAAAATGTTTACAGCTCCTAACAGTCTACTTTAATATCTTGCCTTCTCGACTAGCCATCACCAATTAATCACACAACATACACTTATTGGGTAATGAATACATTTAATTATGTCTATTAAAAACTCTTTTCTTTAAAAAAGAAACTAAAAAGCTAGAAAACCACGTAGAAAACAAATGCACAAAGCGGTCACTTTCGGTCGAAATTAACGTAGCTAATTTTACCATCATTTTATTTTTATTCGCTCCAAAATACATAATAAACATTTTGTTTGATCTAATTTTTATTTGCATGATTTTTAACAATAAAATGTTATGAAAAGGCCATTTCCTTTAAATTATGTAAAAAACATAAAATAATGTTGTTTAGCTGCCATTATAAATAAAACAGATCAAAAAAATTGCTTTAATGTTAGTTAAATACCAATGTTAATAATATGGTTTAAAAGTATGAATATGCGTTGAAGGTTTGCCTTCAAAAATCCAATATTTATTTGCCTGCAACAAAAACGCGTGCTTTTATTTAATCAGGATTGGTATGCCGCCATTTTTGTATGCTTGCCGGCAATTCGCCTGCATGTAAAATTTATTGGCAATTAAGTGTTTATTTAGGGTTGACTTTTTAATGCGTATTAGATGTTGCCAATGCTTTACCATCAATGCCAATATGAAAAATGTACATTGCCGGCAAATAGTGTTTGCTGGGTAAGTTTAAGACTTGTCAAAGGAATCTCCCTAAAAAGGTTTTTAAATATGGTATTATCATTATTTTCATTTAATTACAGGCCCAGGGACAATTACTCTATTACATTGCGTTCATAAGCATAATTAAGATAAATTCTAGTAGGTAATGAAACAAAAGTCAAAGTGAGAAAAAAAGTGATACTGTTACTTTCTCTATCACTTGATGTGGTGTACTAAAATGCAGTACTTTATTCTAATAATAACAATAAAAACAGCACTTTTTTAGCGGCAGTAAAAAAAATGTTTGTCTGATACCTTTTCTGTTGTAAACTAGTTTTCTCATTCTCCTCAAATTCCTTTTGTGTGTTTTACTTCCCATATGTATAGTGTAAAACTCCATGTTGGTAAATTTAGACTCACAGATACCGCACTCAAAGGGTAATTCCACATTTTTTCCTAAAAAACTTGGTTGTTTTAATAAAAGAAAATAAATTTAAAAATGTTTTAAACAATAAATATACGATAAAATGTAAAATTATTTATAATGATTTATTCTGATTTTCATACTGATTCTTGTTTATGTCAAATTTTATTATCACCAAAATTTTCATGTTGTTGGCTTTAATCTAAGTTTTTCGAAAAATAATTTAGCCGTATACCACTCAATCTACAAATTTAAATTAATTAAACGATCCTAATATTTTTTCATGATTCCGCTTGGCAAAGAGTTTGTGGACATTATTTTGAAAGTTCACTTTCAGTACTGACAGTTCCCATGGCACGCCCATCTATTTCCCGCCATTTGAGAAATACCTCGTTTTCACCACCAAACAGGATGCCATCAGCTTATAGGAATCTTCGCTCACAGCGCTTAGATCCAGAAGAAAGATGCCGTCAATTTAGCGTAAATCTTTCTTTGATCCCCGAAGGTAAAAAACGTTCGTACGACACCTCTAGCCGCCACTCCGGGAAGAACTTTGTAGTCCTCTACGGACGTTCGCACTGTCCGGAGGTCAAACAAAGAGTCCAACGCGAGTGGTTGGCATCCTCAGAAGGTTCCTAGTAGACTACTTGCGTACTACTAGGAACCTTCTGAGTATGCCAACCACTCGCGCTGGCTAAACGTCAAGGAATACAAAATCTACAACGACGGCCGAATAGCCCAAAAACTTAAGTTTAGCAGAAGATGGCCGCGAAAGCCTTACACAGTAAAAAAGTTCGCGACCTAAATTTTTGTTACATCCTGCTTAAAGTATGTAGGATAGTTTATTTAAGTAATTTTATTTGTCTTCTAATATAATTTATTTTTAAATACATATTTTATGAATTGACCAATAACATAAGGAACTTAAAATCAAAACGCAGTTTTTGCTAAAATACAATTTTAAGAGTATCTCAAAATTTTTATTTCGCGTTTTTTTATTTATGGTAAAAAAGTATTTTAATGAAAATATATCATTATCATTATATATAATAACACTAAGTTGATAAAATGTGCGTGCCGATAAAACTTGAAAAGGAGTCCCGATACGATAAAGGGTCTTATATAGTGTGATAGCCCTTTATCCCCCTCGAACAAGAAAGTTCCCTGTTTTACCCTAAAGGGCGTATTTTTAAAGATATAAGGGACTCTTCCAACCCTTCAACTTGGAAATTAAGTGTAGTGGCGCCATCTGTTGTCGAGTATTTGAACTTCATTCAGAACAACGGTTATTTGGGTCTCATATCAACTCCCGAGCGAAGCCGGGAATCATAGCTAGTATATAATAAAACTAAGTTGATAAAATGTGCGTGCCGATAAAACTTGAAAAGGAGTCCCGATACGATAAAGGGACTTATATAGTGTGATAGCCCTTTATCCCCTCGAACAAGAAAGTTCCCGTTTTACCCTAAGGGGCATATTTTTTAAGATATAAGGACTCTTCCAACCCTTCAACTTGGAAATTAAGTGTAGTGGCGCCATCTGTTGTCGAGTATTTGAACTTCATTCAGAACAACGGTTATTTGGGTCCCATATCAACTCCCGAGCGAAGCCGGGAATCATAGCTAGTATATAATTAGACTAAGTTGATAAAATGTGCGTGCCGATAAAACTTAAAAAGGAGTCCCGATACGATAAAGGGACTTATATAGTGTGATAGCCCTTTATCCCCCTCGAACAAGAAAGTTTCCGTTTTACCCTAAAGGCAGTGCCGTATTATCCATTAGGCTGATTCAGGCTACAGCCTAGGGCGCCATGAAAAAAGGCGCCAGGCAGGGGAGTAATAGGCGCCAGACAGGGGAGTAATGGGCGCCAGACAGGGAAGTTTCTAAAAAGTTTAAAATAGTTTAGGTCGGGTGGGGATTAGAACTAATTTTTCTGTGGGGATATAAATAAAATAGACGCGAAAAGGAGAGAATGATTTTTTTTTGACTGAAATGGAGGTAAGGACCTTTTTTTTTTGCTCTTCAAAAAATTTTTTTAGGAAAATAGGCGCTCTGGGAATTTTAGCCTAGGGCGCCTCACATACCCTTAATACGGCCCTGCCTAAAGGGCGTATTTTTAAAGATATAAGGACTCTTCCAACCCTTCAACTGGGAGATTAAGTGTAGTGACGCCATCTGTTGTCGAGTATTTAAACTTCATTCAGAACAACGGTTATTTGGGTCTCATATCAACTCCCGAGCAAAGCCGGGAATCATAGCTAGTATATAATAAAACTAAGTTGTTAAAATGTGCGTGCCGATAAAACTTGAAAAGGAGTCCCGATACGATAAAGGGACTTATATAGTGTGATAGCCCTTTATCCCCCTCGAACAAGAAAGTTTCCGTTTTACCCTAAAGGGCGTATTTTTAAAGATATAAGGACTCTTCCAACCCTTCAACTTGGAAATTAAGTGTAGTGGCGCCATCTGTTGTTGAGTACTTAAACTTCATTCAGAACAACGGTTATTTGGGTCTCATATCAACTCCCGAGCGAAGCCGGGAATCATAGCTAGTCATGTTATAAATATGTAAATTAAACATATTTTGATTAAAAAACATTTGAAAATTCATAAATGAAAAACGCAGAGTCAAAATTTTGAGGTATTCCAAAAATTGTGTTTTACCAAAAACTGCGTTTTGATTTAGGGGTCCCCATATAGAAATATAAAAGGAATACAAATGGAATTTATTTCTGTGGGATTTTCCAACATCTGTGTTTTGGTTCAATGGTTATGGAAAAAATATAAAAAAATCACAATAAACAGTAGGGGCCAAATATTACTCTCGTTAATATCAGAAAATAACGTATCTACTTTCGGTTTTACAGAATAGCAAGAATTTTCTTTTAGGAAAAGTAGGTAAGTCAATGTATTTTTCTATAGCTTTCCTTTTTTTTTCTTATTTTTGTAACATCCTACAAAGGCTTCCTGCTATCAAGAACTTTATATACTACTATTTACAACATATCAAGAACTACTTAGGGAGGCCCGGGAATCCCCGCCCACCTAAGCTGAATTTGAATATTGTGAAATGTCAGTAACAGGTCTCGGCATTGATTGCTGATATCTACTGTTTATATTATGATTTGCCTAAGTAAACGTTTTTAGTAAAAAAAAAAACTTTACGTTTTTAAGACTTTACCAATGGGCGGAGATGCTCGGTATGTTGGATAAGGCCGCGGTAGAGGTAAAACCAAACATAAAAAAAAATGTTTTTTTTTTTTTATAAATATACAAGAGGTAAATTACATTGTTGTAATTTTAAACCAATTTTAAATATCTACACAGCTAAATGCAAATAAATGCAATTTTCCTTAAAAACTTTACAAAACATAATATTTTAATAATGCATAATAAAATAAAATCAATCACTTACATTTTGCTACATTAGTGTTGCAAGTTAATACTTAAGTATCGTGCTAACGTTTAAATTCTCACAGAAAAACATACATCAACCTGCACCTAAAAGGTTTTTCGATGACTGAAGGATTAAAAACGGTTTCGCAAAGTGCAAATCAGTTAAGTTTACATTTAAACTCTAATGTTTGTATTGAGTGATAGACATCGAATAGATTTGAGGTTGCGTTTAGAAATTATGACGGTGGACAGCATTACCCGCTGAGCGGGGCTTCCCGGACCTCCACACGCCACTTAGTGATATCAGGAAAAAACCCTTTTAAGAAAATATAATTAACTTTAATAATAATTAATCCAGTTTTTGTAATTTGCCCATATAACATTTTTTGCCGGCGTTGTACATTTAATTTACGGGCATTGCCAACACTCTTTAATGGCAAGGCATTGGCAAAAGGTATCAAAAAGACGCGAAAGTGGGTAATTGGCCATTATTAGGCCACGTGTTGCAGATAATGTGATGGCATCCGTCATTAATAATTTATGCCAAAAAAATGCGTTTAGGATGATGGCATCCATCATTAATAAGTTATTGGCAAAAAAATGCGTTTAGGATAATGGCATTTATCATTAAATAAGTAATGCAAGTTTTATAAGTTGAATGTTCCAAAAGTTAAATAACATATTTAGAATTTTGTAATCGAAAAAAATAAGAAAAAAGGCAGGAAAACTTTATCAATAAAAAATTACATAAAATAAATTTTTATACCGTAACAATAAACCAAAAAAGAAATTAAAAGTATGTAATAAAATTTAAAAAAAGATAGTAAATCAATCGTTTAACTTAATCAGGATTGGTATGCCGCCATTTTTGTATGCTTGCCGGCAATTCGCCTGCATGCAAAATTTATTGGCAATGAAGTAATTATTTAGGGTTAACTTTTTAATGCGTATTAGATGTTGGCATATTATTGCCGCCAATTGCCAATGCTTTACCATCAATGCCAATATGAAAAATGTATATTGCCGGCAAATAGTGTTTGCTGGGTTTAAATGTAAAATTCTATAAATCAATAAAAAGATTATTTAAATACCAAATAAAACATCTCTCCTCTCTTTGTTGTATAGTTACTTACTTTCGTTATTCTTTTGGCGAACCCTGTACTTGTGCCTTGCTCCTTTAAGATGATTTTCCTGGTCATTTTTATGAACCGTTATATCGCATTCGAACAATGAAACCTGGTCATATTTTGACCTAAAATAAATAAAAATACCTATTACCTTATTTTTAACACGCTTTATTAACTTGGGTTGTAACAATCTATCCATCTGTCTATCTATGTAACGGAATCTTTGAGCCTAATTTAACCAACTTCCAGCTATTCGATTTCTTTGAAACTTTGCACACGTGTCAAGGACCGATGAAGATGCAATAATTTAAAAACAGTATCCCGTTATCTCTTTTTGAATCGCCAGGAAAAAAATTCCATTATATTATAAAAACAACACCTAGGATGCCATCTGCAGCAACATTTCAAACTTTGCTATTAAATGAAGAAGAAATTTTAGTTTTTAAATAATTTGGTTAGTTGCACCATTGGTGTTCAATTTTTATGAACAATAAAAATATAGGGTTAGTTGCACCAGAGTAGCAGAAACTAAAAAATGAAAAATAATTAATAGTTTAAAAAATTAAAAACACGCTTTTATATGCAACCGAACTAAAAATTAGAAAATAATTTTTTCATTAAAAAAATATTGTCATTTCATAGTAAAAAGCGTAAGTGATAAATATATTAAATGTTATAATTATTATATTTGGTAAAATATCTATGATGGAAAAGTTATGAAAAAATAGTAAATGCACCCCACGCTTTTTACTATGAAATGACAATATTTTTTTTTTTAATGAAAAATTATTTTCTAATTTTTAGTTCGGTTGCATATAAAAGCGTGTTTTTTTAGTTTTTTTAAACTATTAATTATTAAATATAAATACTGGTTTAGCTTTAATAGACTCTCTTTGATGTTTTGTAAATATAATTTTTAACCACTAAATTCTACGATATTTACTCTATTAATTTTATTTTGTATACTTTGTATACAGTGTGTTCCGCTTTTCATAAATACACCCTGATATCCCATTATGAATAAAGCGATTTTCTTTAAATTTTTGTGATAATTGTATGACTAAGGGTATATCGAATCCGATTAGATTGATCGCATTGAACCTAATACTGTACCCTTCGTCATAGAACTTATCGGATGTAGATAATCCGATTCTAAATTCTTTTTAAATTTGAAATGTATGTATATACAATGACAAAGAAAGCAAACAAATAAAACTAAACTACTTCCTTACTTTTCTGGTATTTTTAATTAATTAATTTTAGAAAATAAAGACAAAATAATAACGCAAACCACTAAAGACACTTTTATCACAATATTTTAGCAAATATTTGGGCCTAATTTATTTCCCACTATTTTGTTTTTACACTTATCAGTTGTTTTCTTAACTGTCATTTTTCAAACCTTTTCCAAAACCGTGAATATCGTACAAATATAACTTCCGATCGGACTGAACTCAATTTAAATCGCTTGAAAAACAGGATTCACTTATGGCGTTCAATCCACTCCCTTACTCAATCTGGAACGTACATACCGCAATGTTTTGTAGGATTAAGTTTTATCAGATCGGTTGAATCGGATTCAGTATAACGATGTACCCTTACTCAATTTTACAGAAATGAAGTATTTGGCATAGTAAAAATGTTTATTCACCATTGGCGTGCGGTCTTGGAGGACAAAAAGACTTGATTTTTCAGGAAATGGGTATTAATTCTAATATTTTTTCTGTCAGATTTAGAATCAGCATCCCCAAAAACTCCTGATTCATATTTTTAAAACGTCATGTGCCGTGTGTTTTTATATTATTTTTCCAGAAAAGTTTTTTCCACATCCCCCAAACACCGCACACCAATGGTAAAGTCAAAAAGTAAGTATTTGGTACAGTGAAAATTTTTATTTACCAGGGGCGTGTTGTGGTGGAGGGGGATAGAATAAGACTTTTTGGGCAAATATTATAAATAAATAATTGGCCCTTGACATTTTTCAAATATGGATTAATGGGTTCTTGGGAAGCTGATTTTTATTCTGACAGAAAAAAATTATTAGAATAGGCCCCAATATTTTTTCCTAAAAATCAAGTCTTTTTTTACCCCTAAGACCGCACGTCAATGGCCAATGAAATTTTCACTATGCCAAATACATCATTTCTGTAACAAAATATCACCACCAAAATTTAAAGAAATTCCCATTATTTATAATTGAGATATCAGGGTGTATTCATGAAAAGCTGGACACACTGTATACAGGGTAGTCCCTAAGTAACGGGCCAAAATTTAACTGGAAGAATTGTAAAGTTTAAAATATTGCGATTTAACTTAATTACATTAGTGCCACAGTTAATATCAACTAAAATACATGTTAAACTCTAAAAGTATTTTAAAATTATTTTGTTTATTTTTGATACGTTTTTGACTAGTATAATAAATCTCTGTATATAGGTATTTTTTGATAAAAGCTATTTCAACCTGATATTATTTTTTAGGTGTTAACTAGGGAACGCTTCTCATACTATTTTAAATTTATTTAAAAGGACGCAATTTCTTGTGCGTCCCCGTAAGTCCTATCCAAGCAAAATATCAAACTTTCTCATATTTCTACAATAAAGTTTGTTTAATAAATTAGTTTTAAAATTATTTATGAGTAAAAATTCCAAAACAACATTTGTTAATAAATATGTCTAAACAGTACCAATTTACAGTTTAAGGATTGCAATACCTCGTGATAAACCTTTGTTACGTACAACGCCGCGTAGCGAACGACTTCCTTGCCAATTGCCAGCTTTAGTACGACTGCCGTTATCGCGGTACCGCAAGGCAGTGCTGCCAGTTTTAATAAATTATTTTTAGTAGTGTTGCCAGACCTTGTCGATTTGCCTTTTTATCACAAATTTTTAAAATGGCATTTTAGTTTTAAACTGGAAGAAGAAAGCTAATTGTAGAAAGTTAAAGTAAAAGAAAGGCGTTGACGTATGTGACCGGCGTACAACTTACTTTTATTTTGTAATTTTTGTAAATGGTGGTTTTAAAAACGAACTTGAAAAGACAATTAACAACAACCTTCACAGCATGTATAACATCATTTATTTAAATTAAAACATTCAAATAATTTGCCATCGGTACCTATTCGTGTCCGTTCGGTTCAATATGTTGGAATCTTCTGCCATGTTCGTCTCGTTAGGTTGCGTTTTAAACGTACGTAAAAATCCGTTGCGTCTGACGTAACTCCTTACGACGAGAAAATTTTACCATGCTTATGCGCAGCTGTCATTTGGTACGGATACGTTTACGTCCATGACCTTGCTTTAACTGTCTATTAAGTATTATAACTAATTTAATTAAATTAAACTATTTTTCTAAGAGTATTACCATTTAATGTTTTTATTTAAGCAACTACCTAATAAAAATGTTAATTAAGCTTTAATTTACAAAAAATGGTATGTATATTTTATATTTTTAATTTTGCTTCTAATAAACTCCTCATTAATTATTGTTTCTTTTTCCTTATTTTTTAAATTTATTTGTTTCTGTATAAAAAGGCATACACTTGGTGCCAGCCTGTTACTATCAATTGAGTTTTAGTCCGTTAAACACTAACAGATAGAAATTAAATGAGAACGCATGAATTAAATCCAAACTGATGACGTGTGGATCTCGCTTTGTAGATGGTTTCCTTCCCAACTATTGGCAAAAAATTACCATTGCTATTTTAAACTAGCACAAAATTTATACTGGGTTTCCCTACCCATTGGCTCACCTCTATTACTTTTCTATTTGAAATGTGATCACCCGGTATATTTTTACCTATTTGAAAAGACATTCCGAGTACCCTAAAAGAGATAGAACAAATCTGATTGAACAATCTCGATTTTTGATTTTTGAACCAAATTCAGTAATAAGAGTAAATGATGGCTAAGGCGCGCTTGTGGCTGCTCCGGTTGTATCGGCAAGCGTCGATCTCCGGAGTTAAGCAGTGAAGTGCGCGCCCATAACTTGGATGGGTGACCGGCATTGTGGGTTTGGGCAGCACGGCGCGGTGTTCTGCTCGGGGGTGAACAACGGACCGAGCAACAACCATCAAGTTATGGAATGAATGGTGTGTGAATGGGAAGGAGTAGGGGTCAGGTACAATAAGCCTTCAGGCTGCAGTGCATCACCTAGGGGGCGGTCGTCGGGCCTGGGTGGGATGACCCCGAAAGAGCGAAAAAAAAATGATGGCTACTTTGATTTGTTTTGGATATACAGGAGTGTTTTTAAATTTTGTCAATTTGGTCAGGCACTTGTAACTTGCTTGATATTGGAGATAGAGAAAAATGTAAATAGGAAAGATTTAGAGATTTTCACATTAAATTCAGTAGCGTACGTGTATTTTTTATTGACTTTTATTTAAAAGTTATAAGACAAGGTTAGTTTTTTTTTTTTTTAAATTTGGGTTAGTATTCTATTCTAGTTTGATTATGAATGTCTTAAGAAAAATACGTCTTCAACTAAATTCGTAATCAGCGCCCTAAAACACCCACTTACATCAAATTTTAATAAAATCGGCTATGTATCCGGTTTGTAGGTAGTTACTAAATAAACTTTTTAACTATTATAGTGAGCCACTCAAAAAACCATTTTAAAAAATTGTTCAAATACCATAAATACGGTGTAGAAAACTTTAAGCGAGTCTATAGGTACAGGCTATAAAAACCGATCACTCATCAATAATACATTAAACAAGCAACATGCAATGCATGTTGTGCAGTAAATACCACATGTCGCTTGATTACGTACATCAGTAAAGCAAATGTTGTCAGTGTATTATAAATTAAATAGAAATGAAACATTGTTGTAGCTTGGCATTTCTTATCTATTATTAAATTAAATTTTTAAAAACCTTTCCCCTTTCCCAACAAGCAATAAATGCTGCAGTTCCATTGCTTCAAATATGGCACGCTGGTAATGTCGAGCAACATACAAGTATGCATTCGAACATAATGTACGATGATACGAAAGAAAGCTAATGTTTTTAAAGCGGTAAATGTACCTAGTGCGGTATTTACCTAACGCTGCATGTTGAGTATTAATTGTATTATTGGTGGACGACCCGCCTGACGTAACACAAATAATAAGTTATAAAATACCGCTACCAGAGACATTTACCTTACATGTTGCATTTAGTTTCGTTATTTTATGGTTGCGTTTTTTTTTTCTTTTTTTTTTTGTAATATATTTAATATTCATAATATTTTAGTTTTGGTTCATGTTCTGTCTCATAGTGTCTACTAAGGTAAAATAAGTATAGTAATGAATTTACCTATTGCTTATATTTTACACACCTTTGTATTTTGTATGAAGTTCCATATTTTCACTTCACAGATATACATATACATACATGGGTACTTCACTTTTAATAATGATAAGATTTATTATTGGCTTATCACAGATTTGTCATATAAAATTAAATATTAAAAAAATGAGATCATAGCGATAAGAACCAAATATCATGCAGTAAATTTCTAATACTTCTGAAAATAATTATGTTTTTATAAAATTGATACAATCGTTCCCAGTGTTTACGCAATTTTTCTGTAAAGTGTAAACACTCTAAAGTATTTTTCAGCCAATTAAAATTATTTTTACCAGTACTTAGGAGACACACATCTGAAATAGTTTTATCTATAAATGACTAATTTAATGTTTGTTTATTTAAATGAATATGGAGTTATTTGCTAATTATAAATTTTTGTAATTCATCAATGAATATTAAGTTTGGTATCCACCGCTTCCACTTTTTTGTAAAATTAATCAAATAATTTAAACCTCTTTCATTTATAATTATCTTCAATGGCAGGTCAATAAACTTTTTTTGTCCATGTTTGAAATTTTTATATTTTTATAATTTTTTTCCAAAATTAATTTATTTTAAATAGTAGGTAGTTACTTCCCTAATTATTATCTGCAATAAGCAGAGCACTTTAAACAGTTTTAACGATAAAAACCAGAAAATCCACATTACATGCGTCTCAAGTACGTTGGCGTCATATGGGGAAACTTTTTTATTATTAATTTTTACGAAAATAAAAATTCTTTATAAAAACTTTGCATGATCCAAAACATAAAAATACAAATTATCAAAAATCAAATTGTGTCAGTCATCTACGAGGTTTGGTCAATAATGTAACTATAATATGAATAATCTCCAAAATTGTTTGAAGAAAACATGTTTGGGAATTAAAAATGACTTTAAATATACAAATTTGTTTATTAAGAAAAATGTTTTTTTTGCAATTTTTTTCTGCTAAAATCAAGAGAATTTAGGTTTGTCTATAAGTGCATTGCACATTATTCTAGTTTATAAACAAAGGTTCATTAGCACTCGGTTGAAATTATTTTAATTCAATAAAAATAAAATCTTAACAAGACAAAAAAAGCATAAAATACTTTTAATATATGGCTAAACATTTATTACTATTCTTTTTATCTGGTTAAGATACCCAATAGGTGTATCTTTACCAGTTATTTTTTTCCAAAAGTAATGTCAAACTCTAAAGTGTCCATCAAACATTTCATTTTATATTTTTTTCAGTTTTCTAACAAGTTTATCAATAAGTTTTTAGGGTAAACTGTTTACTTCACATTTTTGGTAAACTATTTACCACATTTTTGAGACGCAACCATTGGCCCAGTTCTCGTCTGGCGTCTTGTTAAGATTTTATTCCATTTTTCTAGTTGTAACATTTAATTTAAAGACTTTATTGAAAAACTGTGCAATATAATTTATGATCAATGTATTGCACCAATGTACAAAGCTAAATTTTCTCATTATTACAGGAAAAAAATATAAATATTTTATTTTGTAAATAAACAAATCTGCATATTTTAAATAATCCTAAAACTCTTAACATTTTTTCTTTTAAACAACCAACGTAGGCAAGCAGGTACTTTCTACCCTCAAGTAAAAATTATATTTCTAGCCATACCGAGTAGATGACGAAAAAATGTTATTTGCGATGGTTTCTTATCTTAGGTTTCCTTAAACTATGCAGAACTTTTTATAAAGAATAACAAAAATTTCGTAAAATTAGTAATCAAAAGTTTCCCACATGACGCCAATTCTTTACGTAGACACTACGGTATATGCCGGTGGATGTCCTGAGAATGAGTTGGCAATGTCTCAGGATTTATATAGAATACATGAAAATAATGCGGACAAGAGTTATGTACCCTCAAAGGACGCCGCTTAAAAACCGGGTTTTGATAAATACCTTTAGTAGTGTTTAAAAAACTAAAAAAACACGCTTTTATATGCAACCGAACTAAAAATTAGAAAATAATTTTCATTACAAAGAGTTTGTCACTTCAGAGTAAAAAGCGTGGGGTGCATTTACTATATTTTCATAACTTTTCTCCTCATAGATATTTGCCAAATGAGACAATAATTATAACATTTAATATATTAAGCACTTACGCTTTTATTCTGAAGTGACAAACTCTTTGTAATGAAAAATTATTTTCTAATTTTTAGTTCGGTTGCATATAAAGCGTGTTTTTAGTTTTTTAAACTATTATTTATTTTTCATTTTTTAGTTCGATATATCAATTAGTTTTAAAAATAAATGCTCCAGTTTATTCACTAAAAAGTTCCTTCGCCATTTTGTCAAAGAGTATCACAGAGGATCTGTAAAGGAATTTATTTATCCTGGCGGTCCTAATCAGGATAACAGGATACTGTTTTTAAATTATTGCATTGTCATCGGTCCATGATACGTGTGCAAAGTTTCAAAGAAATTGAATCGCTGGGAGTTGGTAAAAATTAGGCTCAAAGATTCCGTTACATAGATAGATAGATAGACTTTTATTAACTTGGGTTGTAACTATCATCTATCTATCCATCTGGCTATCTATGTAACGGAATCTTTGAGCCTAATTTTAACCAACTTCCAGCTATTCGATTTCTTTGAAACTTTGCACACTTATTAATGACCCATGACAATGCAATAATCTGCAAACAGTATCCCGTTATCTTGTTTTGATCGCCAGGAAAAAAAATTCCATTATATTATAAAAACAACACCTGGGTTGCCATCTGTTGGCAACATTCCAAACTTTGCTACTCAATTGCGAAGAAATTTTTTAGTGGGTTGCCATCTGTTGGCAACATTTCAAACTTTGCTACTCTTTGCCATCTGTTGGCAACATTCCAAACTTTGCTACTCAATTGCGAAGAAATTTTTAGTGGGTTGCCATCTGTTGGCAACATTTCAAACTTTGCTACTCTTGTTCACTAAAATTTTTTCGCCATTTTGTCAAGAGTAGCAAAGTTAATTGATATAACGAACTAAAAAATGAAAAATAATTAATAGTTTAAAAAAACTAAAAAAACACGCTTTTATATGCAACCGAACTAAAAATTAGAAAATAATTTTTCATTAAAAAAAATATTGTCATTTCATAGTAAAAGCGTGGGGTGCTTAATATATTAAATGTTATAATTATTATATTTGCCAATATCTATGATGGAAAAGTTATGAAAAAATAGTAAAATGCACCCACGCTTTTTACTATGAAATGACAATATTTTTTTAATGAAAAATTATTTTCTAATTTTTAGTGTTTAACCGCCGCCGAACGTGGCAACTACTTTATGGTATCAGAATAGCAATCGCGGCTCGCCGACTTGTGTGTTTTGCATTGCTTCTTCGCCGACTCGGCGAAAACCGCTACGCCTGCTAGCCTAAAATAAATAACAAATTTCTATAATATCTCAGATTTTAGAATTATTATATTTTTTACAAGGCCAGAAATAAATAATCCACATTTGCACCATTCAAGATGTACGCACCTTTTTTCATAAGTGTTTCTTATCATTTTTCAAAGAAAAATTAAGATGTAAATAATCAGATTGGTTCGTAGTAAAGAAAACACTCCATATGAACAAGTTTTTAATTGTATTTTAAATAAAATATGTAAAATATCCACTCAAAGGCGGTTATAGGAAGATAATTAATAAAATATTAATTTTAAATTTATCCTAAAAGCGATTCTTTTTAGTGCACTTCCCTGCGGTGAAACTAAAAGCATGCATATCTTGATATTAGGTTTGGCTCTAATAGCTGGGTAAGACTACAGTATATTTATTTTTTATTGAAATATAGTGTCTACTAATTCAACTGATCAACTTTAAGGGGTGATTCTGCAATGAAATTATGGAAAAACTTTCTATAAACATATGTCCTAAACCGCTTACTTTTTGGACTACTGGCTGTTAAAAACTTTAAAAATTTACTTTGTTTATATTAACTTTTAAATAAATTTAGATATTAAAAAACAATGGAGACATCTCCTATGTATCAAAAAACATGTTTTACCATACAAGAGAAAAATATCCACCACTGTCGTCCATGAGGTTTTGGGCCTTAAAATTTTTAAGAGAAAAATGATATATATTTTTTTAATCGATGTACGGTTTTCGCATAATAAGATACTTATTATATTTTGGCATGGTCATCTATTTAATGTTTTAATATTTAATATCATCTTATTTATTTATTTTTTAAATAAAATTAATTGTTTTACGAAAAATATTGGTTTATACATCAGCACTGCAACTTTTAATATACAGTGCATTTCTTTAATATGCCCCCTTTTTTATTTTTTATACGAATCAATTAAAAGAATAAAAACATTAGGATAAAAAATTATAGCAAAAATATCTATACTTTAGAGTGACATTGACAAATAAAAATTTTAATATGGCTGCTAGGTACCATCTTGAAAAAAAATTTATACAATTTTAAAACGGGGTCTTAAGACCCATTATTTTAAAGTTCCTGATGAGTACCTTATAACCCTACATTATTATAAAGTCAACAGCTTCACCTACTACAAAATGACGGTACTTTAAAAATCACCTAAATACCTAATTAATTATATTAATAATTATTAATAGAACTACCATTAAAAAGATCTTTTTAAAAACTTTTTAAGAAATATAATTTTATTAGTTTTGGAAATATGCCCATCCAAATAAGGTATTTAGGTCATTTTTAATGTGCTGCCATTTTATAGTAGGTAGAAATATCTAATTTATATTTAAGGGTTATAAAGTTCTCACCAGGGGCTTCAAATGATGTGCCACAAAGCCCCTCTTTTCATTTATTTTTTTCTCTAAAATGACGTCCAGCAGCCATCTTGAAATTTTTACTTTTATTCTAAAATACTGAGTTAGTAAAAAGTACTCCAACTCTTAAATATCTTTAAAAACTCAAAAGATACATTTACCAAATTTAGTATCTAGAAGGTATCGAGCATATAGAATCTAAAAGAAATATGGACACCGTTGCCAGAATTTCCAGTTTTGTGGTACACGTATTTTTTTCGCTTCTTAAATGGAACGCTCCATATTTTTTTACTGCAATAAATTGCGCAGGCGAGATTAAATATTCTACAAATTAATCTACCAAAATTTATTTTGTTCGTTGGTTTGCTATGATTTATATATTTATTTGGTTGTTTTTGTGTTATTAAAATGCAAAGATTTATTTTATTGTTTTTACAATGATTAAAAATATAATTTTAGTTCTAGCCCTGTGTTTACTGACCAACCAATGTGATCTTGATTTTTGCAAAGATTTACAATTGTATCTAATTTTTATTGAATTTTTAGTTTAGTTAATTTGGTCACATATTTTTGTTTTACTTATTTAAATTATTCAAAGTGAGGCACATTGACAGCTATTTATTTAAAAAAAAGGGTAAAGTTAATCTGCATAAAAATTTCATTTAATAAAAGGAGGGAATATCCGATAGACATAAAACTGCTAATAGTGCTAATGCCATAATGCAAAATTGACTCAAGAGTAAAAAAGAATAAAATTAAATAAAAAATCGATTAAAAACCTAACCCTTGTTCTATGTTAAAAACAATATTTAAAAACTCATTTGCTCAATAATGATATTCCGTTAATCTAATTCGCAACAGCTGTATGTGTGTCCTTTTTCATCTTTCACAGTTAAACAGTGAAGTATTAGTACACATATAGACATTTTACGATGTTTAGTCTATTGTGACACAGAGTACCAAAAAGTGCAATTATCAACTTCTCGAGTAGAAATCTACGATAGAAATCGAGGTGTAGAATTCTATAGAGCTGCAGAGTCCCGCTGCAAGATTCGCTCAAATATCCCTAAAACCGCTTTAGCTGCATTTGCAAATTTCAGTATTTGAAATTTCTGGGTAAATAATAATTTAACAGTGATATTTTCATTTTGATGGCACACTTAATATTTTTGGTATTTTAAATAGAATATCAAATTTATTTTGATTGCAATAAAAGAAGCGTGCCAACATTAATAAGATTTTTACCAGTTACTAAAATATGACAACCCCCGATTTAATTGATATTTGGCAACAACGTTGAACTAACCAATTAGGGATGCCTAAACACAATCAAAAAAACTAAATTTTGTTAACATAGCTTTAGCGGTTTTAAAGATATTAATGCGCAAACATACTTTTTGCTGAAAGTGTAGTGTAAAATATCGCGGCAACAGAGACACAGTACCTAAATATATAGAAACCTACTAAATTTTATCCGCCCAATTTACTTAAATAAATATAAATAGGCCATTCTATTAAAAAAACAAAAACATTCGTGTACCAGAAAACTGGGAAATCTGGCAACAGTGCCGATATCACTATTTAATTTAACATGTCCAAAACATCTTGGAAATATTTGAATGGCATACAGTACAGTACCTATGTATAGTATTCGGGCATTAATTTCATAATCCAAAGTTTTAATTTTTAAATTCATTTCATTTAAAAATAAAAAGAAAGGGTACCTTTATAACACAAGTTGGTTTTTAAACGTTTATAAAACATAGTAGAGAGTAGATCTTGGGTAACGTACGGTAGACGTTACCAAACGTTCGTGAATGTTCTGGTTAGACGTTAAACGGTTTTTAAAAGTTTAGCGTCAGCAAGAACAACGTTTTGAAAACGTTTTTTTTTTGTACGTTTACTAAACGTTATTTTAAATAGAACCTGAAAATTTCTAGGAACAGGCTTTTAAAGTATTTTTTTGAACGTCTTAAAAACGTTGTCATATTGTCATAGTATTGCTAAATTTGGGTATTGTTTACAAACCGGATGAATAGCCGATTTTAATGAAAGTTGGTATAAAGGTTTTTTTGGGGGCGCTGATTATTATCCTGAAAGAGTTTTTTTGGACACGCTTGCGTTCTCGAGATATTTATTATTAGAGTTAATAACCAGAACTAACCTAAATTCACTATTTTTCCCCTTTTTTTGCAAACAATTTTTGATTTAAAGCTAATTGGTGCTCAATATTTGATTTTTACCTCCTAAAACTCCATTTTTCTATTTATTTTACCTGTTTTTCCATAAAATAGTAAAGCTTCACTTTCGCCTTGACGCCCCCAAGGCTACTGCAATTGAAAGTGAAAGTTTAAAATTTTATAAAAAAATGGGTAAAATAAATAGAAAAATGGGGTTTTAAGAGGTGGACATCAAATATTGAGTACCAATTTAGCTTTAAATCAAGAATTGTTTGCAAAAAGAAGAAAAAATAGTGAATATAGGTTAGTTCTGGTTATCAAGTCTGATGATGAATATCTCGAGAACGAAATGTGTCAGCGCCCCAAAAACACCATATACCAAATAGCATTAAAGTGGGCTGTCTGGCTAAAGTCTGGTTTGTAAACAATTATTTTTTAGGTGAATGTTTTTGAAATGTAAATATCAAACTACTTTTATTTCAGATTAAGCAAAAATAACCTTATTTATTATATATATTAAAAAACATACACGTTTAACTTATATACTGCTTAAGCAAGCAGTTTTGGTACATCGGCAAGCAATAGAATAACAAAACCAGCAGTATTAGTCACGCATGTATACATGCCGGCATTTGGTTAGATTGTCTTTTTTCCTTATATTGCCTATGTGTTATGTTATTTAGCTCAACCTGTATGTATATTATACAGTTACGGTTAAAAAAATAAGGCATATTTACACTTAAGAGTACAGAAATAACAAGCACTCCACCAGCACTAGCACAATTATCAGTTAGTAGGGTTTGATATTATTACTGACACAAGAGAAAGAAACAGCACATTGCAAAATGCTGAAGGAAAGCAGCAAATTAAGGAATACTAATCGTATGAAATTCATTAAAATGTATTTTTGCAAGTTGTAAAATTATCACACCAACTAACACCAAAATGTCATTTACTAATCACAGATGATTTAAGGTTGCGTTCCTAACCAAAAGGATTCCCTGGGTACGTTCCTAACTATTAAGGCTTCTTGATTTCAAAAGAAAAGACTAAGAGTTATGCGATAAAAAGTTATACTTATCCTTAAAAGTACAATCAACGAATTTTAAATAAATAAAAATAATTATTTAAGACTTTTTATTCATTTAATTTTATTCTTAATTTAAGTTCAGAATACGATCAATATAAACGTTTCATGTAGGTTCTAACAAAACGTTTTTATTACGTTTATATAAAACGTTTTGTAAACACTATTTTTTAGTTTTAAACGTTCGGATCTAAAACGTACGACCATGCTGGGAAACTGTTTGATTTTATTTACGCGAAAACGTACATTCAATAAACAAAAGCCAGAGAAATCTAATGTATTGAAAACTAAACGGGTATCAAGAAAAATATTTTTATTAAAAAAATCCAGTGGCTTACCATTGTTTTCTTAAAAATTATTTACCTCAGACTCCTTATGGACGGCACTGGTAAAAATTTATTTTTTTCTTGTACGTCACACATTTCCTTTCAATAAAAACGAGACGTCTCCAAAATTTAAAAAAAATGTTTTAATTGGTATACATTTGAAATAAAAAACAAAAATATTTTAATTAAACAAAAAACTGCTGGATGGATTAAATCAAAACTTTGTGAGCTCTCAGTGGGCATATTAAAATGTAAAAGCACATTTTACATTTTCCAAATCCAATTTAGCGGCTGATTTTCCCACCTAAAACCCTTATATTTTTCAAACTATTCTAAAGAATCTTTTTTTTAACTAAACTAATCATAATTAAAAAAATATCTATTTTAATAAGTTGAATAGCCTTATAAAATGACTGATATAATAAAAACTGGTCAAGTCAAATCAAACCTACTTTAAGATTTCATATTTTTAAATAACAGAAATTGTTATAGGTATCCAACAAAATAAAGAATTGGAGTTTTATACTTTTTATCTTTTTGACATCCCACGAAGGTCTATGCCTAAATACCGGAGTACCTTTGGTGTCGGGTTATTAGATGTTTAACCCATCGTTCCCCTGTTCCGTCAACGTTGTCCAAGCACTGAAACATGCAGTTGCATTTTCGCAGTACCTTTTAGACAACGCGGTAGTGCCACCACGGTCGTTATTTTTAAATAACTACTACCTAGATATGTCTCCCCGCTGGGAATCAGAACCGCCGACCTCTGGCTTCGAAGATCAAAGCTCTGTCCACTAGGCCATGGGGAGACACAACTTGTTCATAATGTTATTTTGTTCCTCTAAACACATATTCAGATTTTCTACAGAACTTGTCACTCATTTAGATCTCCATTTTTTTGTGGCGAAGCCCATGCCCTAGCAGAATTTTAGTGTTGTACTTGGCTCACCTTTTTCACATTTATGTTTTTGGTGGGATAATGTTTATCGAAACTTCTTTAGAAAATATGATTTCGAAAATAAATATTGTTGAAACATCCTTTTTTCAAAAGGTGATTGTCTAAAGTAAGTTGCCATTTGAAAAATAATAGTTAGACACAGTCAATTTTTATGTTTTATCTGTTTTTTTTTGTGTTTCTCCCCCCCTTTCCTAAATAAAATCCTGACTACATTCTTGCTGGTAGTACTTGGGCCAGTAATGAAATTGACTTAATAATAATAACACTTTTAAAACCTTTTTAGGGGGAGGAGGGTTTCTTTTGACCTTTACCATGTATGTATACCGCTCTATATGGGAACCGCGCTTTAACCCAGCCTGTCAATGTCAAATGTTTGGGTATCGGACCAAGCAAACGCGTCACTTTTTGTCGGACAAGTTGACCACAATGTTTTACATGCAATTTTTGAATATTTTGCCAAAAAATCCTAAGTGTAACAGTCACAAAACCATAAGACTCATGGACATATTTTAGGTATTGGATTAGCCCGTTTTTGTAAATGTAACCCTTACGATTTTCGGCACAATTTTAAAAATTGCATGTAAAACATTGTGGTAAACTTGCCCGACAACAAAAGTGACGCGTTTGCCCAGTCCGACACCCGAAACATTTGAGATTGACAGGCTGAGTTAAAGCGCCGCTTCCTATATGGTGGTATAAATATTCGCGGTAGACTCGTCAAAAGGAACCCCCTAAAATAAAAGTCTTATTATCATGAAGTAAATTTCTTTTTTTTAATTGACCGGAAAATTGAATTTTCCACTCAATTTTTTAAGCGGAAAATGCTATTTTACAGGACTAATTTACTTTCCGGTCCCTAGTTTACTTTCCGGTCTCTTATTTACTTTCCGGTCCCTGATATCAAAAAATCCTGTTAGCCATGACAAAATTGTCAGAGTTCAATTGTTACTATTTGACAGTTCAAGATATTGTAAAGTAAAGAAAGCATCATTTTGCCAAAATGGACTCATTACACAGCTTTTTTTTCCGGTCAATTTTAAAAAAATTATGTACGATACTCGACCGGAAATATATATTTTTTTAATTGACCGGAAAATTGAATTTTCCACTCAATTTTTTAAGCGGAAAATGCTATTTTACAGGACTAATTTACTTTCCGGTCCCTAGTTTACTTTCCGGTCTCTCATTTACTTTCCGGTCCCTGATATCAAAAAATCCTGTTAGCCATGACAAAAATTGTTAGAGTTCAATTGTTACTATTTGACAGTTCAAGATATTGTAAAGTAAAGAAAGCATCATTTTGCCAAAATGGAGTCAGACATGGAAAATCCAGATGAAATAATTGAAGCAGCGTCCTTATTGTCGTTTAAATATAACACTAAAAATTTACACAGTTTTTTTTTCCGGTCAATTAAAAAAAATATGTACGATACTCGACCAGAAATAATTTTTACGGGTCTCCTCAAAACTACAGGACTCGCCTACGGCTCGCCCTGTAAAATACCATTTTCCGGTCTAGTAACGTAAATAGCTATTACTGGTATAAATTATTTTCCAAAATTTACCAAGCAGTGGTAAGAATAGATTTTGTTTGATTAAAAACCCAATTTTTATTTGAAACTAATTAAGGTAATAACTATTTTCATTTTTAGAGCATCATCAGCTGCGCAGCTGAGTAACAGATCATTTCCAAGTAACTTTAAATTTGGAGTTGCAACTTCATCTTATCAAATAGAGGGAGGTTGGAACGAAGATGGAAAGGGACTAAGCATATGGGACGATTATACCCACACCAATCCGAATATTATTCCAGGAAATATTAAAAATGGAGACGTTGCCTGTGACTCTTATCACAAATATGAAGAAGATATCAAGTATTTAAAAGAGTTAAATGTTGACTTTTATAGATTATCCATATCTTGGCCAAGAATTTTACCAAATGGGTTTAGCAATAATGTTAACCAGAAGGGTATTGACTATTATGTCAATATTCTAAAGGTGTGTTACTGTGTGTACAGGGTGGCTCGAATTTGACGCTCATCATTGGGATTTCGAAAACCGTAAGAGATACAGGATCGGTTAAATGAAGGCAAAGTTGCGCAATTTGATGCTCAATAAAATGCCGATTTGCGTTTTAAAATATTTCCGAGTACTTCCGAAGATATTCGAAAAAAACCGAAATTTTCAATTTTGGTTTCTATTGTTTCCTGGCTATATTTGTTAAGATAACTTAAAATGAAAAACAGGTTTTCATGGCCACTTTTTCTGCTCTATAATTCAGTGTAATTTAATATTGAATCTGACGTTTCGGCTTCTGGCGACCATCATCAACTTAATTTTTTAAATACGGACCCGATATTTTTTCAATTTAATTAAATCCTTTCATCACTCTTAAAACACTATATATCGCCACTTTGATATTTGCCGACGTTTCGTACAGAAAATTCCATCACCAGAATATTGCATATTTATTTCACCATAATACGGCCCTGAACTACATTTTTAGGTAAGAAGGTAAAAAAAGAATGAACTTATTAAATATTCGTAATCTTTTTATTGCAACTCATTGATACCTAACAGTGGAAATTACTTTATTACTTCCCTTATCAAATTTTGTCGTAGTACTTAAAGGTTGTGAGGTGCATTTTTAAATAAACGGTTCTTAAGATATCCCCAAAGAAAATAATCTAGGGGACTAAGATCTGGGCTCCTAGCGGGCCATCTTGCAAAACCATTTATTAGGAAATATATGGTAAAGGAATTGAGCTACTTCTCTTCCATTGTGGGCAGGAGCTCCGTCTTGCCTGCCACTATATTTCTTGAAATACTGCCAAAGGTTGATTATCTAGGGCGTCTAAGACATCATTCCTAATCAAATTTAGATATCGTTCGGAAGTTAAGGTCCCTTCGTAAACGAAAGGTCCAATAATTTTGTTCCTCCACATACCAATCCATACATTAAATGAAGTTCTCCCTTGAATTCGTACCTGCTGGTTAGTTGCAATAAAACATTATGAATATATAATAAATTTATTCTATTTTTTACCTTTTTACCTAAAAATGTAGTTTAGGGCAGTATTATGGTTAAATAAATATGCAATATTCTGGTGATGGAATTTTCTGTACGAAACGTCGGCAAATATCAAAGTGGCGATATATAGTGTTTTAAGAGTGATGAAAGGATTTATTTAAATTGAAAAAATATCAGGTTCGTATTTAAAAAATTAAGTTGATGATGGTCGCTAGAAGCCGAAACGTCAGATTCAATATTTACTCACACTGAATTATAGAGCAGAAAAGTGGCCATGAAAACGTGTTTTTCATTTTGAGTTATCTTAACAAATAAAAGCCAGCAAACAATAGAATCCAAAAATGAAAATTCCGGTTTTTTTCGAATACCTTCGGAAGTACTCGGAATTTTTCTAAACTCAAAACGGCATTTTATTGAGCATCAAATTGCGCAACTTTGCCTCCATTTAACCGATCCTGTATCTCTTACGGTTTCCGAAATCCCAATGATGAGCGTCAATTCGAGCCACCCCTGTACAGGGTGTCAAGTTTTAAATATTTAACACCTTAATTTTTTTAACGTACAGGGTGGGGTCTTTTCGTTGACTTTGTAGGGTATAGCGAAAACTAAAAAAAAATAGAACAAATCTGATTGCACAATCTAAATTTCAATTTTTGAAACAAATTCAATGGTAAAAATAAATCATAGCTAACTTGTTTCGTTTTGGAGATACAAAGTGTTTTTAAATTTTGTCAGTTTGGCAAGGCACTTATATTTCGTCGAAACCTAGAGATAAAATGAACATGTAAATAGTAAAGTTTTAGGGATTTTTACGTAGAATTCAGTGGCGTACCTATATTTTTTCATTCACTTTTATTTTAAAGTTCTAACACAAAGTTGGGTTTTTGTTTTAAATGGAACATCCTGTATATTATACTACCGTTGCATGGATATTTCAAAAAGGTTTAACAAAATACCTAATTTAATATATTTAACTCGTATAGTTTTAAAAATATGACCATATCATTATCATTATATATTATAAAACTAATTTGATAAAATGTGCGTGCCGATAAAACTTGAAAAGGAGTCCCGATACGATAAAGGGACTTATATAGTGTGATAGCCCTTTATCCCCCTCGAACAAAAAAGTTCCCGTTTTACCCTAAAGGGCGTATTTTTAAAGATATAAGGACTCTTCCAACCCTTCAACTTAGAAATTAAGTGTAGTGGCGCCATCTGTTGTCGAGTATTTGAACTTCATTCAGAACAACGGTTATTTGGGTCTCATATCAACTCCCGAGCGAAGCCGGGAATCATAGCTAGTATATAATAAAACTAAGTTGATATAATGTGCGTGCCGATAAAACTTAAAAAGGAGTCCGATACGATAAAGGTACTTATATAGTGTGATAGCCCTCCATCACCCCTCGAACAAGAAAGTTCCCGTTTATACCTAAAGGGCGTATTTTTAAAGATATAAGTGCTTTTTCAACCCTTTAACTTAGAAATTAAGTGTAGTGGCGCCATCTGTTGTCGAGTATTTGAACTTCGTAAGTTATGAAAAAGAAAATATTCTTAAACTTTCCCAAATATCCTAGAGCCTAGCTCTCTAAATATATAAGAGCCCGTTGATTGTTTAATTGAAAGGCCTAATTTTCGGAAATACTGAACCGATGATGAAAATTCTTTTACAATTAGAAAACTACACTATTCAGGAATACTATAGGCTATATTTTATTATGATTGAAAAAAGTTCAGAGAAAAATATAATTAACGCCCAACGAAGTGGGCACGGTTGGTTAGTAAATCAAAAAAATAGTAGATGTACGCACTAAGAATTGGAAGCTTATATTTCTGAAACTGTTGGAGAAAATAATTTTAAATGTGGTAAATTTTTAAAGGTCTTAAAAATGTCCTTTTAATAGTGATAAAAATACAGGTTGTTTTAATTAAAAAAATCCATTTTATTATCGAGCTCTTGACGATGGCTATTTTTTTTTCTCAAAACTATGACAAGCTAAATAATTCAGAGGTGATATTTTTTTATGGCGACCTTTCTATTGGTGATAAAATATACGGGGTGTTCCATTAAAAAACACCCAACTTTGTGTTTTAACTTTAAAATAAAACTCAATGGAAAAAATATGGGTACGTCACTGAATTCTATGTAAGTTCGGTTTGAAATGTAAGCCGCGCAAAAGGGATACAGAAGCATACGTTTTCTATAAAAAGTGTCAATTCGGAATACCTTGTAAAAGTTATAAATCAGAACATAATAACATAATACCGTAAAAAAATGCAAAGTTTCCATATAACATTTTTTGCAGGCGTTGTACATTTAATTTACTGGCATTGCCAACACTCTTTAATGGCAAGGCATTGGCAAAAGGTATCAAAAAGACGCGAAAGTGGACAATTGGCCTTTATTAGGCCACGTGTTGCAGATAAAGTGATGGCATCCGTCATTAATAAAATATTGGCAAAAAAATGCGTTTAAGATGATGGCATCCATCATTAATAAGTTATTGGCAAAAAGATAACAAAAAGACACGAAAGTGGGCAAATGCAGATACTCCCAAGCAGCAAGCTGACGTCTTATTGACGAAAATTGTCGCATATACTTTTTTTTAAAGCTAAAATAAGGCGATATTTTATTTGAAAATTAAAATAGGAAAAAACTCCTTACTGCATGCAATTTCCTTGCAATGCAAAGTACCATCTCTCGGAACACTGTCCAACTTGGAGATGCAGATTTTTACACTAACCGAAGATATTTCTTTCAAAGCTAAGTGAGATCACCTACCACAGACCGCTCTCGAATTATTTTTTGTCTAATGGGTACGGTTTAGACGATAAAAAGCAAAGATATTGCAGAAACGTAGTAGTTTATTGTCTATTACGCCATCTATCGGTATGTCAAAAAAACTATTAAATATATATAATATTTTTTATTAACACGTCTTTAAAACTTTTAAAAGGTTTTAAACAAAATGTTTACAGCTCCTAACAGTCTACTTGAATATCTTGCCCTCTCGACTAGCCATCACCAATTAATCACACAACACACACTTATTAGGTAATGAATACATTTAACCCTTTGCGGCCGGAATTATATTTTAATAAAACTAAGAAAAAGTTATACTGTACTTGCCTAATAATGGTGTCTGGAAGGTATTAATTCGTTTTTTTTTAATGTTTTTTTTTGGTTTAGGTTTAGAGGGGTGTCTTCACAGTGAAACCACTAGGCATTATAAAGGCAAATTATTTATTATACTAAGGTTACAAGGGCTTGATAATTATTTATTATGGTATTCCAAGAAACATTTTTCTTATCCGTCAGACATAGCGCGACGTCCCATCTGAAACAAATTATTCCAGTAAGTTTTAAAATATTTATATTTGATAAAAATTACCTTGTACAAAGCCACCTCGATTTGTGGGGTTCTGATTTGCTGCTACAAGAAGCACTTCTTCTTGGTTATTCAGAATGAATAGGCATATGTGAACATGAATCGTATCGAATTTCATATGGAACAATACGCTTAAAATGACTTACTGATCCACTTGATGGACGGCCCTTTTTACAGCTGAGTCCTCTGACCCAATCAAACCCATAGCCACAGAACAAACAGCTCCAAGTTTTTTTATTTGCATTGCCACTAGCTTTTTGTAAAGCGTAGAGATTAGTTTGAAATACTATATGGTTACAAAGGCTTTCTGGAAACATTTGAAGAAACATATCGGTAGGAGTTTCTACATCAAGGCCAATTTTTGGTCCAGTTTATTCATTAAATATTTTCATATTTTTTAAACAATTTGTTGTAAATTTAGACCAAATGGTTTTTTTGCAAATTCTCGTGCTTGAATAACTGAAAGCGGGAGCTCATCATCGCTATCCCAGATTAAATAATTGGTATTATTGACCTCCGTCACAGAAATATCCTGATCAAAAATAATCTATTCTATGTCAAACATGTCAAAATTTGCATCACTATTAGAATTTGTCATATGTTCATCTTCCCCAATATCGTCGTCACTTACATCCCCCAGCTCGCTATTATCATCCACTGGAATGTCTTCATTAAAATCGAACAAGTCATCCGCTTTCATATTTTTTGGACTACCACCTATAAATAACAAAAACAGATTCTATGAGTCCTAGTGTCCCCATGGTGAGCCCACCAGATATTTTCAATCAAAAATCATCTTTATTTGTAGAACTAATGATTATTAATATAACAAATCTATAAAACAATATATTTGATAAATATTAAAACCAAAACTTACCCGCCATCTTCCTAATATATTGTTGTAATGCATAAAATCAATCACACTTTATCACTTAGCAACAATATCCGTAAACAACTAAAATTATAAATTTAAAATGCCGCATGGACACATCGGCGAAGATTGCTTAGGGTGGGGCGATATCTTACGCCTACGTCATTACAGGTGTATTCGCCGCGAAGTCACCAGGCACTTAAAAATATATTTATTTTTAAGTGTCCTCACTGTGTGACCACTAGGGAACAAAGGGTTAATTATGTCTATTAAAAAACTCTTTTCTTTAAAAAAGAAACTAAAAAGCTAGAAAACCACGTAGAAAATAAATGCACAAAGCCGTTCCTTCGGTCGAAATTAGCTAATTTTACCATCATTTTATTTTAATTCATTTTGTTTGACCTAATTTTTATTTGCATGATTTTTAACAATAAAATGTTATGAAAAGGCCATTTCCTTTAAATTATGTAAAAACATAAAATAATGTTGTTTAGCTGCCATTATAAATAAAACAAATCAAAAAAATTGCTTTAATGTTAGTTAAATACCAATAATAATATTATGGTTTAAAAAGTATGAATATGCGTTGAAGGTCTGCCTTCAAAAATCCAATATTTATTTGCCTGCAACAAAAACGCGTGCTTTATTTAATCAGGATTGGTATGTCGCCATTTTTGTATGCTTGCCGGCAATTCGCCTGCATGTAAAATTTATTGGCAATTAAGTGTTTATTTAGGGTTGACTTTTTAATGCGTATAAGATGTTGGCATAATATTGCCACCAATTGCCAATGCTTTACCATCAATGCCAATATGAAAAATGTACATTGCCGGCAAATAGTGTTTGCTGGGTTATTTGGCCTAAACTCAATATCTCTTTTAGCTTCTCAGAAATAATAGTATTGAACCCATTGTAACTTTATACCATTGGGACCTTCCCATTTCTCTACAACAGCTTGGAGGATGGACCAATCCAGAAATAGTTCAATACTTTGGAGAATATGCAAGAATATGTTACAAATATTTTGGAGAATATGTTAAGTATTGGGTTACCCTTAACGAGCCTCTGTCGACGTGTGTTATGTGTAAGGAAGTTTTTATTTAATATAGGGTGTCCCAAAATATGTGGACGGATTCTCTAAAGTCAACGAATCTATTTGACAAGCCATAACTCCGGGAGTATTAGACATATCAAAATGAAACTTGGTACAAGTAAATAGGATAAAAGGAGGAGAGTTTTCGCATATTTTTCACTTTTTATTAACGTCCGGTTTAACCGGAAGTGGCTGCAATTTTGAATTTATAAGTAAAACACCCTGTATATTTTATTATTTTGGGGCTCCTGAGACAATCAGAATGTAATTTTGAAAACTTTCTAAGCCTACTACTATTTTTTAAAACCCATTTTTAATATTGCATCTAGGTGGCCATGATTGAGCACAAGGACCTCAGGTAATGTTACCAAAATATAATAGCAAATTTTAGTGACCTAATTGAAAGATTGGAATAGCAAATTGAAATTTTCCTGTATAACTACTATTTTTTTAATAGTAACGCTTCTTGGACAGGCACTTATTGATAAAAGAATTTTTTGACGGATCTAATGATACCAATTTTTTGCAATCGGAATAAAAATAATGACATGTTCGTAACTTTAAAAGGTGATTTCTTGCATTATTCTTAGCAAAAAAGGTCCTTAGAACCAGAATTGGGTGATATTGGAATACTCGGTATTCTGAATCGTATTTAGAATACAATTGGCTGGTATTCTAATAGTTTTCGAGAATATATCTGTGTGTTTGGTACTTTTTTAGTCAGTACTCGGAATTTTGTATTCAGTTCAGAATACCTTTTTAAAATGATAGTATTCGAATACAATTTCTGAGTATTTAAATAATGGGATGTAAAGTATTCGAATACCGGGATACCCAGTATTCGAATACCGAAATGTGAAAAGCAGTGTTCTGTGACCCTCAATGTAAAAAATATTTAACAATTTTTTTTCTTTAAGCTCTTCAACAAAAACAAAAATTATTTTTTTAAAGAATGGACCTTTTTTTATTCAAAATTACGATACCCAATCCTGGTATTCGAATAGTTTTTTCTAGGTAGTCGTATTCTTATTCGATTACCAATTTTCAGTATAAGATCCAAGTCTGCTTGGAACCTATGACCAAAAATCAGCCAAAGTGTTGATTTTTTTAGTCATGAAATAAAATATCTTTATCTCTTAATAATTTAAAATTATATACCTAATAGCGTAAAATATATTAATACGTCCTATAAATCAAATAACTGTCTTTAAAAAATGTTTTTCACACTTTACGCATGTGTTACACACTATATTTTTCTACGACCGTATTAAACTTAGCAGTTCATACATGTTTTATTTATTTAAACTGATTAATTTTTACAGCACAGCCATATTATTGCAACAAAAAATTATATCCCAATTATTTTCTTCATAACTATGCCGTGATTTAATTTTAGAAAATGGTATATACTTACTTTTTGTAGAACTAATACTAAAACAGTATAATTTTTTATTTAAATGTTTTAGTCATTTAAATTAAATATTACGATTAATTTAAAATAATTTCTATAAAATTTATTGGCAAACTGTCAAATTTTAAAAGTACTGACACATAAACTAAAATAAATAATGACGAAATCAAAGGTAACTTGACCGTTTGGTTCAGTTGATGTCGCATTTACTATTACATTGCATAAATTGATATTTAAGTTTATTGTAGTTGGAGTCGAAACAAGACACTAATTCAAAGTGTAAAAAAAAGGTTTGAAATGTTGAAAAAGTTACATTTTTTAACACTTTACTAGAATGAAATACCTTATCTTCATGTTAACGATTATTCTTGCTTATTAAATACAATTTTCCGAAGAAAAAAGATAAACAAAATCCTTTACACAATTTGGCGTCATCGTACTACGCCTGACACGACTGACTGAGGCATCGTATCGGTAGCAAAAAAATAAATACCCATATCGGGAAAAAGTTTGTTTAATAATTTATTGCATACTTTAATGCAAGAAATGTTTAGGCTACTCTCACAGTGAGACGCGTCTACGTGCGAATACGCACGAACACGCGCGATTTATTCTAACTACTTGCTCTCCCCTTCCGGACTATGCTTTCTTCGTACGTGGAAAATCTGGATGGTCGAGCTTTCAGCTCCCAGAAATTCCGGTTCAAATAAGAATAATATGAAAATATAAATAATACGAAATAATAATCGATTCAATGCATAAATTGTAACTGTCAATCCAAAAAACTGCTACTGTTATTCGCCCATTTAGTTCTGACGTCACGACGCAGGCAAGGAATCCAAACAATAGATTTTTATTATGGGAATTCGTGATTAAAGTTAAAATAACGCGATTTATGTGAGTTTTTGTGTGTTTTAAAGTGTTTGTGACTAGTGTCGGCTATTTATGACACTGTAAACTCTAACTCGCCACCGTCCTCGGCCGTTACGAAAACACGTGCACACCGCTAATATAAAAACATCAGGTTTTTAGGAACCTTCACTCACAGCGCTTAGTTCCAGAAGAAAGATGCTATCAATTTAGCGTAAGTCTCAGGGTTACCACACCTAGTACATTTGTACTAGATCTAGTACTTTTTAATAGAATCTAGTGATCTAGTACGTACTGATCAAAATCTAGTACTTTTTTAAAATGAAGTGGCTGTGTGATGATTTAGAATTTAATTGAATTTAGTACGTAGAATTAAAAGAAAAGAAGGTGAAGGTTTTTTTTTGCTCTTCAAAACAATTTTGATCGGAAAAAACAGCTGCAATTGTCCGTAGAATTGGGAAATGAAAGAAAACAACGTGAGGACCTTTTTTTACCTTACAATTACCAGGATAGGTGTTACAAGACGACAAATTGACCAAAAGTTACTGAATGTTAAAAACGATTCTTTTAGCTTTAGCTAATTTCTGAAATTTAGTACTTTCTAGTACTTTTTTTCTGGAATCTAGTACTTTTTAAAAACCATTGTGGCAACCCTGGTGAGTCTTATCTCGATCCCCAATTGCACAGAAACGCCCGTACAACTCCTTTTAGCTCAGCTGCCTACCCCGGGGACGCTATGTAGCCTCCTACGAAACGTGACCGCACAACTTGAAGATCGTGGAGAGGCTACTAACTACTTTATTTAAATGCAAACTCGCACATTAGCTGCAGATTGGTTCGCGTTTGTTCTTGACTACAATTGCGAACTTTTCGAATGAATTTCGGTTGGTTGGGAATTGTTGCGTTTTTCGGACGAATTTAAGGTTATTCCTGCTGGTTTTAACCCATTTTTCTCGAAAACAATTAATTTTCAGACATAATTTGTAAAAATTTTTTCTTAAAGTAAAGTAACGAACCTTATTTCCCTAACACCCTGTAGATTCGTTGACACCAGGTTAAGAACAAAAAATTAATAGGTACTCAAATATGACTTTTCATGGAATAACATTTTCCCCGGAAAAGTGAGTAGATTTTTCCGTATAGACATTTCCACACATAAGTACAGGTAAATATTTATTTATTAGATTAAGAATATTTTATTACAAGATACTTTTAATTCCTTTCTATCAAAAATACATTCATATAATTTTTACCTTTTTATTAATCAAAATGTCTATTAAACAATCACATGTTCAAAAATGTTTAATTTAAATACGTCAAATCAAACAATTACATAGACATAATTAATAATGACTTTAAAGGCTTCCATAGCAACTCAGGACCAATCAACCGGGTCGTTTTAAAGTTGTCATTATTCTGTCAAAAAATAAAGACCTTGCTCATATACTATTCCCAAAAATGTAATTAAAATATATACCAAACGGTACAGATTTTAGAAGGGGGGTAACTTTGGGTCTTCACTGTATAGTACAATGGGAATGTCAGTGATTTGAACATTTTTTTAACTGCTATAATTTATTACAATATATTTTTTTTATTTAGCATATGGCACAAGAAATGGTTTGGCTCCTGGTTATGACTTGGAAGCCGAAGGTGTGTACCTATGTGCTTATACTCAGGTTAAAGCTCACGCTCTTGCCTATCATATTTATCACAATGAATTTAAGAAGAAACAAGACGGTGAGTACTAACTTTTCTTCACTTTTTATACATAGAATTCCTGGAAATTTCTAGAAACTAATCCACGTATGCTTAAACTTAGGCAAGGCGGAAATTCAGACGCGTATAGATCGTGTGACGCGACCGGGGAGACACGACGCGAACCTGACACACGCGCCGCGTGATGATTCGCTTAGTGAGACGCGTGTGTCGGGAATTATGGACTCAAACCAGCGAAGCAACTTATATGAAAAATTAAATTATCAATACATAGTATAACCTGAGACTAACTATAACTTTATGAAATTATAATAAACTAAAATTGTATAAATGCTTCGCAAAATGTCTGTTACTCGAAAGAAACAATTGTTATTATTAAAGTTAAGTTCAAATAATTAGTATCTTTTGAATCGTAGAGCTCTTTATAGTCTCTTATCGCCCTAATTAATTAAATTTCTTCTCTGTCATTTAAATAAAACACAATATAATGTATTCTCTGAAATTCAGAGGCGCGCGTTGGGAGTAACTCTCGTTTCACATTACGGGAGCCGGGAAGTCGGCAACGAACCGACACTATCGAAGTATATGGAGTCTTATGAGACCTTTCACACGTGAAAACTACGGTTTCCTAGAACTTTCGGTTGGACGAAACCGACGAGATTTACGTTCACCCAAATTAAATTTTCACTTGAATGTGGTTTAATTCAAAAGTGTATATTTTAATTGGGCAAACTTAAATCGCGTCGGTTTTCACCGATCGACAGTCCTAGAAAACCGTAGCTTAAGATTCCGGAAAGACGGCAAACTCAAAGGCTCAATATATTTTTTTATCGCTCTGTCCGGTGAGTCGGGCTTCACCAAAAATTTACACATATTCCAGCAAGAAAGTTTAACCTTACATTCGTATTCTCAGTAAGTCCTTCCTTTTAATACCCATATTGTAGAAAAGCATAAAAAACTTCAGTCTGCCATATGGATTCAGAATGACTGCTTCGTTTTTCAATTTACTCTCAGCAAGCCCTTTCATTTAATATCCATATTGTAGAAGTGCATTAGAAATATCTAGTTCGTCATCTTAGGTTTGTGTATATTTTGTTTGGCCATATATCGTTTAAAATGACGTCACTTTATTTTTTGAGTAAATTTTTGTTTTTGATGCCCATATTGTAAAAGTTTTTTAAAAATAACTAATCCGTCATCTTAAGAAGTCCGCCATCTTGCTTGGGTGTGCCGTCATATTGGATTAAAATGACCTTACACAGCTTACCATGCATTATTATCCAAACAAAACGTGTACACAAAATTTCAGCTTAATCGGTTTAGAATATATGCTTCAAAATTGAGTTGCAATATGTAACTCGCACGGGGTTATTCATTTTAAAGTAAACAAGGCCTTCTTTTTGAACTTCCCTGTACTTTTTACAAATATAGTCGTTTCGTGTATTTTTTCCGTTAAATTTTATAATCTTATCAAAAAACATTTGAAATAAAAACAAAAGGGCTACAGCTCGAGTGATCTATTTTTTAAATTAAATACCCCATATATTTGTATAGTAAGAACATTTTAAAAGCGCAAATTCGGTACCCTTTGAAAATAATACAAAAAAACATAAAAAGGCCGCCTTCAATCGGACTATTTTATACAAAAACGCCGCTATCCTTTACAGCGACGCGCCGATACACTATGGGATAGAAATCCATTATTTTGGCCAAAAAGCAACTTTGAAATTGTAATGGTTCATGCTGTGTATTTCAAAGTAGATTCTACAAACTACATGTACGCAAAATTATAAAAGGATATGACGACTTCTATTGGGGTAATATGAAACTTGAAAATGTATTTTAAGTAAACATAATTATACAACATTTAATCTACTTAGTTTATTATTAGCCTTGTTTACTAAAAAAGTAGTAGAGTTTAAATAATAAGAGCTATTGTTGTGTTTCCGATGCAGTCTCGCGAAGTCTCGCTACTTTTGTCAAATATTTTTTACCTTTTCTTTATCAGTTTTTGTACTTACAATTGCCTTCCTACTTTTGCTACTTCTGAGTATAAGGTCAGATGCAAGATTTTTATAATTTACAAGGTTTTCCATTTTAAAATTTAATATGTTTTGTCCTACACTGTATATCCTAAAAGATAAAAGCATTCTGATGAAAGATATGGACTCTACAGGATCTACCCAACAAAACAGTGTTTTTATTTATTTTATAAGTTAAAAAATAAAAAAGTTGGCAAGATGTATCTCTATTACGCTTCTAAGAATAATTTAAAATTATTTTTCAGATTTGGATGGTCATATTTCCGAAACTAATTGAGATAGGCACAACAAATGTAGTATTTTTTAAAGCATTTTAAAAGATTTTTTGGTGGTGGTATAATATTCAGGGTATTCCATTTAAAAAATCATACTTATTGTCGTACCCTGTATATCATATGAGATAATAATCATCGGATTACTGATTAGAATACTACCGAATTAACCAAACAAGCTGACATTTTAGTTTATTTTGTACAATAAAAATAATAATGTTAAGGGGTGTAAATTTAATACAACATATATAAGTTTTAGGTTTTAAAAAAGCATTTGTAATAATTTATAATATTTTTCCAGTAAAAAGCACCACATTTTAAGTTAGATTGGTAAGTTTCAGAATTTTGACCAAAAAAATTATTTTCTATCCCATAGTGCGATGACCAGCTGCATTAACCGGCATATCATAAAAGAAATAAAGCAAAGGCGGTCGCAAAGACAAGCATACCGATTTATTTACTTTAAACTTTTTTGTGATTTTTTTCTTATCAAAGAGCACCGAATTTACATTTTTAAAGTGTTCCTTCTATATATCAATAGATAGGGAGTTTTACCACGACTTCGGTAACATAGGGTCGCTGGGTTTATTTCCCGCGGTTTTGACGCAATTAATTAAAAACTACATTATGTGACAAAAATAGTTTTACCTGAAAAACCTGGCCACCGCAGGTCACAGGTGCTTTACATGCAGACATACATACATTGCAAGTTAAATAAAAGCATGTAAAAAGTACGCGTTGTACTGTGTCGTGTCGCACACGTCACAAGTTTCTCAATATGCATTCTTAATTTACTATTGTAACTTGCTTTAAGGAAAGGTATCTCTTTGCAAGTTAAATAAAAGCTTGTAAAAGTACGCGTTGTAGTGTGTCGTGTCGCACACATCACAAGTTTCTCAATTTGCATCTTGCCTCAATTTACTATTGTAACTTGCTTTTAGGAAAAGTATCTCTTTCGTTAGTATCCCACTGGTTCGAACCTGCATCAAATAGCTCTGATGACTATGCAGCCCATGAGCTAGCTATGCAATTTTTGGTAAGTAAAATCCTTTATAACCTAACAATCAATATTATTGCGCAAAATATTATATAATATTAGTGCTAGTATCCTCAAGTTTTGTTTTGTAACTACATGGATAAGAAGAAAGTAGCTGCTTGAAACATATTTGAAAAAGAAGAAAAAAACATTTATTTCTTCTTCTATCGCTTTTGAACCCATATTTGTTTAATTGTTTTTGAAAAATAAATACTCTTTCGTATTAAAAAACTGAAATATTTGTGCAATATTATCCACAAACGACACAATAAATCACTACTGCACAATAAAAATCAAACTTCTTTTTGATTGACACAATAATTTATTGTACAACCTCTCAATCATCAATTTTAGGCGTTCAACCAATTATAACCGCGCTAATAATTGGTGACAACTTTGACATATAATACATTGTTTAAACGTTAACATAACCGATTAGGAAATACAGTTTTAGAATTGGTTGTTCGCCTTAAATGAATAAATATAAACTACAAACGATCAATATTATTGTACAATATGAAATATTGCGCAATAATATGATCGTCTATAGGCTGCTTTATAGTTCCTTGGGCTGCTATATAGGTCCTTATAAAAACATACAGAGTCTCCACTAACTAATGGTACACAGAAAAACCACAAATTTATTATGCCAAAATATTAAAATTTAACTAAATCTACCTATATCAAAAAGTAGGTAATAATTAGGCATAAGAACTATACAGCGTCTCAAAGTATATAAATCATTACTAATTTATTTCGATAGTTAATTACACGTTTTAAATATTTTAATAAACCCAAGTATCTACGACTTTTCGACGTAGACTTTTGATATAGAAGTTTATTCTGATGATAATTTTTATAAGTCAAGTAGAGGAGGCCACGTCAACTTCTTTTTAGTTTCTCAAAAACGTCGCAACGTTTTTGTGCTAACCTATATGTATCATCCGAGTAAAACAGTAAACTTTCCTATGCTTTAAGTTATTTAGTACAACCAAACACTTATGAGACAATAATATTAAAATCATAAGTATAGGTAATTAAAGGTATTTTTCGGTTGCACTAAATAAGTTAAACGGAAATATCTTGAAAATATTACTCTACAAAGAATTTTCTCAAATGGAATGGAAATGGTATTTTCTCAATAGGAAAGCATAAAGAAGTTTTGGCGTTACTGGACACCCTGTATGTATGTAGGTAATTTGATTGAAATTGATGAAAACTTTAATGTCTATTGGTGCTTAAACGGTGAGGTTTATCGATTTTAATAAAGAGTACCTTATTTTTTAAGTTTTTGATTCTCTATAAATTTGCGATATCTGTCAAAATAAAAAGTTATGATGTAAATAATTTTTTTTAATTGACCGGAAAATTGAATTTTCCACTCAATTTTTTAAGCGGAAAATGCTATTTTACAGGACTAATTTACTTTCCGGTCCCTAGTTTACTTTCCGGTCTCTCATTTACTTTCCGGTCCCTGATATCAAAAAATCCTGTTAGCCATGACAAAAATTGTCAGAGTTCAATTGTTACTATTTGACAGTTCAAAATATTGTAAAGTAAAGAAAGCATCATTTTCCCAAAATGGAGTCAGACATGGAAAATCCAGATGAAATAATTGAAGCAGCCTTGCCTTATTGTCGTTTAAATATAACACTAAAAATTTACACAGTTTTTTTTCTGGTCAATTAAAAAAATTATGTACGATACTCGACCGGAAATAATTTTTACGGGTCTCCTCAAAACTACAGGACTCGCCTACGGCTCGCCCTGTAAATGTTTTTCGTCGACCCGTAAAATACCATTTTCCGGTCTAGTAACGTAAATAGCTATTTTTTTAATTGACCGGAAAATTGAATTTTCCACTCAATTTTTTAAGCGGAAAATGCTATTTTACAGGACTAATTTACTTTCCGGTCCTTAGTTTACTTTCCGGTCTCTCATTTACTTTCCGGTCCCTGATATCAAAAAATCCTGTTAGCCATGACAAAAATTGTCAGAGTTCAATTGTAACTATTTGACAGTTCAAGATATTGTAAAGTAAAGAAACATCATTTTGCCAAAATGGAGTCAGACATGGAAAATCCAGATGAAATAATTGAAGCTGCTTTGCCTTATTGTCGTTTAAATATAACACTAAAAATTTACACAGTTTTTTTTTTCGGTCAATTAAAAAAAAATTATGTACTATACTCGACCGGAAATACTTTTACGGGTCTCCTCAAAACTACAGGACTCGCCTACGGCTCGCCCTGTAAATGTTTTTCGTCGACCCGTAAAATACCATTTTCCGGTCTAGTAACGTAAATAGCTATTTAAGTTTTAGGTAAAGGGCCCTCTGGCGGTATTTAAAAAGTACTTTTGCCTTAAAATTTTAGAATCTGCAAAGCTCGATTTGTGTGCCAAATATCAACTGGATTGCTTCAAAAATAAATGCAATATGGCGAAAAAACCAAATAAAAATTAAACTTTGACTGCTGGTAACTCGAAAACGAATGACATTTTGAAAAAAATTCTTATAAAACTCTACCCTTATTTTGTCAAGTAGAATCACCCTCTTAAGTTTCGTGATCGATTTTTGAATCACCCTGTATATTAATTTGTTTTTCTTTTTATCATCTAAGCTTTGCAACCCAATACGTCTCTATGACTCTCGAGTAAATTCTCATTTAGAATTTTAGGGTCCCCTACTATTTAAAAATAATGTATAAGGATATTCGTTACGTAAAGATGAGTTATTTGTTATTTTCTAAGGAATTATCTGTGATTTATTTTCTACTAGTTATCTGTCATAATAAATTTAAATTTGCGCTTTTTTCACAGTTTGGGATATTTGCGCATCCTATATACGCAGGTAACTGGCCTCAGTTGGTGATTAATAGAGTGGGTCACAGAAGTCAAATGGAAGGTCTAGCTAAATCACGATTGCCTGCATTCACTCAAGAAGAAATTGACTATATTAATGGAACATATGACTGGTTTGGTCTTAACTAGTAAGTTTGGTAAATCTATGTGTAACAGTACAAGATCCGGTTGAATAAACGGACCCCACAATCTTTTATCTGTTGGAATGTTTTTTTTTTAACAATAAAAGTTAATAATAAATACATTTTCGGGGGTTGGCAAACCATATCCTGGCCTAATATCGTGTAATTAAAAAAACTTTTATTGCTAAAAAAATATTTTATTAGAAAAAGGATGATGGGTCCATTTATATAGCAGGATCTACTAGTTTAGTAAAAGATTCTTTACACTGATGATATTAAAAGTGCCCCCCACAATCTTTTAAATGGTTTAAGATATTCAGATTATTAAGATTAAAGCACTTTTCCATAAATATTCGTTTTTTAATAAATAATTTAAGGCCTTAATTTGGGGCCCGAAATAGATTTAGTTCTGTTCAACAAGTTGCTATTGCTTTTTTTCTCGACAATTCAGAAAAAAAACTAACCAGAACTTTTTATGGGTGCAAATTTTTAATTCATTTTGCCAATATGGCCATTCAAATCAGCCACACCTTTCAGTTCGCCTGGCAGGTACTTGTGCTTATCGAAATCGCCTGTTAAATTTTTTTCAAACCTTACTAGGAATAAACTATATCCTAAAAAATTTCAAGCTTACAGCCACAAGTTTTTTTACCTTTCAAAAATATACAGGGTGATGATGTACAGGGCTGATGCTTGCCAGGTGATGATTGTCGTACTTAGCATGCTATGACTCATCACTATACAAATTTCTAACTTTACAGGCCGAACGTTACTCGAAGGGTTTACTAGCCCTCCTACGATTAACCTATCGAAAACGTATAACATTTTAAAATTTTTACGTCGCCTTATACAATTATCTTTTTTCTAGTTACATAACCATGATGGTTAAATACAACCTAACAGAAGATGATTATCCTGGAACTGCAAGTTACCTCGTAGATGAAGGATATGCCGCCTATACAGATCCATCTTGGAACGCCAGCAACGCCTCCCCATGGTTGGTAAATGTCCCATGGGGTCTAAGAAAACTTCTAAACTGGATTAAAAACAATTATAATTCTCCTGAAATTATCATTACTGAAAATGGATGGGCTGATGATGGATCTTCTTTGAATGATCCAGATCGTATTGAATACCTGCAGGTAGATATAAAATAAAATTATTTTTAAGTTAATTTCCTTAAACCGTTTTTAGATATTATAGAAAAGTGTTTTCTTGGGATAAGGTTCCAAATAAAAAGTGTATGATTTTTTTAGTAAAATGTTTTTAAAAACAGTAATTTATGTAAAAGTGCATAAAGTAATACTTTAAGAAAAGAAATTTTATGCATGTGTTACATACCATATTTTTTCACGACCGTATAAAAATTTCCCAAAATACCATTGTAAACATGTTTCATTAATCTAAAATTATTAAATTAAATTTTTGCAACACAGTCATTATATTGCAATAAAAATCATAGTCTCCTTATTTTTTAAAGAGACAATTATCCTCTTCATAACTATGCATTTATTATTTAATTTTAGGAAATTATATGTACTTTCTTTTGTAGAATTAATACTTAAACGGTGTAAATTCCTTTTCAATTTCTTAGTCATCCGAATTTATTATTACTAATAATTTTTAATGATTTCTAAATAATTTATTTGCAAACTGTCAAATTTTAAAACTATACTCTATTTTTTTGCAAGAGATAGTAATAAAAATGTCTCGGGACGGTTAGAAGGTTGTAAACCATAGGCGCACCAGTCTCTGTGCAAAGAACAGGTAGAAATACACCGAATTGCGTTAAATAAGGATTATAAATTTTATATATATTTTAGTATCTTTCCGTATGTGCAACTGAGTGGTTATAAATTGTTAGAGTATTGTTCAAAGTATTACAGTATTGTAAAAATGGCTTCTCCGCAGAAACGCGCATGTCTCGGCCATTTAACTGAAAAGCAGATTGTTAAAAACGTATTCGATTATACAGGGTGCGGCAGAATGGACTCCCACATTTGGGTAGCAAATAAAAAGTCTACTATAAAATATGAAGCTAAACTTTTATTATTTTCAAAAGAGCACACTTTAAGGTTTTTTTAACTATGTTTTCAAAATTATATCGTGTAAGTGACGGCCATTAGCAGCGACACACATGCGAAGGCGTTCCTAGAAGTTCCGCATCACTTTTATCACCATGTCTTGAGGAATAGCAGCAGTTTCATCTCGGATCGCTGTCTTGATTTAGGAAAGTCAAGAACCAGTTGCCCTTAAGTTAGCAACCCATTTAAAAATTGTTTTCCGGTCTGGAACAGAGGCATTCGGAGGCAGGAAGCGCGTACAAAATACTCTTTTCGACGCGGTGACACATTCGTCATTTTTGAATAATAGCTCAATAACAAATCCACGTTGGTCACCAGACCAAGACATAGCGCCTAGTAACAAACCTTATCAATCGCCCAAGCGAATGTGATCATCCCCACCAATGTCCAACTCCCATTACCGATGTTCTAGCCTGATGAAATGTGGGAGTCCATTCTGCCGCACCCTGTATTAGAAATGATCAAAACTCTAATTTAAGTGTGGACGATTGTGTTTAAAAATGTGCGTTGATGACTGGGGTGGAAAAAGTGACAATTTACAGAATTTTTAAACAAGAAAAAGAGGGAGGTATAATTCCACCAAAAAGCGATGGGCACAAGTGAAAGGTGAAGTAGCCAGAAATAATACTACGTTTAAACTAGTAGATATAAAAACAACTATTTCAAATTGCCATATCTAATGCTTCCCCAGAAAACTGGAAAAAATGTGTCGAACATGTATTAGAAGTAGAAAATAAAATGTGATCTTTGGATATAATAGTAGATACAACTGTTGAACCTCTAATTATTATACAAGTAGACTCATATATGACTTAAGTAGTGATAGTATGTCAGATATGGAATCTAGAATGACTAGATGTAGATTATGTAGCATATTTAATTAGGTATAGATTATATTTTAAATAATTATTTTTTGACTATGCATTTTTAATGTGTATTATTAAAATGGTTATTATTAACTATAATTATACTAACTGTACAAAATTGATATACTATAAATTTTAAAATATTTTTTTAACATATAAAAGAAACAAGATTTTCATTTTACCTAAACTGTTTAAAAAGGGTAAGTTCCCAAAAATAAACTCAAGCGCACCGCCACTGTCAAGGTTTTTATCACATTATTCCCACGTAAATACAGGTAAACATCTGTTATTCCTTTGTATTTAACCCAAGAGGTTGACGAATATTAGAACGGAGTCTGCCGGCCTAAAATTATAATGCCTTATCAGTACATTACAGGTAGAATTGAAGAAAAATATTTATACTCGGACTAACACAGAAAGCGAATTGCCATAAAATTAAATGATTTATTACTCTCTCTTGCATCGAAACAGGGTATAGTGACACATGAACTAAAAAAAATAATGACGAAATCAAAGGTAACTTGACCGTTTAGTTCAGTTGATGTCGAGTTTACTGTTACATCGCATAAATAGATATTTAAAGTTTATTGTAGTAGGCACTGAAACAGAACACTAATTAAAGTGTAAAAAAAACTTCGAAGTGTTAAAAAAGTTACTTTTTTAAACACTTTATGTAAGTACTAAAATGGGGTACTTTAAGTTTATGTTAACGATTAAGCAAACAGCATGTTTTTGAACAGTCGTGAAAAACATATTTGATCGTTTCAGCAGGTACTCCTTACCTTTTCCAAAAATTATTTTTTTACAAAACTAAAAGGAAACAGGAAGTACAGATAATTTTTCGTTGTATTAAAAATAAAAATGACAATGTACGAAGATCAAATTTCGATTTCGTTAAGTCTTTGTTTAAAGAGGTAAAGTTTGTAACTTTGTTTGTGGGTTTGTTTGTAGCCGCTTATCTTCGGAAGTACTAAACCTATCATAAAAATTCTTTCACAATCAGAAAGCTACACTATTCAGAAGTGTTATAGGCTCTATTTTACTATGATAAAACAAAAATTTCAGATATTAACGCCCAACGAAGTGGACACGGGTCCGCTAGTTATTATAATGAAAAAAATTTTGTACTGCCTATTTCCTTTAGTTTTGTTAGAGCAGGGATGGCACGCGTGCCCAAGTTGGCACGCAACGTAAAAATTTGGGCGCCCGAGCATGCTGATGTTTTTTTCGTATTTTACGAGTATGGAGTATATGTACGAGTAGAAGTGAAAGGATTTTTTTTTCTTTAAGGTAATGACAAATTAAAAAACAAAGTTAAGAACGTTTTTCAAATTAAAAGTACATGAGGACCGCCAGGTTCGCCATCCCTGTGTTAGAAAATGATTTTTGAAAAATGTTTTTAAATACATGTGACTGAAAAAAGTCATACAGTTTTTATTTTGAACCATATCCCAAGAATCATTTTTCAATAAAATAAGATTATTTTATGTTGTCTTAAAGTCCTTAAATTTTTATAAAAAAATACCGGACCATTTAAAAGTTAGGAGGGGTTCGTGCCTTTAGATACGCACTGTATATTTTTATAATTTTAGCAACATCTATCAAGTGTCCTTGATGCTATATATGAAGATGGAGTAAACGTAGCCGGATATACACAATGGAGTCTTATGGACAATTTTGAATGGACTTTTGGATACACGTATGTTTTTTATTTTCTTGACCTTTTCAAAAAAAATATGTATTAGGTGTAAAACCAAATTCTTGGCAAAGTTCATGATGGTAGCTTAAAGACGAAACGTCGCATCTTAAATTTAATTACATCTTTTTATAGAACAGAAAAGTGGCAATAATAATGTGTTATTTTTTATTATCTATTTAACTCGCCAAAAAAATAAAAACTGTTTCGCAAAAGTTCGGGGTTTTCCGGATAATTCCGGAACGGCTGCAAATATTTTAATTTTTAAAACGGGATATTTTTAAGTATAAAATTTAACCAACACTGTATCTCTTACCGCCTCCGGGATCCTAATGGAACCCCTCGAGCTGTAATATGTTTTTATTAAATATTATAGTAGGAAAGCCCACTATGCTGCATGCTATGGGGATTTACTCGAGCGTCATTGAACCTATTGGGTTGCAAAGCTTAAATGATAAGTAGAAAATAATGGTATATAATGTATACCTTTTCATCGGTGGGGGAAGCGGCTATTGATTTTTAAATAAGTCAAAAAATTCTGTTATTATTTCGGCTTGTGGAAATCGTTTGAATCGTATCTTATTATGTATATATATTTCATAACCCTTAAATTATTTTCTTCAAAATAAATAAAAAAATATCCACGCTCGAGAATGTCAAAATTACGATTTTTTTTTACAACTTTGTAGCCCTCCGCTTTCTTTACGCCACTCTCATATTGTCAGATTAGTGGAATATATACTGCTTACCATGTAATTAACTTACCCTATCTTAATCTGACGCGCTCGAACATTTCTGATAACTATATTTTTGTTTTTTTACGATCGGCCCTGTATACGGAGCTCATATTTGGTGGAGGTACTAAACCGGTTACAAGGTATCCTCCGGTATATTAACCGCGCTGTAGTAAATCCAAAAATTTCCTCTTGAGCTCCCCTACTATTAGAAATACGTAAAACTGTTGAGATATGAGACTTTAAATGTATATTTGTGTGTTATTTCAGATCTAAATTTGGCCTTCTCTCAGTTAACTTTACTGATGAGAACAGAGCGAGGACCCCAAAAGTGTCATTTGAGTGGTACAAAAATTTAACAAAATCTAGATGTCTTGTGGATAAGTGCGTGACAGATGACAATACACCAACAGATTCCTCATCGATTGTTAAATCATCATTTATGTTTATGCTATGTTCAGTCGTATTTTCTTACGTCTTAACCAACATTATGGGTTAGAAAGTATTTAATTTTTAAGATGAAAAAGTTAGAACAATAATATTGGAGAATAAAGTAATTGTATTCAAGTTAAATTCTATTTAACTATTTATTTAATAAATTAGTACCTAGAAAAAACGTTTTTATTTTAATTTGTATTACCCTTTTTCTTACCAACTTTAAAAAGTTAGTAAAACTCAAGGTTAGTTTATATTTATAAGGTTGCGACATATCCTCACCTTTTAGGCGGTTCGAGGTCGGGGACGCAAGGAAGGGCACTTCACGGAGGAAAGTTGGCAAAACTGGGTAAAATCAAAGCTGATGATCAATCCAGTGGCGTCTAGAATTTGCGCATTTCATTTTGCATTGTTTTGGTAGTGATCTTTGTTGAAATATGTTTTTTATTTAAAGTAAAAGAATTTACAACTTAATAATAAATAAAAACTGTTGTATAAACGGTTGTTCTACTAATACAATAAACTGTATATCTCTGGCACTGAACAACATGGCCGAAAAATGGGAGATGTGACGTCATAACACGTCAAAGCAATATGGCCGAATGTCGTGACCTTATATAGACCGACTTTGAGTAAAACTCTAAAAAAGTAAAAAATAAAATAAAAAAGATGTCGGGTAATAGTATATTATGGCATTAAAGTATAAAATCTCTGTTTGTTTTGTAATTACCATTGAGTAGTTGAGCTAATATCTTATTACCAGACTTTTTTTATTATCTGTCAAAAGCCTTTAAATCGATACTACCGGGCTGCAGTTAAGCGCTTGTAGAATACATTATATCTGTCAAAAGCTCACAAATTGATACACAAAAGGCGGCAACAAATCGATACCAACGGGGCTGCAGCTTTCTGCTTATCTTTTAGTAAGGTAAAAAGGATTAATTTTACCCCAAGGTTATCGATTCTGAATGTGCCCCTGAGATCTCCTTTTTAACCAACTTCATGTTTTATTACCTTAGCATATACCTATCTAGAAGCAGCTTTGCCGCACGAACAACGTACGGCAGAGACAAAAAAATAGGTCCAGTATCTCTCTCGCGATCCTAAATTTGTTTTTTTTTTATGGAACCACCGCGGAAGTGCACTCTTTTAAATAAAAAAAAAAAAATTAAAATGGGTACACAAACGACGGAGTAATCGCGTAAAGAAATCATACAGGTGAATTAAGAACCTTCTCCTTTTTTAACCGACTTCAAAAACCAGAAGGGTAGGTACTAGACCTATTATTTTCTCTATAAATTATAAAGCTGCCTCTTGATAGGTAAATGCTAAGAAATAAAGAATGAAGTTGCTTAAAAAGGACCTAATTGAAAATCGTCAACCTTGGAGTTAAATTTACCCTTTTCCCCAAACTAAAAGAGGTACTGGTACATTTATTATACAAAGTATTTTACTCCCTTTAAAGAGAGTCAAAAGAAATCATCCTACTTTTCTATGCTATGCACCACGACTCTCTCTCCAGACCGGTTTCGCCTGCCTTACAGGAACTCATCAGTGAGGCTGTATCGTGTTGTGGTGAATAGCATAGAAAACCAGCGATGAAATGAAATGAATATTTATGAGCCTACTTTATGAACAAAAACTTCATATTGATTTCAAAATACAGGATGTTAAACTTAAAAAAAAACGCATTTTTATTAAAATTCTAAATATCACTTTAACAAAATTTAATAGTTTTTTTAGTTTTACAGGGGCTAATTTAGCGAGTGGTGTCCCAAGCAGCACTTAAATTATTATTTCTAAAAAATTGTATTTCACTGACATTCGTGTATGTTTTATGTTTTATTTAAATTAGCCTAATATTAATATATCTTTCTCTTATTTTTTTCCCTTTTTTTTAGTTTTGAAGAAAAAAAACTTAACTGTGTGCATATCCCTGGACCATCCAAGAACCATAGAAAAAATTAAAGAATTAAAACTCTTTACTTATTTTCTTATTTAGTAATTTTTTTAGATGTCATTATTATTTAGTTTTGCATTTGTCAGTGTTGCTACATAATCTTAGGTAAAGATTATAAAAATAATTTTTTCCTATATTTTGTTTGCCTTAAAAGGTCCCATTAGAGACGCCAGTGGATTTATTAAATTTAATTAAATTCAGGCCACACAAGCCACTTACGGCTATAAATGACACTACTAATATTTATAAAAATTCCATATAAGTACCTAATTAATATAGTATTAAAAGTTTTCTACCCTGTATCTTGGAAACAATTCATTTCCGGACCTATGTTTATACAAGCATTTTTATAGAATTAGCTCAACAATACGCGCTTTTTTACCGCAGTTATGAAACTCCCTGTATAATAAACATACAGTCTGTATACGGATGGACTAAGCTATATCTGTATTTTTTTAAATCCCTAAAAATACTTTTTACGTTTTAGTTAAAAAATATGTTTTTTTTTTTAGAAAAAAGCATTTAAAATATTGCCTTATGATGAAATAACGAAAATAGTCAAATAGCCCCCCTAAACAAAATTCTGGCTACACACACGCTTGCCTTAACTGAGTGCGTCTCAAATAGAGGACCTCTGTTGTTCCTTGGAAGTGTCAACTAGAGTCTTCTTTAACTAGGTGTTGTATGCCAAAAATCTAGATATTGTTTTTTGGACCATCTTATAATCCTATACTGGCTTTACACCACTGAACCACTTAGATGACCTAACTCTTGCTAGTTCATTTTTTAGTAGGATCACCATTATATTTAAAACTGTTTATTAGAATAAAAAAACAGCTTTATGTTAATTTTTACCCACAATTTAAGGTGGTTCTACCGATACCACAAGAGCCAAATGCGTGTGGTAATTTGATTTAGTAGAATTTATACTTGGCAACGCTGCATAAAAACAATAGAAATCATACGCAAAAATCTACTGCACAAGCATCTTTAAACAAGTTATCGGTTTTAAATTGTTATATTTATTTACTAAAAAAATCTCTAAACCACCCTTATCATATCACCAAAAATATATTTCAATGAAAAGGCAAAACATTCACTGAAAAAAAATATAACAAATTTGTAATACAAGGTCAAGTAGCACATAAATTTAAGGATAAACATGGAAAGTTTCTGTCAACTAACCTGTCTACTAACGTAAATATTGATACATCGGATTATTGTCGTCGAATTATTACTTAAAGACACTCGAAAAAAAAACATGTTTTCTAATCACTGCGGAAGCAGTGAAGTGCGCGTCCATAACTTGGATGGGTGACCGGCGTTGTCGGTTTTGGGCAACGGCACGCGGTGTTCTGCTCGGGGTGAACGAACGGACCGAGCAACAACCATCCAAGTTATGGAATGAATGGTGTGTGAATGGGAAGGAGTAGGGGTCAAGGTACAATAAGCCTTCAGGCTGCAGTGCACCACCTAGGGGGGCGGTCGTCGGGCCTGGGTGGGATGACCCCGAAAGGGCGAAAAAAAAAACAAAAAAATCACTGCGGATATTTATTATCACATACTGGATCTTGTTTCCGCAAAAACAAATTGGACTGGCATCAATTTTTTTATGTCCCAATACGGTATATTCGAAAAACTTTTTCGGGCGTATTATAACCTTTCGGCGGCGTTGCAACATGCCAGTCACAAAACATATTTTTTCTTAATTATTTATTACCTACTCCTATCACAAGCTTTGAAGGTCGGATTTTAATTAGCCAAAATGTTTAGAATTGTTTTTTCTTTCATTGATAGAACTTCCATTAAAATCTAAACATTAGTTTTTGTGAAGTAAAATAAACTTTGCGATTTCCCATAAGGATCAATGTGAAAAGCAATTATTTTATAATATTTATAACTTTTTTTAGTTTTCTCAAGACCTTTAAAAATTTAACTGGTTGATATCCTTATTATAAAGTACCAGTATGCTAAGTTTCATAATTTTCTGAACATTAATTCTTACACCGGTAGTACTTACCTTAAGTCATTTTTTATGTTAACCGTATTCATCGGAGTGGTTCAAACCGCATTTGAAATGACAATATAAATATGAGTGTTAGATAGAGATAGGTATTCAAATGTTTTTAAAATTTATTAAACTGTATTATCAGTTTTTCATTAATTTTTTAATCATTTAAACTACAGGGTTAGTTAAAATGGAGGGATTTAACTCTTTTAAAAGACAATTTACAATGTTCTATAAGTCAATATTTTGTGTAAGGCTTTCGCGGCCATCGTCTGCTAAACTTTTATTTTTATTTTTTGGGCTATTAGACCGTCGCGTCGTCATGCAGCACGATTGTTGCGTACTAGTGCAGTCAGTAGTAAAGATGGGTCTTTGTCATTCTGAAAGCAATGCCGCCAAGTACACAAAAAATTATAAAGTGAAGAAATCCTTTTGTGAACAATGATTTATTGCAGCAAAAAATATTTAACCCGACGAGTTTCTAGTACCACGCCACGTCCCACCGGTTTCATAGTAGTACAAAGGCGAAATAAGTTGGTGTTTTTTTGTAAGTGGGTGATACGTGTTTTAGCAATGTATTTTTATTATTTATTTAAAATATGTAATCAGGCTCTGTCCGAGGCTATGTGCATTCGAAAAGGTTTATTTACTTTATCATTTTTTGTATACTTGGCGGCATCGCTTTCAGAATGAATTAAATATGGACCTATCTATACATAACTAGTCTAACCAAAGTCGATTGATGAGATGAGGTCACGACATTCGCCATATTGTCTAGCGCGGCTGTGACGTCAAGTCGGGCCATTTTCGGCCATGTTTGATTTTAGGCAGATCAGTGGCGTAGAATTAAGGAGAAAACAAAAAAGAACTGTATGTTGTAAACAAAATTTATTGGATTATTTTAATAGGCATAACTTAAAACAAAAACATAAATCTGGTTTAAATATTGAAAATTAAAAATTATCAAAGCGACGACAGGACGATGGAGCCTACCTGGCAGAGCAAAACATTTTCCATGGTTCCGTAAGCCAAAAACCATTTTAAAAACTTTGTATACAGGGTGTCTGCTAATGAATGGTACACAGAAAAACCACAGATTCCTTATGCCAAAATATTAAAATTTAACCAAACATACCTAATATCCAAAAGTTTATAATAAGGAAGATACGGTGGGTGTCATAGTAAAAGAAAAAAGTAAATTTATTTCGATAATTGTTCCCCTTTTTAAATATCTTAATAAAACGGTATCTAGGGGTTTTTAAACATTAGCTTTTCAGATCGAATATTATTTTTTTGTGTGTAGACTAGAGGGCGACTATTTAAAATTCTCTAAAACTACCCAATTTTTTGTTACTGCTCTGTATGTATGTAAACTAGTAAGCTTCTCTATGCTTTCTGCACAAAAAAAGGTATACTTAGTAAGAATCGGTCTTGACAACCGTTTTTAAGGTATTCACGTTTTAGTTGTTTAGTGCACTCGAAAGTATGTATGTACCTTTAATAACATCGTATTAGCTATAATTACAACTGCGCAGATATAAATAGCTGATATCTAAAAACTCCTGGATACCGAGTTTTATTAAAATGTTTAAAACATATCAAAAATTATCGAAATGCATGAATAAAAATATTTATATCTCTTTATATATTATCTTCCTAATCATTAACTTTTGGATATAGGTATGTTTGTTTAAATCCTAAATGGGTATTTTCGCATAAGAAATCGGTGGTTTTTCTGTGTACCATTAATAAGCGGACACTCATCTGTATCATATGTATATAAGAACACCACAAGAACACGAATGACTGAACACTATTCGACTAAACACTATCATAATCTCTAAAATAAAACGAGTTCGAAACAATAATATGTGAAGTCTCTAAACTAACCAAAAACATTAACAACTGGAAATCCTTGCAAAATATACAACTAAAATGAAAATGGCAAATTTTCACAGTTTTTACCAAACAAAGCTTTGACAAGGCACGACTCTGTCATCAGCTGATAATGCTACCAACTTTGAACAGAACTGCCAACCGAAATCGTAATTCTCACACCCTCACGTCCCTGACAAAAGCTATCACCGGTCTTGCTTATGTCTAAACCCCTTCTCATAAAGAAACTCTGAGTCTAACGAGTACCTTCTGAGGATGCCAACCAACGTGCTGGTAAAACGTCAAGAAAAGAAAATAACAACGTCGGCCCAAAAACTCAAAAAATAAAAATAAAAAAATATAAGTTATAAGTCAATATTATTTTCTCTTGACGACGTCTTTACTTAAGTGTTTTTAGATAATTGTTGTTTAAATTTTAATTAAAGCAATCAATTTAAACAATATTATCGTTATCAATTTAAAAAAATGTTTGTTTCTTTTCCTTTTATTAGCAAAATAAACAGTTAAACAAGTTTATAGAAAAATATTTTCTATTAAATTATTATATATTTAAATCTAAATTGGTAAAAATATGTACAAAAGATACCCGACTTTTGGTTTGTGTCTCTGCTAAAAATAAGCACTTTCAAAAGACATTAAATATTTAAAAATCACTAATATGGTTGCCATAAATTGTAGAATGTTTTTTTTTAACAACATTTATTTTATAAGTCACAAAAAAATCTATAATAACTACTACAACATTTAGCAAAATATATAAAACAAGTATCATAGTGCCCCACAAAGGTTTAAAAAGTATTAAATAGCGGCGCTTATTGTAAATTCTCATATTGACCCAAAGTTGGTCTATATAAGGTCACGACTATGGTGACCTAGATGAAGGTGTGTAAACGACAACGGGACTATTTTGAAAAAACGGGTTTAAATTACAGCATTTCTATTAGAAAACAATAGAGGGCGCTTATATCAATCGGGATCAAATGAAACCAAGATGCAACAGTGTTGCCAGATATATCAATATGTAGTGGAATTCATCACCTTTCTTTCACAGATAGTATGACGACTTTGGATTTATGATTTTTAAAGCGTAATTAAAAAGAGCCTAAATCTATTTAAACTATTAAAATGTTACCTGGTTATCACGGGTTTTTTTTGTTATTTTCTTTTTTCTTTTACGTGGGTATTATTTGTATTTGTAAATTTGACATATTTATTCACTAAATAATACACCACAACACATAACATTACTTAAATGGTGTATATTTAAAACCTTATAATATGTGTAATTATTAAAAATTTCAAGAATTTCTAAGTTTAAAATATATTTATTTGTATAAAACATAGTAAATAATCCATTTTACATTTTGAGTAGGAATTTACGAAATGTCAACTTTATCCCTTATCTAACCACCTGGACAATTTTTTAGTACAGGTTAGCGGATCCTAGCTACGTCCTTACTCAAAAGTAAATTTTATTATTTACTACATTAAAGCAGTGGGCGAGACTTAAATATTTTTTTATCTAATCGCTACCTGCTAGTGTTCACCGCACTAAAACTCAGTGGAAGGATTCAAGCTTGCACGACGTGTATACTTAGCTTATAAGTTCTACACAAACGTTAAATATTCTTGTTTATTGTTGTATACAAAGCCTTGTGACAATAGCAATTATTTTTTTATATATAAAGTGAACTGTTTAATGGAAGTCAGGGTTTTTTTAAAAGAATTATTTGTTTTTTTATGTTTAACAAATAAGTATTCGCAACATTGCAAAACTCTATTTTGTATATTTTAAAGCAACAAGTCTAACCTTTAGTTTTAAACTCTACTTGTATCTTAAGAGACAAGCAAAATTTTTAAATCAACATTTTAAATACAAAAACTAAACAAAAGTTTAACTTCCAAAAATGTAAACGACAATTCAAAAAATTAAAGATAAAGTATTTTATTTTATTTATTATTGTTATTTATTTATTTATTTATTTATTTATTTATTTATTTATTTTTTTTTGATTATTAATGACACAGTTCAAAATTCCTATTCCTATTTTTATTATCTAAAATAATTAAGGAATTGATCCTCCTTCAGGGAAATGAGAGCTGAAGGTAATTTAAAACAATAATATTTTTTTATTCGACCGAAAAATGCATATAATAAAATTAAAATAATGGTGATCTTGGGAATTTGGGCACCCATTACCTAATTCTTTCAAAATATCATATTTTTGTTAAATACAAACGCATTAAAATTGGGTAGTGTTCTCTATAGCGTCGTATTTAAAAATTATTGAAATTTTCTATTTTACTTTTGTACTATTTTTTGTACATATGCAACATAAGCAACAACCCCAGAAAGATCCCGATTGACCACAGTACCCTCTAGTGACATATTTAGAACTATAATTTAGACAAAAATCAAGCCCGTTTTGAAAGCATGTCGATTACACTCCTTCTTCAAGGTCTCCTTAGTCACGACATTCGGCTATATTGCTTTGACGTGTTATGACGTCACATCTCCCATTTCTCGGCCATGTTGTTCAGTGCCGGAGATTTACAGTTTGTTGTATTATTAAATAAAAACATATGGAAGTACATCTTTGAACAAATATCACTTCCAAAACAATGCAAAATGAAATACGCAAATTCTAGACGCCACTGGATTGATCATCAGCTTTGATTTTACCCAGTCTTGCCAACTTTTCTCCGTGGAGTGCCCTTCCTTGCGTCCCTGACCTCGAACCGCCTAAAAGTTGAGGATATGTCGCAACCTTATAAATATAAACTAACCTTGATATTGACCAACATATATATGTTTTTATTATACTTTACTTAGTTACTTATTACACTTGGCAACTAAGTTTTAATAAAAGCTCTTATTTAATTTGCAATTACAATGTAAGTTGTATGGGTGGACTCTTGCAATCTATTTTGATACATATATCTTTAACCGATTGTTAGCTGTATGACGGCATTAAAGATGGTGGACAATCATCAATTTTAGATGGTCAATTAAATATAACCGCGGTAATAATTGGTGACAACTTTGACGTATAATACATTGTTTAAACGTCAACATAACCGATTGGTAAATACCGTTTTAAAAGTGGGATTCTTCGCCTAAAATTGATGTAGGTGCTTTTAATGTAAAACTTAAATAAGGCGGACTAGTTCTTTGTATTGCAGTATAAGTATCAAATAAAAGAGCTATCTGAAAATAACTCATTAAATAATGAAACATCACTTTAAATCCAAAATGGATGACATGTAAAGATGGCGAGCTAGTTATTTTTATGCGCACTTCTGCAATATAGCTGTAAAATGAAGGGACATTCTAAAAAAATCCAATATGGTGCACAATTTTTTTATGCTTTTCTCCAATGTAAGTACAAATAAGGGGACTTGCTGTTAATACAAATATAAGTAAAACTTTTTATTTCAATCCGGCTAAATTTTTGAGAATCTTCGATTTTTGGAGTTTCCCAATTTTTATTATATAAAAGCTTGTCGCGAGTTTTACCTTAATAAATAAATAAAAAAATCGAATTTAATTTTGTTTTTTTTTATTGCAAAGTAACTAAATACGACACTTAAATATCCCAAAAGCTGTTAGATCATATAGGTATTTTGTGTAATGAGGTTATACAGAGTGTCTCTGAAAGGTGTGGAAAAAAGCTACCCCAGATTCCTGCGGCTAAAATATAACGATCAAACCCAACTTACTTTAGTTACAAAGAGGATGGTTTTGAAGATACAGGGTGTGAAAAATGTATTCTGGTTTTAGTTTTTTAAAAATTATTTTGTTAATAATTGGTCTTTTGTTGCAATAATTGTGGCGAGCAGTGGTGTAGTGGCTAGCGTGTCTGCCTCTTACCGCAGCGATCCGGGTTCGAATCTCGGAGTCGGACATCGGTTTTTTAATAGCTCGTCACCTCACAGTTGGCAATGGCAAACCACTGTGTAGTATTCTGCCATTTCTAGGTAGTAGTAATTTAAAAATAACGTCCGTGGTGGCACTACCGCGTTGTCTAAAAAGGTGCTGTGAAATGCAACTGCATGTTTCAGTGCTTGGATAACGTTGACGAAACAAGACAATATTGGGTTAAACATCCAGTAACCCGGCACTCACGGTACACTGGTATTTAGGCATAAGCCTTCGTGAAATGTCATAAAGATAAAAAAAATATTGGGCTAGAAGGTGAGAAATAAGAATTTGCAATTAATTTTATTGTTAACCTTAGAGGGTGTCTTGCGCAAATTTAAAACGTAATAACTTTTTGGGCCACAAGTAACTTTACAATATAATATCTGGATTTAAAAAAAAATACTAGAAAAATAATTAGATGCTAATCTTTAAGAGTACGAATCCTTGCGTAATTTAATAATGAAAAGTTTATTTAAACTCATGTCCTAAATAGCCTAACTTTTGAGATACAGGATGGAAACAAAACCTTTTTTTTAAACTTTAACACCCTGTATTTTAACAAATAAGTTTTTTAGGACATTGGTTTATTTAAACTGTTCTTCTTAAAATCAGCTAAGGATTCACATTGTCAAAGATTAGCATCTTATTCTAAAACACTCTTTATAGCTTAGACCTGGCCGTACAAAAAGTGATTTTTTAAAATTCAGATATCTCAAAAACGGTTGCCCAAATCAACTTTAATCAAGTATACCTTTGTATATATTGGAAAACTGGATATTTTTTAAGTTACATACAGAGTGGTTCAAAAAAGGTATTTCTTTTTTAGCCAAATATTATGGCAATACACCCATTATAACCAAAATTAAAAAAGAAACTAAAACCAACACCCTGTATCTCCGAAATCATCCACTTTTGGACTAAGGTAAATTGGGTTAGATCGTCATATTTTAGCCTCAAGAATCTGTGGTACCTCTTTTTCCACACTTTTTAGGGACACCCTGTATACATATTTATAATAAAAGATGTAAAGGAAAAGGTTATATTATTCTTTTTACTATATTTTATTAAAAGCTTGTATTTTAAATAGTTATATTTTACTTTAGGTTTTAAGCACTGATCTTGATGGATTGTCAATGTCATTACCTGCGCGAAACAAAAGTTTCATTTCATGGACAAAAAACGGGTTTGTGCGCAAGCAAATCGAGTGGTAACGCGCCTGGCGCTAAACAGGCTATCCGCAATATTGGAAAGAATTTACGACGCCTTCTCTGGGTTTCTTGTTCGGAGTACGGTATGCTAATGAGCGTCACGGTCAGAACGCGGACGGAGGGTACGTAGTGCCGGTGTTGTATTCCCCCAGTGCGCATGTTCGTCCACCCTCGATTTGTTTACTGCGCGAGGTCGTAAAAATCCGTAAAATGCTTCTTGCCACTGCGGATGGAAAAGTGGGTTATCTATGGTTTTAAGCGATACATGTTGCCAAATTTAAATAAAGCAAATACCAAAACTAAGAGACTAGCAGGCTAGAAGACTACCTCAACTACTATACTATACATAAAAAATCCACAATTTTACCCCATTTGCTTTACCAATATTTTTTAATCTGCTCAAAAAAAAATAAAAGGTGAAAACACTTTTTCCTACGACCACTTGTGAAAATAGCAAATAGCACACTGATTTCATGCATAGAAAATGCGTTATATCACACTAGTGTTGCAAAGTACTTTACAGCACTATTGTTGCAAAGTACTTTACAACACTGGTGTGATACATATTATGATGTCATTCTAAAAACTGCTATTGGTTTTGCAAGTGACATATTTATTGAAGTGACAGTAAAAAAAAAACTTTTTATTTACCTTAAACGGTAGAACCTAAATTAGCGAAAATCATCTTATTTTATATTTATTAAAATTTACGAAAAAATAAAAACATAAACAAAAATAGACATAACCACAAAAAACAACTTTCACTGACTGGCACAGTGTTGTCAGGTAAGTAGATCAAATTAAAAATCTCCCTTCTACCTTTGAGCACGTACTTAATAGAGGCAGCCTTGCCGCTTGACCGTTCGACCTAAAGCGCCAGAGAAAAAAAGCCTATAGATCAAATTCCTTCCTCTCTTTCTTCGTGTACTCAAACAACTAGTTAAATCTTTTTTTTAATCCCTAATTAAACCTAAGGCTAATACACACTTTATGAATCCACTTTCTTTTATCCATTCATAAATAGAATCAGAGCCTTCCGACGTTGCCAAATGCTTTCCATATTTTGCATGGTAACTGACGTTTGGTAGTCGTTTTTCCTTACTTTTAGGACTTTAGGTTATGCATTTACAATTTTCATATTTTTTATATTTTTTCTTAAAAATATGAGGAAAAACTGTTATTTTTACTTAATTTTATATGTGATGTTCAGTTTCATTAACTCGTTTTACCAATTTTACCCCACCCAGCACCCCTTTTCACTCCCCGGTCCCGTAAGTTTATTTACTGATATTTTTTAAAAACGGAATATTTTGGATATGCACCATTTACGTTTTATTTAGAAGAATGTCTAAAATATGTAAGAATCGATAATTTTTAAAAAACACTTATAATAGCAGAAAACCGTATTAAACTATTAGCGTTATTACCTAACAAAACCATACAATTTTTATTAAGTGAGGGCCTTTTTAAATTCCAAAATGATAAAAGTTATATAATGCTTCTAGGTAGGTGATTTTCGATGTAAAAATATTGTCAAAACAGTATAATATAGCAGTGAGGAAAAGTATATATCACACTAGTGTTGCAAAGTAAATATCACCCTAGTGTTGCAAAGTTCTCAATTGTTTTTTATTTTTTCTGAACAGACAAACTTTAATTTATTTATTTTTTGGTGAATAATTTGTGGTCGTAGGAAAAATAGTGTACAGTACTCGAGTGAAAATGACTTTCTTACACACGTGGGTTTGTCGCACTCGGCTAACGCCTCGTGCTACAATATTCCCACTCGTGTGAAATTAGTCATTTTCCACACTTGTAATGTAATATACTATTTCTTTTCATAGTACAATAATATTTAACTTTTTTAAGTATAGGATATATTTATAGTTTTATTATTTTTATTTTTTACTTTCTTCAGGTATGAATTTACCAATATTACCTATTTGGCAACAATAGAACTTATGCTTTTATCATGTGCTCACTTATAGATATCAACTGATAGTTCTAGTGTTCTAATTAAATACATTTTCAATTATCTCTTTTTCCAAGTGGTTTCATGTGATGCACTTATTGTTTTGTTGTTACCGACTTTTGTTTCTGGTTAGTTCTGGTTAAAGCAAAAAGAAAGGTAAGTTGATTTATTTGTATATGCTATTTTGTTTTTGTAAAATCGGTATCGATGTTTTGGCTTGCCTTACTCTACTGTTAAATGTAATAGCAAAAATTAATAATTGTGTAATACACTCATTGACAAAAAAATACCGGACAACGAAAATTTTGTTAAATTTCAATCATAAATAACTTTTTAGTTTTTTGACCGATTTTATTTTTCTTCTCGTCCATTGGTAGCTTATTTCATCAAGAATATCATTTAATATGAAGATTGCAAAAAGTTTTATAGGATTAGGTGTTATACAGGGAAGGGCCAAATGTTGTATTTTGACCCAAGTTTTCGAATACCCTGTGGAATAATTTAACGTTACAGTGTATTGGATTTTAAAGTCCCATCTTTCCTCAACATTTCTGTTTTTAATTTATATCGATATTTCTATTCTAAAAGGAGACCCAATTTTCATTTTGGTGTAGTTTTAGTTTTACAGCTTCCTAAAATTTTTATTTTTCACAAAAAAATACAAACACTAGTTTGATGATTAAATTGCATTGTTTTCTTTATAAATTTGTATTTCCTTTTAGAATAGAGATATAAATATAAATTAAAACCAGAAATATTAAGAAAAAATGGGGCTATAAAATCCAATACACTGGGAAAAACTTGTGACGGTAAATTATTCCACAGGTTTTTCGAAAATTTGGGTCAGAATGCAACAATTGGCTCTTTTTGTAAAACACCCAATCCTATAAAAGTTTTTGTTATTCCCCTACTAAATAAGGATTTTGATGAAAAGAGCTACCTTTAAACCAAGAGTTAATCAAAATCGGTCAAAAAATCAAAAATTTATATAAGATTGAATATGAACAAATTTTGTTTTTCCGGTTTTTTGACCAGGAGTGTATTTTTTTTTATCTGTTTAACACTCCACGAAGGCTCCACACACCTTTTAGACAACTCGGTAGTGCCACCACGGACGTTATTTTCTAAATAACTACTACCTGGGGTAGGCAGAATACTACACAGTGGTTTGCCAAGCCATCTGTGAGGTGACGAGCGATTAAAATGCCAATGTCCGGTTCCGAGATTCGAACTCGGATCGCTGCGGTGAGAAGCTGGTACGTTACCGCTGCACTACGCTCGCCACAATTACTTACTTCGTCTATTTAAAGTTAATTTTACATAAATAAATTATACAGTACCTTTAAATAACCAAGTTTCAATGTTACATCTTTGATAAACGCAGATTAAGAGAATTTTTAATAGTGTGTGCTCAAAGTTAATCCAAAATTTTCGAAACACTTAGGATCATTTTGATTTTTTTTATTTTATAAAAATTATATCAAAGCTGCAAACTTAAATCTATTTTATTTAAAATACACCGAGTCTGTAAATCCAGAAAGTTGGTTAAAATATATAAAATCATTAAAAAAAGAGAAACACGTAAAGCTTTTTGTTAAATTGCTCATTTTTGACACAAATTGTAACTTTAGAGGGTGCTTTGAATTCTCGTTATATTTATAGATATAAAACTTTAGTTTTTATAATTGTTACAGCCCATACCGGTTTGAAAACGAAACAGCCGAACATAGAAAATACTTATATTTAATTCCTTGTCCCAATCTGCTATGTACTTACCTACAATAGGCATAATGATCGTCTTAAAAAGTACTCTAAGATGTTCAGAAATATGTGCTATTTCCAAAAAATATTTATATTTGCAAAAATTAATTGTTTGGTAGGAAAAAATACGATTTTAATTTAATCACAAAAGCTGTTTGCATGCAAAGCGCAACGCTACATTTAGTAGGTGTTTGCTCTAAAGTTATGTAAAATAAGATTCTTATATTTGTGATATTGAACGCACTTTATCTACTCGCGACGTCATTTTCTTTGATTGGTGTTTACATAATTTCCCGGTGTGGCGGTTAAAGGTGCCGACTTTTTTAAAAAATATCTGAATTGGTATAGAAATTATAAAAAAAAACATTTTTTAATTACCAACAACCCGTAGTTCGAAAACGAAAACGTTTGCGACATGTTAATAAGTCCATATGATTTTTTTATATTTTTTATTGTAAAATAATTTCTTAATTTTTTTGGTTGACTTACTGGATTATGGACACCCTGTATTTCTCTGTTCCACTGACCCGTATGCCTCTCTTCTTAAGAGCATTTTTATATATTTTTAGATTTTTTGGGGAAAACATTTTGCCCTAAACGATCAAAATTTTAAATGTTGAATTCGACATGTCAGCGTCAAATGTCAAAAAATATACAATAATATTAATAGGGAAAGGGTAATTAAACCATTAATATCTACAGTGTGGGCCAAATTAAACTTGCACACTTTTTAACTTATGATAACTTTTTATCTGTTGCGCCAATATTTTTTATTTTTATAGGGGTAATAGGAAGATATGTTTTCTCTGGGTTTGTTAATTTTGGTCGAATAGATTTAGTCAGAACCGGACTTACGGGACTTTTTCCAAAATGATGCATTAAACTTCGTTGGAAAATAAATCGAATTTATCTACAATTAAACTAATACGATTAATTTTAATTAATTAACTGTTAAGTTGTATTAGCATCCAACTCTGAAACAATCATAATAGTAATCTCACATTTTTATTTTCAAAACACACTTAAAAAAATCACTCTGGTAAAATCGAGATAAATACATTCTTTATGGGGCGCATCATTTATCGAGAATAATCATGATTTCTGTATCCTCAAATTATTAACAGATTCGCTTTTACTGAATCTTTTTTCATAGTTTGTCTACAATAGCAAAACGTTTTTGCTCAATTTAACTAAATCCGATTTCGTTTGCAACAAGGTTTTTTTTATCTTTGGACAAATCACGAAGGCTAAAAGCCTAAATACTAACGTACCGTGGGTGTCTTAAGCGATGTAAGAGGGAGTTTGTTGACACGGGACTAAAATACTTGAAGATTTGGGGCGGAAGGAAAGACCTCCGCGGGCAGCAGGTTGCACAACCTAGAAACTATAGAGATAAAAGAACGAACAAAGTGGGAAGTTCGGGGCCTGTCCAGTTGGACCGTATAGGGATGCATACGCGCGGAACCACGGGTTTCTCTGTTGGGAACCGTAAGTGGAGGAACTATACTGGACAATTCTTCAGAGCAGAAGCCATGGAAGTACCTATAAAAAGCGATAAATCCCCCACAGCCCGACGATGTGCAAGAGAGGGAAGCCTTTCTGTAAGTGAAGGATCATTAATGAGACGAAAAGCTCTTCTTTGAATAGAATCAACAATGCTTAGGGGTGTGGGGGACGCCATGCCCCAGATATGAGAACAATATTCCAAGGGAGGTCGGATTTGGGACACATATAAAGTGTATAAATTAGAAGGGGAAAAATGCGAAAGAGAAATCCAAGCTTTTTTGAAGCTGCCGTGGCTATAGATACAATGTGTTTATGCCAGTTAAGGTTACTTTCAAATGTGACGCCCTCAAGATTAAAGGTGTCTTTGCTCTGTAAAACTTGGCCGCTCATAAGTAGAGGATGAGTATTTGATGACTCTTTTCGCGACAAGGAACATGATTGTGTTTTGGATGCATTAAAATGGACGAGATTTTTAGCGCCCCAATCCAATATTAAATTAAGATCCTGCGAAAGAGATATCTGCATCGCTCTGCGTTTGTTTTCCAAGTCAGGTTTAGTAATGGGTTTAGGAACCTGAAAACTGAAGTGAAGGGTACTATCGTCGGCGAAACTATGAATGGAATTAGTTGTGGACGAGAGAAGGTCGTTGATGTGAAGAAGAAACAATGTTGGTGCCAGAACTGAGCCCTGAGGGACTCCCGCATTTACATGGTGAAAGCTTGAAGAATGGCCGTCCACAATAACTGATATACGACGATCAGATAGATAACTAGAGAGCCAAGTACAGAGTTTAGTTGAAAGACCATAGGAGGGAAGTTTATTCAGAAGTGCGGCATGCCAGACCTGGTCAAAAGCTTTGGATATATCAAGAGCAACGATCTGGGACTCACCTAGAAACTCAAGAGACTTATTAAGGTTCAGGGCATCATTTTGAAAAATTCCGGTAAGTCCGGTCCTAACTAAATCTATTCGACAAACCTAAAGAAAACAGATCTACTTATTAGCCATGCAAAAATAAAAAAGATAGGCGAAACAAATGAAAAGCTATTGTTACATAAAAAGTGTACAAGCTTAATTTGGCCCACCCTGTATATCAATTACTAAAAACAGATAAACGAGTTTTATAGAATGGAGTTTGATGCTCAAGTTATAATAAAATAATAATAAAAGTAAAAGCTTTTAAAAGCTGATAACTCCGGAGTGTTTAAATAACCTAGATTAGCGTCGCTTGTTTATATACCAGGTGCTATAAAACTGTTATTGCTCTTCTCTATTCAAAAAGTAATAAGGATCTTAAATTATGTTGAATTTTTTATTGGCATTTAATATACATGGTTAGTAGAAAAGACCGGACGGTGGGTTATCTCAGCAACCGTCAAATATATATGCACCAAGTTTTGTGCAAGGGAGTAACTAAACACGAAGAATTTATAAATTATATTTGCATGGTTGCCAAGTTTATAGTTTTCTCTGTAGGATGGGGAATTTTAAAATTTTAAATATATTATAGTAAAGATAGTTGAAAAGGGCATGACGCCATATCTCCAAAATTGACGGAAGTAAAAAACGGTTATAATAAAGTATATACTGGAAATTAATTACATTACTAAAAATAAGAGCAATTCATTTAAAATTATAAAATTCTTTAGCAGAGAGAGAAAACTATAAACTTTGCAACCTCGCAAAATATATTTTTAAAATTTTTCATGTTCAGTTACCTCTTTGCACAAAACTTGGTTTATTTCTATTTGACGGCTGCTAAGATAATCCATCTTTCCGGTTTTTTCTACTAACCCTGTATGTTGTATGCATGTATATTAAAGCTTAATCAGAATATCTATGAAAAAAAAATGAACGCCACTGGCTATTATGCAAATTTTATATTTCCTTTAAATTAGGCCAAAAACTAATTTAGCGACTTTATAAGTAAATTCTGTTTTAATCTTTTCTTCCAGATGGATGAAGACAGGCATGGAAGATTTAAGACATCCATTGTCCACGAGAACCCAGCTTTTTATAATGACGAAACGGACGCCATTGAGGTGGATACTAAAGCCAAGGCTGACCCTGTATCTGATTTTAAAAAGGAAAAATTAAGGAAAATATCGTTGATGCACATAACAAAGGAGGTTCTTCCCAGGCTAGAAAATTATAGAACTTCAATCAAAACATCAAGACCAACTCTAGGTGAATTGCTGGGTACAATAGAGAATGTTGAAGTAGGTTTCAAAATATTATAAAGTGTATTAATTTTCATTTGGAGCAAAGTAGGTAATCCCGGCTCTAAACGTTAGATCTAGAATAAGGATACATCGTTATACTGAATCCGATTCAACCCTTACTTTGCCTCACTCTCAAATTGTCAGATTAGTAAAATATACATTATTTAAGGCTATTTCAAAAATTGATCTTGGGTTAACCCGATCCATGAAACCCCTCTAAAAAGAAACGGACACTTTTAACCGGTGTTCATAATTTAATCGGATTCCTAACTCGGGTTGGATCGTGCTGACCCAGGGTAAAACCAGGGGTTAGTCGAGTTAAACAGAAGTTTCAAAATCAGGTGTTTCGGTTTTTAGGTTTTAATGATTTATCTCGTGTTTATTACAAGTGGGAAAAGTATCAAAATAATACTTTGATATTTAAGTAGTTCTCACGAATTTGCGAAAATTGACTCCGCATTATAATAAAAATATAATTTGCAATATATGGCAACATTATGCGTAAAATTTCTAGTACACAACTAACTTACCCCAGCTTACCACGTGGTCATCAGCTTTTCTCAATTTAAATGAAAATAAAGTGGTGATAATAAAATCAATTATAAAAATGCAAAAATTCGTTTTGAAAATATTAAAACTGGAGTTATCATTATAAATAGGATTCACTAAAATAAATTTATCATCATTATTATACAGGGTGTAAACATAATAAGCACTTGGTGTAAGGGTTAGTTTGCCTTTGACGAACCAATGAATATGTTTTCTAAGGACACCAATTCAAGGAGTCCTTATTGGTATTAAGCAAATTTAAAAGATATTTCATTACACCAACTACTATAAAATTATTCAATTAAAACATATTTCAGCGTAGTTCTTTAAGGGCACATATCTCCGTAAAAAAGGTCTTAGGGAAAAACAATTGTAGAAAGTTGTCAAATTATTTGTATGAATTCTATATGCATCCGAAAGATTGCCCAGGTATTATGAGACACCCTGTGAAAAAAATGAAAATAATTTCCTTCTGTTGCAATAATATACGATTTGACGGATATACTAAATAAAATTTTGGTTCACTCTTGGTTTTTGTGTTATTCACCCTAGACCCGAAAAGTTTCCGGGAAGCAAGCAAAACGCGTCAGTGGGGAGGGTCATATTGAATAACATGAATTTATGTATACATGTATACAATTTGTTCATATAAATTTAAATTTAAGGACAATGAAAATAACACAAATGAATCACATGGCGATACTAATTCAGGCCACGGAGTCAAACTTGGTTGGATACAAGGAGTTCTTATCCCATGTATGCTCAATATTTTTGGAGTAATGCTGTTTTTGAGATTATCTTGGATCGTAGCTGAAGCTGGTACTGGTTAGTATCTACGATTTTCATTTATTATATACTGGGGAACAAAACTTTAGATCACTTTAAAGTCAGGGCCGTATTAACTATATGAGGCGCCCTAGGCTAGAATTCTCAGAGCGCCTATTTTCCACTAAAAAATTTTTGAAGAGCAAAAAAAAAAAGATCCTTACCTCTATTTCAGTCAAAAAAGGTCATTCTCTCCTTTTCGCGTCTATTTTATTTATTTCCCCGCAGAAAAATTATTTCTAATCTCCACCCGACCTAAACTTTTTAAAAACTTTCCTGTCTAGCGCCTATTACTCCCCTGTCTGGCGCCTATTTTTTTCATGGCGCCCTAGGCTGTAGCCTAGTCAGCCCTTGATAATACGGCACTGTTTAAAGTTGTGATTTTCTATGCATATATTTGTAAAAATGTAAAATATTGTTCGAATAGGCACTTCGTAATTTATTTTGGGAGATATATTATTTGTTTAACTTGATTTCTGTTATAATTTTTACGTTCTGTCTGTCTGGCATAAATTGGGACCTCGTATACGAAGACATACAACAGCTTCAAGAGCTGTCCAGGAGCTGAAAGACTTGTTATTGCAGCATTGGCGTAGATAATATTTTCAAATTACTATATCCTTACACTGGGACACCACAAAATTATACCAGATGCTAGTGGCCTTAAGAGAAACACTTTGGTAAACGAAATTTTAATTTTAAAATTTGCAAAAAAAATTTGTATTTTTGGATTATCCCCTTCCCGCACTTCCATAAAAAATCTAAGTTTTAAAAGCAAATCCTCCGTGTGTATCTTTTTGTAAGTTTGGTCAAATTTTGTCGACAAATCTCAAATTTTGCTTAAATATCTAGGTACCTTTTTTTAATAATTGGAGGCATCTGAATATTTTGCATAAAACAATTTGAAGTGGAAACATTTTAACTGGCCATAGTCTTTTAAAAAAATGTAGATAATTATTTAATATTTAAAATTTGTCAAGGAAAAATTAAGTTCATAAAAAAATACAAAAAGGGGTTCGCTTTTAAATCTTTAAAGGGGTTATCCAAAAAATAAGTTTTTATGCATTTTTTCTTATGGCCACGAGCATCTGCTATAAATTTGGTTTGGGACCCATGTTCGAGTTTTTGAATACAGTAATTTGAAAATAATATACACGCCAATATACTATTCGCCCAACGAATGTACCGGGTCGACGCTTGAAGGGAAAGGGAAAGAAATCCCGCGCTATGGACATTCTCGAATATCATTCGACGACGTTGGAGGCTCGTCTCGACCGCCACCAATCTATCGCTGGCTTTATGTTCGCAAAAAGACAATGTAAACAAACTATTAAAATTGTAGGAAGATGTGATGCTTGAAGGGACAGGGGAAGAAATCCCGCGCTATGTACATCCTCGAATATCATTCGACGATGTTTGGAAGCTCGTCTCGACGGCCACCAATCTATCGCTGGCTTTCTGTTCGCAGAAAGACATTATTGACAAACTATTAAAAGTGTAGGAAGATGTTGGGGGAATATAAATATTAAAATAAAATAGTGTAAAATCAAATAGAATTTTTCGTAAATTAAATTAAATCTGCATAATTGGATTATATCGATTATTTAAATAATCGGATTATCGATTATTTTTAATTTAAACTATCCTATCACTATAGAATACCATCGACCAGAATGTGATCCTTTATTTATTTGACTGTATGTCTTGTTGTCTTTAAGCACTCGTTAAGACAGGGAAAAAATACATATATTATACACATTTAAAAAATAAAAGAAAATCACAATTTTAAACTGTCCTAATTTTTTCGCTCGGCAGTATAAAAATATTTAATTTTTAAAATTAATTTTTCAGGTCTCTCCTTCTTATTATTGGTATATCGTCTCTTGTTTGTGTCGTCACAACCCTATCTTTATCAGCAATTTGTACAAATGGAGAAGTTAAAGGAGGTGGAATATATTACATTATATCACGGTCACTAGGACCCGAGTTTGGAGCATCGGTAGGCGTAGTTTTTGCGTTTGCTAATGCAGTTTCAGCTTCAATGAACACCATTGGGTTTTGCAACTCGCTCAGTGATCTCCTTAATAAGTATGAACTAAAAAATTGTTGATGGGGATATTAATGATGCTAGGATTATAGGTAAGTTCTAGTTTATAATAATTTTCGTTGTTTTTTTTTTGTAATTTAATCGCAAGATTATATTTAATTAAAACACTAAAAGTCTTGTTTGAATTTAGGCACTGGCTAAACGACCGCCGAAGCTTTTGCTCAATTATACGAAGAAAACCACCGTATGGTGGTTTTATATTTTACGTTTATGAAAACCGCCGAAAATTATAACTAATTTGTTGTTACAGGCGGTTTTTTACTTATTTTATCGGTAAAAAATGTTGGTTTACTATGCAAAAGTCGAACTCGAAACCTGTGTCAACATTCTTAAGCCTGTAGCTATGGGCTAACTTGAATAATTTGTGTGTTTATGAATTATTTATGTTGTAATTTGTTTACTTTTTTTAAATTTTAAAGTTTGTTTTACCCTCAATACATGCATTCTTTAATTCGTATATTGGTCATACTTGGTATATTTTTTTCTTGACGCTAAAATACTCCTTTTCTTTTCCAAAAAGATGTAATTTTTTTATAATTATACAGAGCTTCAACAAATTTTAGTAGATGTTAAACGTGGCTTGAAGTTGTATTTTTGTTTTTTAATCTACAGGGTGTCTCTACAAGGTCTGTAGAAAATGCTACCACAAATTCCTTGGATCAAAATACGACGATCTAACCCAATTTACCATAGTCAAAAAGTTGATGGTTTGCAAGATACAAGGTGTCAAAATTTCTATTTTTTCAACTATTTTTAAATATATTACTTATTATAAAACATTGTTCTACAACACTTGTCAGCCTCTCACCGCGGCGATCCGAGTTTAAATCTCGGAGTCGGACATCGGATTTTTCATTGCTTGTCACCTCACAGTTGGCAATGGCAAACCACTGTGTAGTATTCTGCCATTCCTAGGTGGTAGTTATTTAAAAATAACGACCGTGGTGGCACTACCGCGTTGTCTAAAAGGTGCTGTGAAATGTAAAAAAACTGAATGTTTCTGTGCTTGGATAACGTTGATGGAACACGACAATAATGGGTTAAACATCCAGTAACCCGGCACTCACGGTACACTGGTATTTAGGCATAAGCCTTCGTATAAAGATTTAAAAAAACAAGGTCTGTACAAAATGCTACCACAAATTCCTTGGATCAAAATACAACGATCTAACCCAATTTACCATAGTCAAAAAGTTGATGGTTTACAAGACACAGGGTGTCAAAAATTCTATTTTTTCAACTATTTTTAAATATATTACTTATTATAAAACATTGTTCCACAACACTTGGTATTAAGAAGTTTTTTAGAGCGCTATAATAAAATTTTAGTATAGTATATTTATGCTTCCATATTTTTTGCACCACAAAGGTATACTTGATAAATATCGCTACGAGCAACAGTTTTTGAGATATGTCAGATTAAACATTTAATTTCATACAAAAAGTTTGCCATTACGTTCATTTACGCTTTATCTAGGCCACCTGCTAGTCTCCAAAGGTCTGTACAAAATGCTGCCACAATTGTTTTGGACAAAATACAACAATTTAATGCAATCTACCTTAGTCGAAAGGTTGCTGGTTTGCGAGATACAAAGTGTAAAATTTTCCAATTACTTTTTGACTTGAACACCCTGTATCTCCCAAACCAGCAAACCTTTTGACTTAGATACATTGCATTAGATCGTTGTATTTTGACTCAAAGAATTTTTGGTAGCATTTTGTACAGGCCTTTGGACACTACCAGGTGGCCTAAATAAAGCGTGATTAAATGTAATGGCAAACTTTTGTATGACATAAAAGGTTTAGTTTAAAATATTTTAAAAACGGTTGCTCGTAGCGATATTTATTAAGTTTCTTTTTGCTGCAAAAAATATGGAAGAATAAAAATTATTTACGAAAATTTTAATATACCGAGGCAAAAAAAGATACACACTTTGAAACTAAGCAATAAACTGCAGGTGGCTCCCTCTACATTTTACAACTAAAACATTAGCATAGTTTTGTAAAAATGTTTTATAATAAGTAAAGCATTTAAAAATAACTGAAATAAAATAAAAATTTTGACACCCTGTATCTTGTAAACAATCAATTTGTCGACTAAGGTAAATTGGGTTAGATTGTCGTAATTTGGTCCAAGAAATTAGTGGTAGCATTTTGTACAGACCTTGAAGAGACAACCTGTAAAATAAAAATAATAATACACAATAAAACAAATAATTATTATTAAGGTTAGATTACCTTTAACTATTATTCAGCGATTTTCAATAGTTTTTGTAAATATACCCATATTAAGGTCCAGTTGCTTAAATCAAGCTTGAACTTGGTTCAGTATTCAATTGATCCATGGTTCAATCCATCTTAAATAAATTGCTGTCAATAGACTCCTTTTTGTCATTTATATGACAGCATTGTATTGTAAGTGGACTGAACCCTAGATCAACTGAACTGAGTTTAAGCCTGATTTATACAATCGGACCTAAATCCCATAAAACATGTCAGCTCCCCCTCCATATCAAAATTCTGGAATCACCTATGCCGCCGTATACAGGGTTAGTAGAAAAAAAGAACGGTGGATTATATCAGCAATTGTTACACATAAACGAACCAAATTTTGTGTGAAGAAGTAATTGAACATCATGAATTCAAATATTATATTTGCAAGGTTACCAAGTTTATACTTTAGGTTAGGGAATTATAAAATTTTTTAATGGAATACCCTTATTTTTATTACAGTAATCAATTGTCGGTATCAACTTTATCATAAGCTGATATTATCGTTTTCTCACTCCTGTCAATTTCGGAGATATGGCATAATGCTTCTTTCAGAATAAATATAAAAATCACTCGGTTTGGTCAATTCTCTCAGAACCGATCCAAAAGAAATTAGTCAAAATTAGTAGAGGAGAGTAACAAGACATTTTAAATTCTGAAATTGCAATTGCGATCCTTTATAATTAAGTTTTTATCCCCTTTCCTAAACATATTTTTTAAGTATTCTTGAAACATCACCAAACTGCAATATTTGAATTTAGAATGTCCAGTTACTCCCCTGTACTAATTTGACGATTGTTTTTTAGATAATTGACCATACGTCGTTGTTTTTGTATTCATTTCGCATGATTCCATATCTCTTAAACTGACCGGAATAACAAACAATATCAGGTAATAATTTTTTTGTTACAAGCAATTAATTACAATATTAAAACTTAAGGTATTCCATCTAAAATTTTAAAATTTCCTAATCTAGAGAGAAAATTATAATCTTGACCTTGCAAATATAATTTTTAAATTATTTCTGTTCAGTTACCCCTCGCACAAAATTTGGTTTATTTATCTGCGGCGATAATCCACCGTTCCGGTTTTTTCTACTAATCCTGTATGGAAGCTGCGCTTTCCAACCTGTCAGTAACAATTGTTTCCGGTATAGTCACTTTTTTGTCGACAAGTTTGCAACAATGTTTTATAAGCAATTTTTAAACATTGTGCCAAAATTGTAAGGGATACCGTCATGAAACCATAAAGCTCAAGCACATGTTACGAGTATCGGGGGAAAAGCGGGTTTCGTGACTGTAACCCTTACGATTTTTGGCACATTGCAAAAAATTTCATACAAAATATAGTTGTAAACTAGACCGACAAAAAAGTAACGCGTTTGCCTAGTCCGACACCTGAAACATTTGAAATTGACAAGCTGCGTTAAAGCGCCGCTTCCATATATGGCGGTATGAATATTCATGGTAGATTCGTCAAAACGAACCCTCCTAAAAGGTTTTAAAAGAGTTCTTATCATAAATTTCATTTTATTACTGGCCCAGGAACTAACTTATTATTGTTTTTAATGAGCAGCTCCACCCCTTAATCTAAATTCTGGATAGGTCAATGAAGTAAGCTATTTTTTGGGCTTGCAGCAACTAGTGGCATATGGCATCGTCACCAAAATACATCCAAAAGAAACTTGTTTAGCTCCAAGAAAAGCTTTGCACCTAGATATATTTTTTAAACATTTAGTGACATATTCTTTTTGCAATTTTTAAAAACCACCACTATTTCATTAACGAGAAAGCGCGATGATTCTCAAAACAATATCTTTTAAGGTACTATAACCATTTTACTTTTGATCGCGGTATGTGGAATCGGAATGGAATGGGAAAGTAAAGCCCAAAATGTACTTATAGTCATCATAGGTGGAGCTATGGTAGACTTTTTAGTTGGAGTTATCATGGGACCAATAACTGATGTACAAAAATCAGATGGCTTTACAGGTTTTAACGGTGAGTTAATATATTGCTGTTGCTCTTATATTTCAATTTTTTATACTTACATTTTCTACTTACAGAAACTGTTTGGAATGACAATTGGTACCCAGACTTTCGTAGGTCCGAAGGAAAAGATTATGGTTTCTTTGAAGTATTTGCCATATTTTTTCCTTCAGTGACTGGGATTCAAGCTGGAGCAAATATTTCAGGGGATCTTAAGGTAAACATTTTTACATGATTACAAAAATTGTTCCATTAAGTACGTCCTGCTTTTCTTCAGGACCCAGCTTCAGCTATACCAAAAGGTACTCTTCTCTCACTTTTAATAACGATGACGTCATATGCTATGTTTGTCTGTTTGGTGGGAGCAACTGCAGTCAGAGATGCAAGTGGCATTGTTAGCGATTTAAGTTTTGGAAATATTTCTAGTTGTGCTACAGATTTATCCTGTAAATATGGCATTTTTAATAGTTATCAGGTCAGTATAAGACGTTTTTTTTTAAGTTTATATTTTTATTTACGAAATAATTTCTTCTTTTTATCGTTTTAACTTAGTATTTTTTTTAGATGATGTCAATTATCTCTGCATGGTGGCCATTTATTTACGCAGGCTGTTGGGCTGCTGCACTAAGTACAGCCCTTACAAACCTATTTTCAGTACCTAGGTTAATTCAAGCTTTAGGAATTGATAAAATTTTTCCAGGACTTATATTCTTTTCCAAAGGTTACGGGAAGACTGGAGAACCATTTCGAGGTTACATTATTACATTTATCGTTGCAGAAGTGTTTTTGTTGATAGGTAACTTATAAAAATAATTACTTAAAGATGGACTAACTAACCAGAGTGAAATATTGCTGTTTTAGGGGATTTAAATGCTATTGCACCTCTGATATCAAACTTTTACTTGGCATCTTATGCGCTAATTAATTTTTGCACATTCCACGCAGCTCTAATTAAACCTCTGGGATGGCGACCAACATTTAAAGTAAGTTTCAACTGGGGGATATAATCCCGAACCTTTTTTCAATCCCGGGATTTCGGGATTGGGCACAGACAAGCCCTGGATTCCGGGATAGTCCCGGGATTTGAGAATATAGTAAGTACAAATAAATGCAAAAATATTTAAAATTCAACTATTACTATACTATACGATACTATACATAGTCATTTTATTAACGTGACAACGTCTAGGGTACGACCACGCTTACGAGCGATTTATCGCGCGAGATAAATCGTTCACGACAATGTCGCGGGCGACAGGCGAGGAGCTGTTCACCGAAAAGCGATTCAAAATCATTTTTTGTTATGCCTCTTGCACGAACGCGTGCGTATTTGTTAAAAAGAAAAATAAAGTATTTTGTACATCCCATTAATAGATATAGGAAAGCATACGGGGAATTTCATTTTATTTTTAAAATGTTTATGTGTATCCTGTCATAAAATGGGTCTACTTTGCACTTTGAAATTGAAATCTCTTCGAAAAAATACATCCTGCTGTTTACTTTGAAGACAAAATGAAACTAAAGTCGCTTAGAAATCAAACCGAATTGAAAACAGAGCGACACGCTTAGCCGCTTAGCGATTTATCGTTGAGCGATTTTTTAGGTATGGCCATTCCAAAAATATTTAATGGGTTTGAAATAATTTTTGTAGTTCAGTCGTCCATGATTTATCTTGCGCGATAAATTGCTCGCAAGCGTGGCCGTACCCTTATTAGAATTCGATAGACCCGGCTGCAAGCACCAACAAACATGACTCATGCCGGCGTTTGCTCGCCGCGTTATGTCGCGTTCCATTTAATCTTGAAGTGCAAGCGTGAAGGCAGGAAGCGGTAAAGAGGCACAATCTCCAATTTAAGTGAGCGTGCAGTGAAAAAAAATGAAGAGGCACAATGGGCCTCCGGTTTCTACGTACCTATATTACATACATACGTGCAGTAAAAAAAAAGTAATACAGGGGTTTTAATTTTAGGTATATTAATTAAGCTATTTTATACATTATACAAAGTGTAATTAAAATAAAAAAATACAGTAATTGGTAAAATTAGATATAGGATTTTTAAAAATTATATATTTATAGTTAAATGAAGAAAATATTATATATAGGATGTTTTAAATAGCCCTGGCAAAATTAGCAAAAATCAGTTATAATAAAAAAATCCGTTATGTACAGGGTGGTTTTTTTGGTTGGTATTGCAGGGTATAGGCTAAACGGTAAGAGATACAAAAAACTAATATACGTGTCTGGTTCTCTTTTTGATGTCTAGTTTATTGGCGCAATCAGATCCACGCTAACTTGATTGATTTGGAAGATACAGGGTGATTCTCAAAAATTGTCGATTTTTATTATGTCTTATTACTGGGACAGAAAGAAACTTTAAATACAAAAGTTTTATATCTTTTTACGTAGTGGCGTACTTGAAATAAATATGAATGTTTTAATTTTTGAGAAATTACCACAACATGCATTTTTTTAAATGGAACACCCTGTATCTAAGTATCACAAAAATGCATTTTTTCTTACGAGTACAACAATATATAACACATACTATTTTGCTTTGCCCAAAGTAGCAGAAACACCAAAAACACATTATTTTTAGTTGGCCATGGATTGAATTATTAATATTCATTTATTTTATGTGTATTAAAAACCCAGTTAACAAAAATACTAAAACTTTAATAAAATTAAACTACTACGGAAAGCAAATAAACAATTTTATAAACTAAACAAATACCTAATATATCACAAAAAGGTGCTCAAATTGTCTTCCATTCTGCTCGATGCATTTTTGGGCTCGGTTTGTAACGGATCTAGTGGCGTTATATATGTGAATATTTGGTACTCGTCTTATGCAATTAATAAAATTTTCTGTAAGTTCTTCCAGAGTATTATTTCGAATTTTATATAGTTCATTTTTAATAAAACCCCAAAAATAAAAATCGAGTGGAGTTAGGTCGGGGAACGCGGAGGTCATCTGTTTGGTCCATAAGTGCCAAGCCAATTTTCACCAAAATTAACAGTAAGTAAGTGCCTTACTATATGGCTATTATGTGCCGGAGCACCGTCTTGTTGAAAATATATATTATTTCTTACAGCTAGTGGCATGTTATCCAACTCGGCAATTATACCTTCTTCCAAAATTTGTATATATCCCCCAGCATTTAAATTGTTATAGAAAATCCTGTAGTTTAACACTCTGTTTTGATACAGTGCCACCCATACATGAAACCCAAACCGTCCTTGTTGTATCCCCGCTACCATCTCATGTGGATTTGTGTTGGACCAGTATCAATTATTTTGTCGATTAAAAATCCCTTCGCTGGATACGAAAGCCTCATCAGTCCATATTATATTTTGAAAAAAATTGGGATTCATATTAATCTGATGCATATACCAATGACAAAATTCTAAGCGCCGTTCTTCATCTCCGGGATGTAAGTTATGAACTTTTCTTATTTTATATGGTTTATATTTATGCTTTTTAATGTTTTTAACACTTTAGATTTACTTATACCAATATCTTTCTCAATATTACGGCTAGATACCGTCGCGCGTCGGTTCAGCAGTAACACAAGCTATCGTGTTTACCTCATCCCTTTCCCTATTTTCCTTATTGTAAATATTAGTCCTTGGTTTTTCAAATGATCCATATTCGCTTAAATTATGGTACAATCTTTGAAATATTCTTTTGTCTGGCTGTCGTCGCTCTGGATAACGGTCAAAATATAAGTCTAAAGCTGTGTTTTTATCTTTATTACTTTCAATGTAGCACTCAAACATGTTTAATTTCTCATAGTTTTGAAAAATATTCATGTTAAATCTTTTTGTTTTATTATATTCACATACGGACTATAAAAACGAATACCTACTAATAGCTAATTGTCAGTTGATTTTAGGACATGTAAACAAACCAAAACAAAAATCATTCCATGGCCACCAAAAAAAATGGGGTTTTCGGTGTTTTACCTAATTTGGGCAAAACAAAATAGTATGTGTTATATGTTGTTGTAGTCGCAAGAAAAAATGCAATTTTTGAGATACTTAGATACAGGGTGTTCCATTTAAAAAAATGCATGTTATGGTAATATCTAAAAAATTAAAACGTTTATATTTATTTTATGTAGGCTATTGGATTCTACGTAAAAAGTTATAAAACTCTTGTATTTAAAGTTTCTTTCTATCTTCATAAATGTCTGAGTAATAAGACATAATAAAAATTGACGAATTTTCAGAATCACCCTGTTTCTTCCAAACCAATCTAGTTAGCGTGGATTTGATTGCGCCATTGAACTAAACATCAAAAAAGAGAACGGGACACGTAAATTAGTTTTTGTATCTCTTACCGTTTAGCCTATACTCTGCAATACCAAAAAACCACCCTTTACAGGGTTTTTATGAAGTATGACTTATAAAATAAAAAAGAAGATATTAGTGCTTTGAACACTGTTATGTAGAGGGTGTTTATGTACATCTGGTCAGAACATGTAGGGTTACATTTTTTGATATTATACTTATAATTGGGCTATTTTTGTTTTTGTTTTTTATTCAAATATTTTATACAGTGCTTCAAAAAAGTTATTATATAATTTTTAGTGTTTTGTGTATCTTGTATAGGGCTAATTCTACATTAAAAAATATGAAAAAAAGTTATATAAACAATGTCCTAAGCCTCTTAGTTTTCGAAATACAGGTTGTTAAAAATTTTAAAAAATTATTGTTTTTATATAATAACTTTTATACTAATTGAGATATTTTCAAAAATTTGGGGGACGTCCTCTATGCACCATGACAAATTGTTTGGCGTACAAGAAAAAAAATTAATTATTACAAGTGTCGTCCATGAGAGGTTTAAGGTTAATATTTTTTAATAAAAAATGGTACGCTACTGCATTTGTCTAAAATAAAAATATTTTTTTAACTTTACATTAGATTTGGAACAAATTTGACCTCTTGACTTTTTTATATGATGTACGGTTTTCGCGTAAATAAATAAAAACCAATTCTCGGCAAGGTCATTTCGTATCGATACGATCAAATTCTTAAGTAAAAAAATTATCTTTTTTATTATTAAATTCTCCTTAAAAAAACATGAAAAAACTTCATATAAAAATTTGTTTTCAACGTCTTGGTTTTCGAACTACAGGGTGTTAAAAAATAATTTAACAACCTGTAGTCATATTTTTAATGTAGAATTAGCCCTAAAAGTTTGTCGGATAAGTTGTGAAACACCCTGTATACAGAATGTTTATGTATATCTGGCCAAAATATGAAGGTTTTTTTTTATTTTTATGTGCCACGACAATTTTTTGCAACTTTTTAATTAAAAAAAAATTGTATGAAATTGGTATACAGCTATATACATATTTCCAAAAAACCTAAACCCCCCTCCCCCTTCCCCGCCTACTTAATGTATCGTTTCTCGCAAACGAAACAAATTGTAAAAATCACTTTTATCTCCTTTTATAGATCGCCTAAAATATAAAAAGAAAGTGTAAAAACAATTGTCCGCACTCTACCTACCTAGCGTGTGGAAAGTAAAATAAAAATGATCAAAATTTTAACTAGCTGTAAAATTTTTGCTATACAATTGAAAAAAAATGTTTATTGGAATTGTGCACAACTATCCATGGTTTATTAAAAAAATTAAAACCGCTATACAGGGTGCGTCAAAAAGATGTTATATTAAAAAGCCTAAAAACTAATATTCATCATAACTCCGGTATTATATCATCGGAAGAGTTACAAAATTGCTCAAATATGAAGATTTGCAAACCAAATATTATCATTTAAAAAAATATTATACAGAGTGTCTCAAAAAACAGTTAACTTTAATTAAAAAAATATATTTAAAATACGATATTGACGTTACTATTGCATTTGGAAAAAAAATGTTTATAGGAATTATGCACAGGTATCTATAGTAGGGGAGCCCACGATGCTAAATGGGGATGTACTCGAGCATAATAGAGACTTATTGGGTTGCAAAGCTTAGATGATAAGTAGAAAAAATGTTATATAATGTATACATACATCGGTGGGGAAGCGGCTATAGACTTTTAAATATGTCAAAAAAATACAATTATTATTTCGGCTTGTGGAAATCGTTTGGGTCATATCGTGTTATATATATTGTGTTATCCCTAAATAATTTTCTTAAAAATTTAAAAAAGCTACTCTCAAAATGTTAAACTGACTTTTTTTTTGTAGCCCTTTGTTTCCTTTACGTCACTCTCAAATTGTCAGATTAGTGGAATATACACTGTTTGGCATGTAATTAACTCACCCTATCTTAATCTGACGCGCTCGACAATTTCGGATGGATTTATTTTTGTTTTTATGATCGGCCCTGTATACGAAGCTCATATTTGGTGGAGGTACTTACCCGGGTACAAGCTATCGTACGGTATATAAATCTGCCTCGCTGTAGTGAATCCCAAAATCCCTTCTTGGGCTTCCCTACCACTATAGTTTATAAAAAAGTATAAAACCGCCATACAGTGTGGATCAAAAAGATGTTATTTTAAAAAGACCTAAAAACTAAAATTCATTTTAACTACGGTATCATATTTATCATTTGAAGAGTTATAAAATTGCTAAGATATAAAGATTTGCAAACCAATTATTAATATTAAAAAAATGTTATACAAGGTGGCCCAAAAAACAGTTAACCTAAATTTAAAGAAATATTTTTAAATACGATATTGACCTTACTATTGCAATTAAAAAAAACTGTTTAAAGAAGTTATGAACAGGTATCTATAGTTTATAAAAAGTATAAAACCGCTATACAGGGTGGGTCAAAAAGATGTTATTTTAAAAAAACTTAAAAACTAAAATTCTTTATATCTACGGTATTATATCATCTGAAGAGTTGGAAAATTGCCTAAATATGAAAATTTGCAAACCAATTATGATTATTAAAGAAAATTGGTATACAAGGTGACCCAAAAACAGTTAAATTAAAAAAATAAAATACGATATTGACGTTAGTACAATTTGAAAAAAAATGTTTAAAGGAATTATGAACAGGTATCTAGTTGATAAAAAACTATAAAACGTCATCTGAAGAGTTGTAAAATTGCTTAAATATAAAGATTTGCAAACCAATTAATAACATTTAAAAAAATATTATACAGGGTGTACCACACAATGGTTATTAAGTTTTTATAATAAATTTTCCAAACAACGTCTTATAATTCGATGAAGCCGGCTGCACGCACCAAAAAACGTAACTCATGCGGCGTTACCTCGCTCTAAGGCGTTCAATTTAGGGCTTAAAGTGCCAGCGAGAGCGTGGAAGAGGCACAATCGGCCTCCGCGTTCGGCTGTGTTTGACATCTGTTTCTCTCCTACTTAAGTGAGCGGTCCGCGTGGACAGCTGCTATACAATAATACATTTACATGTTTTCGTCAATATGAATTAAGTGCTGTGAAAAGTAAATGTGGAGTCAATTGTTTATAACAACGAAAATTGCGGCAATAAAGGTAATGATTCTTTCGACGTTGTCACGTTCAACTATCTTCAGTAAACGGACTTTGCAGACAACCGATTTTTTTTTCAAGCATTGTATTCCTTAGATTTCATTTTTTTTTTACTTTTTTTTGGTTCACCGCCAAATTATATCATAAATAAATACAAAAAAAAATAGTTTTTGATTTTTAAATTACTGGAACCGATGCTAGAGTTCCTGTTGATTAAAAAGTCTCTCTTGGGCCTTCCTAGAAAAATTTAGCGTTAAGCCGCCATTTTAAAAGTTAAAATAAAAAAATATATTTTATTGTTTTAATATTGGAGTAAACTAAATACAAATTTTTAAAAATATATAATGACTCTTTCTTTACAAAAAGAAAAACATAAAAATCAATGAAAATCTAAGCATTTATAGGTATTTTCCCCTTAAGACAAGAATAAACCCAATAAATAATTAAAAGTAAAATATTCAACATATACTTAAAATATATTTCAATACAAAATACTAATAAGTTGCGTGATGCGGAGTGTTGCTTTTACATTTTTTTTGTAAGAACGCGTAAACTGATTAAAATCAGCAGGGAAATAAAATGGCCGACTTTTTTTTATTTTTATTGGCATTAGCAACTCGATAAATTGACAGTAGTTTTCCTGTCAATTTATCGAGGTTAATCAATGCCAATAAAGTGCGTTTAGTTTCATGCAATATTATTATTTTAAAAAATTAAATGTATTTATTGATTCCGAAAATCCCGGGATTTAAAAAATGTAATACGTAAGATTTGGGGACCGTAAAAAGGCTTGAGGCTGGATCCCAGGCTCCGGGATTATATCCCCTACTTTCAACCAGGGATGTTGCGAATATTCGCATCCGCATATGCGGAACATCCGCATCCGAATAAATCGATGCGGATCGTGCCTACCCACACTTAAGTTTGTTGTACAGATGCATCCGCGGATGTGAACCTCTTAAAATCCTCACCCGCATCCGCGAATATGAAAAAATTTACATCCGCAACATCCCTCGTTTCAACCTATGAAAATATGTTTTTCCGTGTGTTCCTTAGGTTATTGCTATTATGCTAAACAGAATGTTAATTAAGTAAAGTAGCTAACAGACAATTTCTAAAGTTATTTTAAGATTAAAAAAAAATTGAAAACAAGGTTCCAAAAATTTTTTGTTCTCAAGACACAGGGTGTTTAAAATCGTTTTTGATTAATATCCTTAATGTGATTGTTCGTTAAATAGTTTTTTTATTATTGTATTTAATTTAGTTGTAATTTATATTTTGCAGTATTACAACACGTGGTTAAGTCTTCTGGGATTTCTTAGCTGTGTCGTAGTAATGTTCCTAATAAACTGGATGACAGCACTCATAACATTTGTTGTCATACTTGCATTATACTTGATAGTAGTCTACAGAAAACCAGGTACAAAACACACAAAAATTCTGCAGGTTATTTTTTACGTGGTGATTCAAAAAACGATGCTGATCTTCAGGGATGTGTATCCTTGGTTGATTTTAAGAAAAAATATTTTAATTTGATAAGATGAAGGATGCTTAAATAAAAATCATTTTTATTACAGGGTGAACGTCTACATTCGACTAGTTTTTTAGTATATTTTTTCGCATTTTGTTGTGATCTTTCATTTACTTAATGTCCAAATGACAAATTTTTTGATGTAGTACTGTTATTTTAAGTGAAACACCCTGGATAGTTTTCTATATTCTTGAAATTCAACCTTCTGCACATGTACACCATGGTAATTTTCACGAAAATAGCTTTTAAATTTGGGGAGGGGGCAGGGCCGTATTAACGGTTCGAGGCGCCCTAGGCTAGAATTCCCGGAGCGCCTATTTTCTACAAAAAAAAAATAAAAAAGGTCCTCCAATTACAAAGAAATTTGTTATCAAAAATCCCCACTCAACCTAAACTTTTCTAAACTAATCCTGTCCTTACCACGTACTATTTCCTTGTTTCCTTATTTCTATTAAAAATTTGCGGAAAGCAAAAAAACTACCTCGTTTTCAAAAACAATTTCATTTTACTGATTTTTCTTTCTCAACATGTTTTTTTTCCTTTTCCCTATATGCCAAGAGGGGTCCACCATAGATAACCTACATTTAGATCCGCAGTGGCATTTTTCGGATTTTTACGACCTCGCGCAGTGGATGAAGGAACATGCGCACATAAAAGCCGTGGCAAAATACAAACACCGGCACCCCGTACCCTTCGTCAGCGGTCTGACCGTAACGCTCATTAGCTACCGTACTTCGAACAGAAAACCAGGACGCTGTCAACAAATTCTTTCCTATAATGCGGATAGTTTGTTTGGGGCCGGGTGCGTTTACCCTCAACTGGCTTGCGCACGAAGCGGTTTTTTTCGTCCATGAAATGTAACTTTTGTTTCGCGCAGGTAATAACATTGGCAATCCATCGAGATCAGTGAGGTCCACATAATCGTACACAATAAGAACACCAAAAATATTTTTTTATACAAATTTCCCTCTTTTGTCATGCTAAGGGAAGAGAGGAAGGGGTTCAAATCCCCCAACCCCCTCCCCTAATATACGCCCAGGGTAATTTTAAAAATAATGGGAATTATTGAACTTTTAAAGTTGACTGAGGAGCAGTTAATAGTAAGATTTAATTATGAAAATTAGCTAGCTACATATTATTTCAGCTTGCGGAAATCGCTCGGATTATATATTTTTCGTTATCCTTAAATTATTTTTTTAATAATAAAAAGAATATCCACGCTTGGGAATGTCAAATTAACGTTCTTTTTACAACTTTGTAGCCCTCCGCTTTCTTTACGTCAATCTCAAATTGTCCGATTAGTGGAATCTACACTGTTAGCATCTAATTAACTTACCCTATCTTAATCTGACGCGCTCGAAATCTTTTGATGGATATATTTCGGTTTTTTTATGATCAGCCCTGTATAAGGGGTTTATATTTGGTAAGGGTACTTAACTGGGTACAAGGTATCCTCCGGTATATTAATCAGATGCTCTGAAGTAAATTCCGAAATCCCCCTCTTGGTCTCCCATACCAATACAAGGATACAAAAAAATACAGCAAAGAAGCTATAGGATATTTATATTATTAACAAACTTTATTTATACCAGTAATTAGGCTTTGCTGCAACTATTTTTTTTATAAACTATAAGTATAACCATGGGCGCCGGGAGGGGTGCAAGGGAGTGCACTTGCACTCCCTGGCTTATGAAAATGTATGAAAAGTAGTAAGTTTTGGCAAAAAAGTATTAATTTTAGGCATTTTTCGATGTTTGCATCCCCCTTGCTATTGGGAAAGAAGCAAAAGGAGGGGACAAAAAGAAAAGAGAAGATATAGACGGTGTTTCATGGAAGAGGACCTTTTTTTTCTTCTCTCTTCAAAAAATTTTTCCACTTAAATTAAATATACTAAAAGGACTAAAAGGATATAGCATGGTGTTTGGTGGAAAAGGACCTTTTTTTTTTGCTCTTCAAAATTTTTTTCCACCTAAATATTTAATACTTTTCTTTCTACTTTGCACCCCCTGGAAGTCATCCTGCCGACGCCCATGAGTATAACTGTATTACGGTATTTTGTTTTGTAACTTTCTGTGTGGCAATTATTTTTTGTCAAATAATCCAGCATAACAAATTTTAATATTTTTTAAGGAAAAATATTGAAAGTAGGGAATATAAAAATATGCAGGGTGTTGCATTTAAAATAACAAAGTTGCTGATGAAATGTTACAACAAAATGGCGATGATTTAATAAATTACTTTTTAAAAATCTTAAACTTTTCCCAAAAACCGAATTTCGATAACTTTATTTTTTCCTAATTTATTCGCGATTAAAATGGGGTAAAATATGGACAGCCACCTTGTATTTGTACTCTTAAATCGTCACTATGCGTTCAGAGCAACTGACAAAACAACAAAAACAAGACAGTAGACTACCCAAGGACTAACATATTTTTTCATAAAAATATGTAGTTAAAGTCCCGTTGACACTAAATACATAGTTTTATTTAAACTTTTCTTCCTAAAATTACAAAAGGATTGATAGTACGAGATCCGAATAGGAGGCGATCTTCACCCATCTGTTTACCGGATAAAAACTGTTTTATATTAAAGATAGTATTTAAACAAAGGTATCGCCATAGGGTTGCCTAAAAAAATAGGTCAAGGCCATATTTACTTTTAAAAAATAATCTCAAACTTTTGACACACCTCGTATAATGGCAATCCCTATATTTTTAAATACATATGTATACTAGTTATTAAAATATATTGTTTTAAATAATCGAAATGTCCAAAAAAATTTTCAAGTTTAAAGTTAAAAAATGTATCACAGCTTTATTTATTAAATCAAAAATACAAAATGTACTAGTACTGGCATCAACAATAAAAAAAAAAAAAAAGAAATTTGATATTATACAGTCACTTAAAAATTTTAAAACTTACTTTTTCTAATTGGTCATAGCTAGGCATAGCCTTCACCTAATTTTTTTAGGAAACTCCATGGCAATACCATTGTTTAAATACTATCTTTAATAAAAAAAAAACAGTTTTTATCCGGTATACAGATGGGCGAAGGTCGGTTTCTATTCGGATCTTAGACTATGAGAGAATATTTTAAAAAGAGTATTGTGTTTAAAACACTTTGTATACGATATCTTACAGGGTTCTCTACAATGGGCTACCCATTTTAATATTTAGACTATTTTTATTAGTTTGCCAAACAAACTTTCTATTTTGCTTAATTACAGCTAACTTTTTGAGATTTATGGTAGGTTATATATATTTGGCTAATTTAATTCTAAGTTTTAAAATTCACGTCTTCTACATTACCTTCAACCAACTTCAATCATCTTTCAATAATAGATAAAAAGGCGTAGCAAACCTTTGTTTATGCCTTCAATTTATTAACGAATTTTGACTTTAAGTTCCTCTAATGTACCTGGACGACTCGCAAACACTTTTACTTTTAAATATCCCCACAGAAAAGTCTAAACTTTGAATGGAATTAGTTGTGGACGAGAGAAGGTCGTTGATGTGAAGAAGAAACAATGTTGGTGCCAGAACTGAGCCCTGAGGGACTCCAGCATTTACTTGGTGAAAGCTTGAAGAATGGCCGTCCACAATAACTGATATACGACGATCAGTTGATAACTAGAGAGCCAAGTACAGAGTTTAGTTGAAAGACCATAGGAGAAAAGTTTATTAAGAAGTGCGGCATGCCAGACCTGGTCAAAAGCTTTGGATATATCAAGAGCAACGATCTGGGACTCACCTAGAAACTCAAGAGACTTATACAAAAGTTGTGATTCGATTTAAATATGCATGGATATGATTTTACCCGTATCCTTGAAAAAACCCCGACAATCAGCTGATGGGTGCCGACTCATGCGTTACGGGTAAACACTCCTAAGTGGGAATCGGCTTTTAGGGGTGTTCACCCGTGACGCATGAGTCGTCAACCATCAGCTGATCGTCGGGGTTTTTCAAGGACACTGGTAAAATTATATCCATACAGATTTAAATCAAAATCACAACTTTCGGTAGTACCAACCTTTAATTTACGTAGGGAATTTTGTCAAAAAGTCGTCACCCATAGGGGAAAATTAGAACCAGTCCCAATTTGGCGGGTAAAAACGCACGAGTTTTAACCCCTTACCCATGAATCGCAGGTGTAAATGGTCAAAAGTCAAAGACTTATTTCCCGTAGTGAAAACCCCGAGTTAAGACGCCTAGGTGGGAATCGGCTATAGTATTGAAAAATGTGTTAAAGTTGGTGGAGGTCATTTAGAAGAAGTGATTTTTGTAAAGTTAGAAATAAATGAGCTAAAAATTCATAAGTTATTTTAAATCTTAAAGAGTTAGATGTTATCTAGTATATTAAAAAATTTGTTTTGCAAACTAAAAAAATTTTTTTTTTTAATATTAAAATGGTTAGCCTATTATGGGGATCCCTGTAATATTTTAAATAAAATCTAACATTTTAAATCATTCTTTTTTCCAGATGCAAACTGGGGCTCATCAACTCAAGCACAAACTTACAAAACAGCACTGGCTGCCTCATTTTCATTAAATAACGTTGGTATGCATGTCAAAAATTACACACCTCAAATTCTGGTGTTGTGTGGACAACCGAGTTTTCGACCATCTTTACTGGATTTCGCTAATCTCATTACCAAAAATAATTCTCTTTTAATAGTTGGCGATATTATTGAAGTAAGTTATTACACAGTGCATTTCTTTTATATATTTATTAATTAAATTAATTCAAAAAGTAAAATTTCGAAAAATTGATGCATAAGTACTATATTTAGGAGTAAAATTGACAAATAAAAATTTCAAAATGGCGGCTGGGCGTCATAAATGGGGAGGCGCGTCTTGTGGCACATCATCTTAAAGCTCTTGACGAGTACTTCATAACCCCAGAATATACCGTCAATAACTTCATCTAATACAGATAAGTGGTATATTAAAAATTACATAAATACATAATTTGGATAGTCATATTTCCACAACTATAAAATTCGATGTACGAATGTGGTATTTTCTTAAAGCTCTTTTGAAGATCTTTTTAATGGTAATATAATATACAGCTATATTAAAAAATATATATACAGGGTGGCCCATCATATTCGACACGGTCTGTAGCTGGATAACCATGGGGTTTTAAAAAAGTAAATACTGGAACATATACAGGTCGGATAAGACCACAGTATAAAATTATTTTAGTCTATACAGGGTGTCTCAAAAAAGTGTGACGTATTAAAGTTATATTTTTTTAAATGGAACACCCTATATTTTAGGACGGTTTTAGATTCTACTTTAAAAAATAACTCAAGTTTGTTTATAGTACTAAGTGTCTAATTTTATTCGTTTTTGTGATATTTAACTTTTTTGAAAAATGCAGAGGTAAAATTAAATTGATTTTACTTTAACACTTTTAACATTTTAAACTTTAAAATGTGTAACACGATTAGAAAAAGTCTGCCATATCATACGTAGGTCAAATAAAGATCAAATATTGTACAGGGTAACCAAAAAATAATTTCAATTTTTCAGAAAATCAAATAGCCATATCTCTTTTATTTTAAAAGAAAATAACAACGACCATTTATTGATTACTAGTGTTTTAGTCAGTTTAAATTTTTTTTAATGATTTTAAATAAAAACCTTTCTTCTACAACAACAAGATGATACTATATAACTGGTAGGATGTGAAAAAAATGGTTTACTTTAGTCTAGAATTAATCCTGAAAAATATTCCAGGAGAAACCATCTGATAACCTTAATAGTTGCTTTAAAAATTTTGACACAGTGATTGATAATGAAAAAACGACTTATAGGTCACAAAATGTCGTCATAACTGACCAGAGGCGTTATTAGGATTGTTTAACAACACAAGTTTTATCATTACCACATTCAGCTGAAATAAGTGTTATTGGAAGTAGCATTATAAGCAACTAATTAATTTTTTTCTGTGGATTTTAAAAATAGTGGCAGATAATACAAAATCTTTTAATTTTGTGTTTTTTCCAACAAATTTACATTTTGCAATAACGGCTTAGTAAATAGGCATAGCTATATCACAGCCTACTTTCATTTAAATAGACATTTGAAATAAAAATATGTTAAAACGGAATTTACTTAAAAAGTATAAAAGATAGGTATATGCAACCTATACACCATTTAAAAGAGCATTTGGTTTGTCATCATGGAGTTTAAAAATACAGGGTGTTCCATTTAAAATAAGAGAGATATTGCAATTTGACTTTCTAAAAAATTGAAATTATTTTTTGATCACCCTGTATAATCTATCATCTCGATATGACCTACGTATGATAAGGCAGACTTTTCCTAATCTTGTAACAAATTTTAAAGTTTAAGGATTTTATATTGTTAAAATAAAATTAATTTAATTGCACCCCTGCATTTTAAAAAAATCAACTATCACAAAAACGAATAAAATTAGACACTTGGTACTATAAACAAACTTAAATTATTTTTTATGTAGAATCTAAAACCGTCATAAAATATAGGGTGTTTCATTTAAAAATATAACTTTGATACGTCACACTTTTTGAGACATCCGGTATAGAGTAAAATAATTTTATACTGTGGCGTTATCCGACCTGTATATGTTTCAGTATTTACTTCTTTTAAAACCCCATGGTTATCCAGCTACAGACCGTGTCGAATATGGTGGGCCACCCTGTATATACATTTTTTCTACCCTGTATATTACACCACATTAGGTACATCTTACTTTATTACTTTGGGTAATATGGCCATCCAAATCAGATATTAAGGTAATTTATAGTACCGCCATTTTGTATTGGTTGAAGATATTGACTTCATATTCTAGGGTTATAAAGTACCCATCGGAAACTTTAAAATGGTATGCCACAAGACCCACTATCTATTTAACTTTTTTCAAGATGGCGCATCAGCTGCTATCTTGAAATTTTTACTTGTCCATTTTACTCTAAAATATATCTAGTATTTATGCATGAATTTCAGATTCCAAAAGTTTTACTTTTTATTAACACGCTTTTATTAACTTGGGTTGTAACTATCTATCCATCTGGCTATGAATGTAACGGAATCTTTGAGCCTAATTTTAACCAACTTCCAGCTATTCGATTTCTTTGAAACTTTGCACACGTATTAAGGACCCATGACAATGCAATAATCTGCAAACAGTATCCCGTTATCCTGCTTTGGATCGCCAGGAAAAAAAATTCCATTATATTATTATAACCACTGCTTGATACCACCAAGTGTCATCTGTCACCTGTACGTCCCAGTGGTACCAACCACCGGCCATTTCAAGAGTTCGATCTGAATCGATTTTACTCAAATTTTATATTAGGTTATTTTCAGATAGTCCATCTGAAAAACTTTGCTACTCTTGACAAAATGGCGAAAAAAATTTTTTAGTGGGTTGCCATCTGTTGGCAACATTCCAAACTTTTATACATACATAAATGCATATCGAACTAAAAATGAAAAATAAATAATAGTTTAAAAAACTAAAAAACACGTTTTTATATGCAACCGAACTAAAAATTAGAAAATAATTTTTCATTAAAAAAATATTGTCACTTCATAGTAAAAAGCGTGGGGTGCATTTTACTATTTTTTCATAACTTTTCCATCATAGATATTGGCAAATATAATAATTATAACATTTAATATATTAAGCACCCCACGCTTTTTACTATGAAGTGACAATATTTTTTTTAATGAAAAATTATTTTCTAATTTTTAGTTCGGTTGCATATAAAAGCGTGTTTTTTTAGTTTTTTTAAACTATTATTTATTTAAATTGATCCGTTCAAAAAATAAAAAAGGGGTGGGCATTAAAGAAATTCATTGAATACATATTAAGATACAATTATTATAATTAAAAATATACCGGGTGACACATCAAAGCAATTTTTATTGAACTATGATAAGTTTAAATATCGATGTTCTGATTTAATTCTGTCTAGAACCTCTGAAACTTCCGAAATACAAAAGCTTTGATATTGGATCTTTGACACCATAATATTAATTTATTATAAATAGGATGAAATGCTGGACAAACAACGTAATTACCGAAGAGACAGGTCATGGGTATGATACAGGAAAGACAACGAAACATTTTATATTATCCGATTATGACCAAAAGACCTGCATTTTTTATTAACTATTATTACTTTAATATGATTTTAGGTTGTAACCTACAAGTAAAAGCTATTATACTTCAATAAATGAGGAGTAGAGATAGTAAATTTGCAGCAAAAATATAATTTACATAGAACATTTCTCGGGGCTAAAATGGCTTAAGAATGTTTATATCTCGCGCAAAATAGATACAAATGAGTAATATGTTTAGTTCAGACAGTGTTATGACATTTATTATAAGTACTTTTTCTACCAGTAAATTTATTGAAATAAAACCTAAACATACACACAAAAAAGTTAATTTGTCACCGTACATGTATTAAGAGTTATTATAATCATCTTCCTGAATATAGGCGGTCACAAGAGACTGACGGGTGGACGAGCCGGGCCGCTGGTGCTTCGCCTGGCTTGTAAACAAGTCAGAGTGCGTCCATTAGAAGCGCGTCGCATTGAAACAGACGGCAGGGCATTTACTTATTAAAAAATGTTCAGTCCGGCCGTTCGTCTCTAGTGGATGCGTAGCATTAAAACAAAGTATTTTTTGTTGTAGAAAAAAATATCATTTAAATCAAGATCTCAAAGAACAGAAGAGGCTTATAAATTCTTTAAGAAGAGCAAGGTAAAAGCATTTTACTCTGCTATTGATGATACCGATTTTGAAACTGGAGCATCAGCATTAATGCAATCCACGGGCATTGGAAAGCTATCACCAAATATCTTAATGATGGGGTACAAGAATGATTGGTCAACGTGTTCAAAAAAGAAATTAGCTGCATACGTTAATGTGTTTCAGTAGGTATCACATACACCAGGTGCTGCATCAAAAGACTTACATTTATTTTTAAAGATTATGTCTTTAAAATGTTGGCCTTAACTGCGCCTAACATGGTCTGTTCTTAAGCTCCGATTTCCGAGCGCCAAATCGATTCGTCAGGATCATCGCGTACACTCGCAGCTACTGCCGCTATATTTTCTGCACTACGTGCTGAATGTGGCTCATTTGGTCAAAAATTATCCAATATTGATAATTGGAGTTCAAATTTTTGTGATGGTACCGCGAATAGTTGGCTCAGTACGTTGATTATGGGTGGACTATAAGTTGCCCGAAGCGCACGAAACACATTTCACGGAGAATGATAATTTTCATAATACAGTTGAACAAATTTTAGACGTTGTGCCGGGGTAAAGTCTTTCCAGGATTAATTGCCAAACAGTACTGAACACAAACCTCTAAATGAATTATCCTCTTATTTGTAAAATCGTTTGTTGACTGATACCGTAATGAATCCATCAGTAATGAATAAAAAAATTGTATAACTAATAGAATGTAAAACGTCAATAAACTATTTTGAAGATCCGGACAAATTAATCTAAAGAGATTTTGCACGTATAGGAAAAAATGTATTGAACGACGCAAACGACTAACCCTAACTCATAATTTCTCTTTTTTTCCTCATTTAGACTAAATTTTTTTATCTCATTCTCATATACAGGGTGTCCGAACTCTATTTATATACCCTATATTTTAATGCTCTCTTCTAAACTTTATCTTGTTCAAAATTATTGATTATTTTAACTTAAAGCTATACCATTTGCAGGTCAGCTTTTGACCACAACCTAGCAGTAGCTATTTTAAGGGTGAAAGGAGGTTTAAATTACAGCAATATATTGGAGGTTACCGAGGAGCTACCTTCAGACAACAGTCTTACCGAAAACGATCAAACTATTTTCACAGGTAGCTCCCAGATCGTTACATATGGATCCCAATGTGGGACTAGATCAAATAGGCATTGATGTTGGACATACTGATGTACCAAAAACAGATTTTGTTGAAAAAGAAAACATTAGCAAACCTCAAATTAACGAAGGTAAGTAAAATAGTTATAATTTTAAACGAAACATGACAGTAACTCAGGTTGGTTGGTTCGTTGATTGAGGTGGTGGGTGACCTTGCTAGTTTATCTGCTTTCTCATTGTCTTCTATTTACACGTGTTCAGAAACCCAGATAGGATCAATCCTGTTTTTCTAAAAACAAGTTCTTTTAGATCGTTTAGGTACTGAATCGTGATTTTGACATGTGATACGCTTAGCAGACCGAAAAATGCTCATTTTCTAAGATTTTTTTCTGAAAGGCCCTTTTAATGTATTAATTTAAAATTTTGTTCATATACAGGGTGTTACAAATTCGATGAATTAGCATTGCTATCTCGGTAATTATAGCAGGTAGAGAGTTGGATAAATTAAAGCAAAGTTGCGAAAAAATAAAAATATTTTTTCAAAGAGCATAAAAAGTGCCTTTAAAAAACGCTATTGGTTTTTTATAAAATAATCACCAACAAGACCTTAGAAAATAAAATAGATAATTGAATTTTTCGTTTTTTTTTCCGGATATCTCCGAAGGTAACCGGGATTTTTTAATTTCTTTTGCCAAATTATTCAGCATTAGGATGCGCATGTTTGCCTTAATTTAACCAACTCTCTATCTCTTATAATTACCGAGATAAGCAATGCTAGTGCATCAAATATGTAACACGGTTTTACGGTGACCACTATTTCTCTAGAATGGATCATCTAAAATAATTAACCGCCTTTAAATTTACATGGAATTTTGCACGTTTCGCTCGGCGAGGCAACACTCGGTATAAACATAGGACCGTAAATTTTCCATTCCAAAGATACAGGGTGTTAAACTTTTTAAAAAAATGTACGCCACTGACTGTATAAATGAATGCAACATATTTGATTTTTTTTTTTTTTTTAGATTAAGCATATAATACTTCTATTATGTTTTCTTTATTTATTTTTTGTATATTGTTTAGTTTAGAAGAAACAAAAATTAAATCCACTAAATTTAATATTTTTAGGCCATAGAATAAGCAATGCGGGACTTTTACTTGTGAAAATCAGGTTTATAATTTTTAATCAGCAATAATGTAACAACAAAAATAAACACCTATTGCAATAAAGTTTTTATCCAGACTACCAATTTTTACTAAAATAAGGATTTTCAAATTTGTTTAGTTTTTTGAAAAGTTTAACACCCTGTATCTTGAGATCGAAAAATTTACAGGCCCATATTTATATAAACTTTTCTTTATATTCCCTAATGTATAATATGTCCTTAAATTTTCTTTACAACATTCTGTAATATCTTGTATCTTTCTGTCTGATAGTGTGACGTTTGATTTTGTCACTTTGACAAATATACTATATGTAACTATCTTTATAAGACCGATGGACACAAAAACTATTATTTTTTATTTCACTAATAAATAAGACTACAGGAACTATTTGACTAACTAAATTTAGTACAGGCATACCCCCACTAGGGGTAGCCCGGAGGGGGCATAACTAGAACTTCAACTTTTTACTTGACTTCACTTCTACTACGTACTTCTTATCTAATATTTTTCTAATTTCTTCTTCTTAACTTCTCCCTGCATTCTTAGGTAACTGTGTTTATATACAAAGTTGAACTCGGTTTTTGGTGACTTAGCACGTTTACGACCTTGCCCGTTCGGTTCGAGGTCTAAGCTTTGACATTATTTCATATGTTATATGTTTTACTTTAAGATGTGTTTTCTATTAACAAAATAATTAAATAAATATAAAAAAATAATAAAAGTTACATACCTCTTATACAGGGTGTTCACAATATGGTGTTCCTATATAGGTTAGCACAACATACTTTTAAATTTCATTATGGACATCATAGGTCGTTTACTTACGAATTTACGTATGTAAAGCCAGAATTGTAAAGTGTGTGTTAGTGCCAAAATTAAAAATTTTAGGCTCTTCCCAGGTCCTCAAAAAACGATATAAAAAAAATAAGAACATTATAAATTGAGCTAGTATTGTATACACGAAAAATTAACTTAAAACAAAACATATAGGTAATCTTAGACATCCCTAATTAGTGCTTAATAAGTGCTGATAATACAAGACAAGTAAAGAAACTAAATTAAAATCATCAAACGGGTACAAACTAATAAATTCATTTTTGACAAAATGGCGAATGAGTTTCAAAATAATTTTATACTCGTTTACTACTTACTCGTCAAAAATCGTATCCAACTTTTATAACTTTGTTTATAATTACCAAAAATATTTTGAATTCTGCTTACTTTACAATGCTAGCTTTACATACATTACGAATTCCGTGATTTTGTTGTTAATATATTAATGATAAAATATAAAGTCGCGGTATTTCGTAAAATCTTTAAATAATATGTTTTACAGATACTGTAACGAAAATGGCCACAAGAAAACGAAAAATAACAAGGGTCAACCTAGATGTTGTTCTTAATATGACCAACGAGGAACTTTTACACATAGAAGACATAAATAGATTTAAAGAAAAACAAAGAAAGGGTAAAACAATTGAATTTAAATTTGTAAAAATACTATTTTCGGTTATTTCTTTTTAGAAATATAGATGTATGGTGGCTGTATGATAGTGGTGGCTTGACTATGTTGCTTCCCTACATAATTTCAAAAAGAAGCAATTGGTCGGGATGCACACTTAGAGTATTCGGATTGGCTAGTAGCAAAAATGATCTGGAATTAGAAGAAAGAAAGTAGGTATCTTTCGTTATAAAATTGTGCATGGCATGGGCTTCGCTGGGATTTTCAAATTTAGTTTATCTAAAAACTGAGACATGGGACCCATACCAAATTTATACCAGATGTTATTGATGCTAAGAGGAACACTTTGGTAAAAAAAAAGTTGATTTTTTTGTTTGCCTAAGTTTTAATAGCAAATCCTCTGTTTGTATTTTTTATGACTTTAATCAAATTCTATCATTAAATCTTTAAATTTTAAAAAATGCATCTTACTTTTCTAATAATTAGGGGCATCTAAAAATTTTGCATAAAAAAAAATAGCGTGGAAATATTTCAACTGTCAAGCTTTTTAAAAACTGCAGATAACTTTGCAAGAATTGCAAAATAAAAATTTTCTTTACCAAAGTGTTCCTCTTACCATCAATCGTATCTCGTATAAATTTGGGGTGGGTCCCATGTCTCAGTTTTTAAATGAAATAATTTGAAAATCCTGCTCATGGTGCATGGCAATAGAGTTTTATTATTTTTTTAGTATGGCCCAACTTCTATCAGAAATTTCTGAATTAAATACTCAGTTTTAAAAATGTTAACTGCCTTAGATGATCCTCAAGAGTCGACAAGGGCGTTGTTTCATAGTTTTGTAAATAAATTTAGGCAAAGAGATAAATATAGTGACTCTGGTAAGTGCAGTTAAGATTAAGAATTCAACAATTTAACTAATGAAACGCTTGTTTGCTTGTAATTTATTTTAAAAAATTATTTATATATATATATATATATATATATATATATATATATATATATATATATATATATATATATATATATATATATATATATATATATACTTCATATTCTAGGGTTATAAAGTACTCGTCAGGAGCTTTAAAATGATGTATCACTCGACCCGCCTTCTCGTTTAAGAATTTTGGGGTGGTGGCCCTGGTAGTTAAGGGGTTAAAGGGGCGCCGTCCAATTTTTGTAAAAAACCTTTCCCCTCAATAAATATCTTGACGTGTTTCGGCGATTTTCTCAAATCTGTCTCGTTTCGAAGATAACTTGAGTGGAAAGTTTTTAAATGAACACCTTGTATATATTATGATACACCTAAAAATTTAGTCGATTAAACTATCCAATATATGTTTAGCATGATTTGATTTTGCTTCAATAGTTAAATGTACAATAATTTAATATAAACCCGTGACCACAAAGCGGTCAAACAATTTTCTTTTAATTATAAATTTAAGACTGCGAAGCAATTAAGAGTTTTTCTTTGATTATTGTCCATAAAACTATTTTTTAGGCACGAGCATGCAAAAATATTTCGATAGTTTAATCGTTTTAAAGTTGTTGGTCGAGTGGTATATAGCTAAATAATTTTTATAATAATCTATAAAAATTTTCTATAATCTTATAAATGGCATTTGAATTAATTTAAAAAATGGTAGTGTCCAATTGGCCAATTTCATAATATAAAAAAATAATTTTTATTACATTTGGTATACGGTCCTAAACTACCTTAGCTGCAATTGTTTCTATTAAAAGTCCAAGCATACTATCAGCGTAAAAACAAAGTGCGTCGTTGCCGAATTGACAAATAGCAAAATATTTCTAAAATTTTAAATTAATACTCTGTAATACCACTAGTGCTTAATTTATTTTTGAATATTTAGGAAACCATCTCTGAACGTAGGCTATTTTTTTATTATTGGTGACAAAAAAATTCGTAGAATAATTTAAGCACGTGGAATTATATTTTTTAAATTTTATGTTTTTGGGATCGGCAGCAGTTCCGAAGTTAAAATAAGACCTTTATAAGACCAAAATAAGGCACGACCTAAAACCGAAATAAATAAAACCAGGCACTATAATTAAAAAGAAAGTTCTTATCCTACTTTGCATCTGCGCAAGCTCAGATGTCAAAATAAGGCCGGTATTATTAGTGCCTGCCCTTATTTCACTGTGCAATAATTCTCTATTATCATATTATTTTTAGGTATTGTGATATCTGAATCTGAACTAGTTGCAAATCAGGAGAGAACGAGGCGTCATCTCTGTTTAAGAGACTTGCTATTACAACATTCCAAAAGTGCTAATTTAGTTGTGATGTAAGTAAAGTTAAAACACAAGGTATTTTTTTAAAGGTGGTTAAGTAGCATATGTGGCTTTCCATTGTGAATGGTGGGGCATTTGACTCTGGAATTTTACCTGTTATAAGCTATAATAATGGGATTAAAACCTATACTATAATAAAATGTACCTTATAGTGTGACTGGTGGGACCTGAAAATATCATTTTCTCTTACCGCGGCATTCTTAAGGTCGAGTAGCAGTTTGACCACTGAACTTTTAAGAAATATTTTCTTCTCAATAAAAAATTTATCCTTTATACGTTTATTATTAATAAGAATTCAAGTAATTACCTAGGAAGAAGCATTTTTTTAAAATTGTGACTGATGGGACATACATTTATTATTGCTGGGACAAGTACAAAATAAGTAAATGAAGTTCTTTGTTAAGAAAGAACACTTTAATAATATTTTAACCTTGGAAACAATATTATTTAAGTATTTTACCATTAAATATTAAGAATAAATAAAAAAAACTTTTATAATACATACAGGGTGACCATTTGAAAACGCAACAGGCTTATTTTTTTGGGCATCCCATCCCAGGAAAAGCTTTCGAAAACGTCAACTTTTTATTTTGGGGAAAACATTTTTTGTTGCCTGAACTGCAACCCTCTAACAGGGGTAAGACTCTCCTCAAAATTTTAAATAGAAATGTGGAACGAAAGATACCTTATTTTGAAAGTCACTTGACCCTGAATACAAATGCCGAGTTAAAAGTCGCGTTGATATGACAGCTTCTTTTAAATTTGGTTTCATTTTTCTATTTTTCATAAAATGCTCCATATTCCACAAAAGAAACGGTAATAGGACATTAGAAAAAAATCTCTTAAAGAAATCGACTGTAGAGAGACACCGCTGAAAATTATTTTTAAGTTGCTAACTAGATCACAACCCCTTGTTGCTTTACGCTTGATCCAGCACTGTACGCCGGCGCGTACAGTGCTGGATCAAGCGTGAATCCGTAAAGCGACTGCTTTAGCCTCAAGATGAGGACGTAAAAATTAGGGTGACAAAAAGTACAAGTATTGTCTTCGTATATTGTTGAGTAGTGCTTAAATCAAAACTATGGATGAGAAGGAGCGCAAAGCAAAAGAAAGGGACTTTTTTTAGTCTTCACTTTTCATTATGACTATAGCCCAATTAACTTAGACTTTTACCTCTTAATCTCACGGAATAAGCTAAATATCTGTACATACCTTTCAAAGGTATGTACTAAAGCTGGCAACCGAAACCGGTTTTTCGGTTAACCGCGGTTTTAGCCAAAACCAAAAACCGGTATTCGAAAACCGGTTTCGAATGCCGGTTAACCGGTTTTCGAATATCGGTTAACCGGTTTTAGAAAAGCTGTTTTCAAATACCGGTTTTTCGGATAATCGGTTTTTGGATAATCGGACCAAAATCGAAAAGCGGTTCTTCGAATATCAATTAATAAAGGGGCCAATTTAATGGTATTATAAGTTTGTAACCTTGACTAAAATTTTAAGGTCATATTCATATCAACTTTGTTTTTTTCAAAAAGGAACTCCAATTTTTTATTTAGAATCTTAATCTACATACAAAAATGAGCAACTTTCATATAAAACTTTTTTAAATTCGATTTCAATTTTAAAAGATATGTAACAAAATATATTTTAAGAACCCATTTTCTAATATAGTACAAAAAATATTTATTTTTATTAAAATGTATATTTTAACATTATTAAACATTTTTAAATATGCTGGTTGAAAATAGTCATATATAAACCAGTCGTTTACGTTTAGAAAAGCCTTTTCAGTTTTAAAGACCGTTTTCGGTTTTAAAAACCGGTTTTTAATACCGGTTTTTAAATATTCGGTTAACCGGTTTTAATCAAAACCGGTTTTTTTTTTTAACTAAACCGGTTTTGTTTTTTCCGGTTTTTGCCAGCCCTAGTATGTACAGATATTCGGCTTATTTCCGTATATTCCGAGATTGACCCTTTAATTTGACTTAGATGACTGGGGTATTACTTTTGTGTCAATTATACATAGCAAGAAAAGGACGTCATGTTGAAGATGCCCTTTTTTGCTTTTCAATTTTATTCTGGAAATTTTTTTCTTCGGTTTTAGGTAAGATCCAAATTTAAAGGGGCGCAAAATTTATTTTTTGTTTCACTGAAAAATTCACCTTCATCCGGCACCAAGAGCGTAACAGCAATAGACGTCTACAGAAAAACATTTTTTCATTTTTTCTTGGAAATCGCCCAGTATAGCTATAACAATAATATGATAATATTTTTTACTAACTTAAATTGGGTCATTTTTATGCACGACTATAGGTGATTTTTATATGTTTAATACTCGTTAAAACATTTTTTCCTAATATTCTACAACTATTATTTCCTAATGTTATTTTGAAGTAAATTTTTTATCAGACAGAAACATTTGACGTCACTGGAAACAATATACTCGAGGGAACTATTTCTTCTGACCATTGAGCCGGTAGACCATAAATACTATTTCGACATTTTAACTAAACTACCCCAACTAACTTAACTTAGTACGAGCATCCCCCGCCGGGGGTAGCCTTTACCTTTTACTTAACTTCACTTCTACTTCTCAATTCTAATGATTTTTATTTCAAATTCTTTCTGATAATCTTCTTATCCCCATTATTAGGAACATTTCTCTATAATATATACAAACTTAAGCTCAGTATTTCGAATATTAAGCACATACTCGGCCCTGACAGTTTATTTTATGACCTAGAACCTTGTAGGTTCGACAAATTATTTGTTTTAATTCTTTAATGTGTTTTTAGCAATACCGAAATTATTTTAAAAAATAAAATAAAATTAGTAAAACCCATATACCCCCAATACAGGGTTTTTACATTATCTATAGACCCTTAATGAAATACCCTGCCTATTAAAATGATTTATTTGCTTTAACCTACTTAGGTGCTTAAATTGCTGTTTTTAATTATAAAATAACGCGTTGAGAACCAGAACGAAAAATTTCACAGACAAAAAACGTTATTTATCGCGTGTCTTTAATAGCATAGAGCACATTTTTAATTTGAGGGTTGGTCCGCTCTGATTTTTAACGCTTTTAATGGTCTGTAAATAGGTTACCACGGTAACCTGTTTACAGATCACTAGTAATTTCGTGATTTCTAAATAGTATTCACCTAAAACGTGACGTGTAAACACAGATCTTTGAAAATATGGCTTGCAAATCTAAAATTGCCATTTTTTTTTTTTTTTTTGCCGAATATAAACTTCGTTTTAATTTTATCTTTCAGTGGTTAATATTTATTTAAATATAAAATATCAAATGGTCAATTTTTTTATCCATACAATCTCTTACAAAAAAATAGCTTTAGGTAGTTGCCGTACTGTAGTTGTTCCTTTAAGATAATTCGATAAACCCGACTTCAACAATAAAAACTTTTTATTTCAGGTCACTACCTATGCCAAGAAAGAAAACAGTATCAGCACCTTTATATATGTCATGGCTGGAAATGCTTACGAAGGATATGCCTCCTTTCTTATTGGTCAGAGGAAACCAACAGTCAGTTTTAACGTTTTATTCTTAAATTATTGCACTGTTCCTAATATACGGTACCTATTTATTTTAAATGTATTTATTTAACAAAAATATAGCAACTATAATTATAAGACGAAACACTGCCGTTTTATTGAAAACTGTTTTCAAAATCAGTAAGTATCAATGGTTAAAAAAATTGAGAAAACTGTATACACGTCGAGCCAATTTAAAAAGTTTATGGGCAATTGTTTACAAAAGATCATCGAAAACAACAACTGAGCGAGACTAAAGCCTTAAACTACAGTGCAAGCTTTTGAGATATGCGTTTCCTGTCTAATCTCTACCTGGTAGTGTTTAACACACTAAAATTCAATTGAACGAATCGAGCTGGCACGATTTGTATATGTACAGGGGGCCCACCATATTCGACACGGTCTATAGCTGGATAACCATGCCGTTTTTAAAAAAATTAAATACTGGAACATATACAGGTCAGATAAGACCACAGTATAAAATTATTTTAGTCTATACAGGGTGTCTCAAAAAGTGTGACGTATTAAAGTTATATTTTTTTAAATGGAACATCCTATATTTTATAACGGTTTTAGATTCTACTTTAAAAAATAACTCAAGTTTGTTTATAGTACTAAGTGTCTAATTTTATTCGTTTTTGTGATATTTGATTTTTTGAAAAATGCAGAGGTAAAATTAAATTGTTTTTACTTTAACACTTTTAACACTTTAAACTTTATAATGGGTAACAAGATTAGAAAAAGTCTGCCATATCATACGTAGGTCAAATCAAGATCAAATATTGTACAGGGTGATAAAAATAGTTTCAATTTTTCAGAAAATCAAATAGCCATATCTCTCTTATTTTAAATGGAAAACCCTGTATTTTTTACGTTACATGATGACAAATAAAATCCTCTTTCAAATGGTGTATAGGTTGCCTATACCTATCTTTTGTGCTTTTTTAGTAAAATCTGTTTTTACAAATTTTTAGTCCAAATGTTTATTTAAATTAAAGTTGGCTGTGACATAGCAGCCATTAATATTTTTCTTAAGAAAATAACAACGACCATTTATTGATTACTAGTGTTTTAGTCAGTTTAAAAGAAATTTCAATGAATTTAAATAAAAACCATGCTTCTACAACAACAAGATGATATAATACTGGTAGGATGTGAAAAAAATGGTTTACTTTAGTCTAGAGTTAATCCTGAAAAATATTCCAGGAGAAACCATCTGATAACCTTAATATTTGCTTTAAAAAATTTGACACAGTGATTATGGATAATGGAAGAAACGAGTTATAGGTCACAGAATGTCGTCATAACTGACCAGAGGCGTTATTAGGATTGTTTAAAAACACAAGTTTTATCATTACCACATTCAGCTGAAATAAGTGTTAATGGAAGTAGTATTATAAGCAACTAATGAATTTTTTCTGTGAATTTTAAAAATGGTGGCAGATAATACAAAATCTTTTAATTTTGTGCTTTTTTCCCACAAATTTACATTTTCCAATAACGGCTTAGTAAATAGGCAAAGCTATATCACAGCCTACTTACATTTAAATAGACATTTGGAATAAAAATATGTTAAAACGGAATTTACTTAACAAGTATAAAAGATAGGTATAGGCAACCTATACACCATTTGAAACAGCATTTGGTTTGTTATCATGTGGTGTAAAAAATAAAAGAGATATTGCTATTTGACTTTCTAAAAATTGAAATTATTTTTTGATCACCCTGTATAATCTATGATCTCGATATGACCTACGTATGATAAGGCAGACTTTTCCTAATCTTGTAACAAATTTTAAAGTTTAGGGAGTTTATATTGTTAAAATAAAATTAATTTAATTGCACCCCTGCATTTTGAAAAAAAATCAAATATCACAAAAACGAATAAAATTAGACACTTGATACTATTATCAAACTTAAATTATTTTTTATGTAGAATCTAAAATCGTCATAAAATATAGGGTGTTCCATTTAAGAAAATATAACTTTGATACGTCACACTTTTTGAGACATCCTGTATAGAGTAAAATAATTTTATACTGTGGCCTTATCCGACCTGTTTATGTTTCAGTATTTACTTTTTTAAAACCCCGTGGTTATCCAGCTACATATCGTCTCGAATATGGTGGGCCACCCTGTATATACAAGTGTTACAATTTATTTTGTGTATAAATAGAGTTGGGACACCCTGTGCAATAAGCTTACTTTCGCGACCATGAATATTTTATTATTAAAGTAATTATAATTTATTTAAATATCTGGCATCAGCCGATTGCATCCAAATAGTACGAACACGCGCAATAACTGCAGTAACCTTGACAATCTATCTATTTATTTAACTGCATTATATAATGCATTTTTCCCATTAAAGTTATAACCGAATAGTTATTTTTCTGCGTAGTTTCATTAGAATTTAGTACGTGTGTCAAAGTTACCACATTTGTTTTAATTAGAAGCAGGGTAATTTTCGTGATTACAGTTATATTCATAAAAATAGGCTCACAAGAATTAGAAACCTACTGTTTAAAGAAGGTTTACACAAGTCATAGGTTTACAAAATTTAAAACCTATTAGCGTCGAACGTGATTATAAATGTAAATACATATATTTAATTAAAATAAGTAAAAACTCTAATTAAATGTTTATCCCTTTTCTGTTTCGCAGATTACTAAAACCTTTTCAATTTTAAATAATTGACATGGCATTTTAGTGATAAAGTCAAACTATGTTAAACATGGCCACCTAGATATTTAGAAAACTAGTGCACATCATTGTTTTCTTTTATTAAAAATCTATGACATTAAATAACTGTCAAAAAATAGTTCAAAAAGTTAGTTTTACACAATAGGTAGTTTTTAATACTTGTATGACTTTTTTACGAATATAACTGTATGTCAGCAGTTTTTCTCTCTATGTCTACAAACTAATTTTAAAAGCCAATCAAAATTTTTCACTTATTGCGTTTTCCATATACCTATAAAGTATTGAAACATTAGGTAAAAATAACTACTAGAGCTACCAAAGAGCACCATACCGGGTGAAGCCGGTTGTTGTTTTCCTCCTCCCACCTATTTATTCTCTGGCTAGTAAGAGCCCCCTAGCAGCACACAATCAATGTAAATTATCTATTGCAATCGATTTGCTACGAATGTAAGTCATATTGGTGTTTGCTTAAGCTGACAATTTATGAAATAAACTTTAAAAGATTGAATTTAGAAGGTTTATAGCTCGAAAATTAAAAGAAAATTAGATGGAGCTGTACCATTATTTTATCATATAGAATTACCCTGTACATACCAGATGCTGTTGGCCGCAAGAGGAACACTTTGGTAAAGTTTATTTTTATTTTCGAATTTTCAAAGAAAATTGGTTTTAGATGTGCCATTTCCAGGAAAAATCTAAGTTGCAAAGGCGAATCCTCCACAGGGCCTTCCACCGGGAACTTCTTCGATCGATTTCTCGAAAAGTAGGCCTTAAAAAGTTTTAAAAATTTGAAAACATAATAAAGTCAATGGGGGACATACAACTAAAATATTTTAAGAGTTCCACCTCTACCGGAGGTTTTTGCCAACTTCCTTATTTTAAATGGAATACTCAATATGTTATTTATTTTTTAGATGTCGATGGCGTAAAATTCTAAACATATTTTATAAATGGTGTTTTATACCCAAGTACAGTCGTCTTTTACTTATTATAAATTTTATGTCAAAAATGACGTTTGCAAGCCAGTACATACCCATATTTTTTCAAGTAGAAACCTTTATCTTTATTACCTTTTAACCCTTATTCTATTAGGCATCAAAAATACGGGTAAGTTTGTACAGGGATGTCTATCCCAAAAATGTATAGTTTTTAAAATATTATTAATTTAATATTTATCTATTCTAACAAAGCTTTTAAGTTCGGGTAGGTACGGTAGCACGCTGGAGTTGGCATAACGTAGCATTTTGCCATCAGGGCCAACTAGAAGTCAAACTAAGCCGTTCTTAAATATACATCCCTATACAGTGTGGACCAAATTAAACTTGCACACTTTTTAACTAATAGTAACTTTTTAGCTGTTACGCCTATTTTTTTAATTTTTAAGGGGCTAATGGGTAGATATGTTTTCCCTAGGGTTGCCAATTTTGGTCAAATAGATTTAAACAGGGCTGGACTTACAGAACTTTTTCTAAAACTATGCATTAAACTTCGTTGCAAAAATATTTCAATTTTATCTACAATTTGGCTAATACGTTTATTTTTATTTAATTTACTGTTACGTTTGGTCAGCATCCAACTCGTAACTTCACAGTTTTGATTTTTAAAGGACACTAAAAAGCTTCTTGTTTAAAATCAAGAAAATAGAAAATGTTTGTTTCATGGAGAGGATTATTTATCAAAAATAATTATAATTCCTAAATCCTCAAATTGTTGACAGATTGGCTTTTACTGAATCATTTTTCATAGTTTGTCTACAAAACGTCCAAAATTGGCAAACCTAGAGAAAGCATATTTACCCATCAGCCCTTAAAAATAAAAAAATAGGCGCAACAGATAAAAGTTATTATTAGTTAAAAAATGTGCAAGTTTAATTTGGCCCACCCTGTACAAACTTACCTATATTTTTAATTTTAACATGGCAAGGTAATAAAATAAAGGCGATATATTTTTTTTTAACGATTATTTTTGACTATTCTGTATTTATTATTTGTCAGTACATCAATACAGCTTACTAGAGTAGTTTTTTTCTCTCGAACGAACACAACCCCGCTTCATTTTAAAGGCTTTGGTTTGAAAAAATTGATGGTTATGTAATGGCATGCAAACGTTATTTCATAAAATTTAAAATAAGTCAACACGGTACTTCGGTATAGAGCACTATACAATATGTTTTGAATTTTACGCAGAATCTGAAAAATAAGTAATATAGGGTGTTCCATTTCCGGTATAACTGTAAGTGACAAAGATGTCAAAATATTTAGAGTTATAGATCTCCACTGTCTCTATAATGTTTCAAAATTTTTGAAATCTTCTAGAGCCTGCTTTTAAAGAAGTCGATCGCAGCATTTTCCCCGTGAGACACCCTAAATTTGTATTTTATTCGTGATTTTGGTCAAATTTAATCGACAAATACTAAACTTTTGCAAAATTATTATGTATTTTTGTAAAAACTATCACCAGTTAGTCTTGGAGAGCGACGTTTTACCAAAGATATACTTTGTATTCGCAAATTCAAAATTAAACTTTACTTTACTAAAATGTTCCTCTTGGGGTCAATAGCATCTAGTATAGAGTGAGGATAATAAAAGTTTAGCTCCATTTAAATTTAGAATGGAACAGGATATCTAGATCAATTGAAATTTCGGTAAAAGATAATAAACTACTTTTTGGTATCAAAATAATTCTTTGTCATGTGGCCTGTGCCAAGGGTTCAGTAGTAACTTTTTTTATAAAATGAAGGTCATCCAGACCTGGTTTTAACGACATATTGATTCTTTACTCATCACCGTTTTATTTTTGGAATGTGTAGATTCCAAGCTAAAGTAACATGCCTTTGAAGCTTAGTTTAAATTTGACAGTGTGGGTCTTATAAGTTTTCCCCGATACCTTTTGAATGAGCCAAGATATCGATATCGGGCAAAATTTGAGCATAAACTACTTTTTGGCATAAAAATATTTTCGGACATATGGTCTCGTGCCAAGAAAGCACTCAGCAATTTTTCTTTCAAATGGAAAAATGGAAACGGAGTCATGCAGCTACTCGGCTCAGCCATTCCAGACTTACAAGCCAATACTATTTAAGCCGCAACTGTTTTTACGGTATTTATGCCAAAATTTAAAAGGGTTTTGGGTCTGGAACGCTTGGGCCAATTTGCAAAAAAAGTAGTGTTAAGTAGAGAATAAAAGGGCCTCTAAAACGGATGCTTGCATGGTGGCCGTTTCTATATGTAGAAGGCAGCCCAATCTGGCACTGTACTTTGGCCACTATAAATTAATATTGAATACCTAGTAAGTAACTTCAGGTTATTGTAGTTTTAAACCAATAAAATACATTTTTTATTGTGGTAACCAGGGTAACTGACATTTTAAACCAGTAAAATTAATTTTTTAGGTTATTTTTTCAATTTATAGGGAATATAGTATGACCGAAATTATTTTAATTTTAAAAATAATTTAAGTGACACCTTTTAACATTTAAAAGATAAAGAGAAGACACATGTCTTAGTTTATATATATATATATATATATATATATATATATATATATATATATATATATATATATATATATATATATATATATATATTATATATAAGCCGGAGGGAAGTCTTGGCCGACCAGTTAAACAACAAAGGAATAAATTTCTTGAGTATCGGTCCAGGAGAGGGCTAATTAAAGTGAAAAAAAATACACTTCTTAGTTTAACAATCTTTCAAAAATGTTTATTTTCTTCCTCAGGTCTACAATATTTTTGGATAACCATTGTCCAATAAGATAGAGTAGAGCTTATTTATGTTTTTATTAATATATGATGGATGACAAATTTTTGTATTCTGTTTTTAATGCTAGAACAAGATTGATTTTCATTTTTTTTTGTGTGGTATGAATGATAATTCATATATCTGCCAGAGTAAGTTGGTTTTCGGTCTACTTATTAGTTTAGTGTCTAAAAAGGGGACACTGTTGTTTGTTTCACGTTCTATAGTGAACTGAATATTGACGTTATAGCTGTTGAATATGTTTAGTATTTCTTCAACAATGGCGTTGAAAAAACATAATAAGCTTTACTCTATCTTATTGGACAATGGTTATCCAAAATCTTTTCTTAATACAATTTTTACACAACTCTATTAACACCAATAATTTAAATAATAACAATAGAACAATACAAGTTAACAATCTTTCTAACAATGAACAAAGTTTAGCTATTTCTCCAGAAATTCCGCCTTTTTATTCAATAATAACCAACCAACAAGCACTCCTCAAAATAGTAGTGTCCTTATCAACTGAAAATCAAGCTTCTTATTTTTTTTCACTACCATATTGCGGTGAAACTTTTCACAAATTAGCAAAGATTTTAACTAAACTTACGAGCCTCAAAATAAGTGGCAAACAAATTTTAAAAATTGGAAACACTTTTTCCAGGCTAAAAGATAAAGACAGTGTTTTGAAAAAATCGAATGTTGTTTACTCTCTTCAATGCATAGAATGCAACAGTAACTATATAGGACAGACTTCCACTGTTTTACAGCAACGAATTACCAGACATAAGAGCGATTGCAGGCTCAATAAAAAAACTTGTACCCTATCTGAACATGTCCTTACGACTAATCATAACATTGATTTTGCCAACGCAAAGGTACTTAACACAGAAAAAAACAAAAACAAAAGACAGTTTTTGGAAATGGTGGAGATTTTCCTGGATAGTAGTTGCATAAATAAAAGAAAAGATATTGATGATCTAAGCATAATTTATTCTAGCCTCTTAGAAAACTTAAAACAAAACGATAATTAATTTAGTCAAAATAAGTTTTGTATCCTGCCTTATCACTATAATAATGTATAAAATATATAAAGAAGAAAATTCAAAATAGTTTTTCAAAAAATGTTTTTGTAAAGTTCCAAAATCCATACTGTATACATCTTTTCGATCAACAACCAAAAAAAAGAAAAAGAAAACCCTGCAAAGGAATGTTGTCCTGATAACACTGCTACCGATATTGATTTCAATATGTATTAACTTAACAGTATTTATTAAGATGTTCTAGAAAACACTAAAATGTAAAAATTTTTAAAAAGTTTAATTTCAAAAATTGTCAGAAGAAATATGTAAAACAATAAATTGATTATGTTTCTTATTACAACTCTAGCCTAAAGAAAACTCACTTTGCACGTAAGTTTTATTGTTAAATATTACCGTTTTTAAAACAATAGGTTGCTTTTGTAGATTAATTTTTTGATTGTAAAAGATTTTTCTTTATATTGTAGCCTTGAAAAAGGAAAAATAAATTTCCGAAAGCTCGGCGTTTAGTAAAAAAAGAGTTTTACTTCAGCCCTAGACCGAATCCCCAAGAATTTACTTTTTGGCATAAGAATGATTTCACGTGGTCTAAAGTGAAGGGGACACTAGCAACTTTTTTCAAAGGTAAAGGGGACCAGGTAGCATCTGGTTTTAAAGGCCTTTTAATTCTTTATTTACTGCCGTTTTAGTTTTAAAAGTCGGCCCATTCGTTTTAGAATTACAAAATATGTTACAATGTTTATGAAATAATTTGAAAGTCCAAAGTGTGCCCTGTACTTTTAGAAGAGTTGTACAGGGCTTTCTTCACATGTTGTATTTGACTACAAATGATTTACGTATTGTTTTTAGGATCATCTGTTTATTGTTGTTTTCATACTAACTAACTAAACTAACACACTAACACAGCTCATCTGCTCTCTTATTGTCTATTATTCCTCCATGAGCTCAGAGGTGTTTAATCTTGTTCTTTTAGATCGTTCAGACACTTTATTGTGATTTTGTATAAATAACAATTAGTTTGTAGCTTTTCTTCTCCTTAAAATTTTAAAATTAAGTCCCGTATTAACAGCCGTAGCAGCATTTAACATTTTCGCAAACCGGTCCAAGGTTTTAAAATAGAATGAAAATTAGTTGAATGCCGCTTTTCTCGGATTAACAATTAGATTTTTGCAATATACCATTAGTTTTTTTTTATTATAAGATGTAATAATTACAGCTCAAGTTCAAATTCCGTTGTTAATTCCAACATTTACACTTGCATTACTGTGACGTTTTCATACACTATAATTTTTTCCGGAAAAACTTTAAATTACTTTAATCTTGCACTTGGCATTCAGTCAATTTTCAATGATAACGCGTTAACTAAACAATCGTTTTGACATGCTAAACGACGAACAAAACAACCTTATCACCACAGTTGCCAAGAAAAATGGCATTGATAGTTTTCCATTACAGTGGAAGAAGGGTCGAAGAAGGAGACAACTATCTTGGAGAAATAACTTTAATAACCATTAAAGAGAAAGGTAGCTCGAAAACGTTATCTTTAATACTAAAATCAGCTTTGAAAAATGAACAAGTTCGGGAACAAATGCCAGTGGGTGCGGTGTATAGCAGGAAATTTTCTTATACGATACTATATTGCCTGCATTTGTGAATTTACAAGAAAAGTATCCTTACCACATAAGTTTGAGGCTTTTGCTAAGTTCTATGGGTATTCTCTGAAAGATAGATATGAATGGTTGCTTATGGAAGACCTTAGAACTCATGGTTTTCGTATGCACAACAGAAAAGTTACCATGGATGGCCAGCATGTAAATCTTGTATTCAAGGAACTTGCAAAACTTCATTCACTTTCATTTGGTAAATATTTAGAATATGATATCTTAACATTTTTTGCTGTTTGTAAAAATTATATATGTTTTTTTTTATAATAAGCATTTTTGGGCTATAAGCTAGGATTTTAAAATTATTTTATCTAAAAACTTTGACATGGGACCAACATTAAATGTACGCAAGATTCGCTTAATGGCCTTAAGAAGAATACTATTTAAAAAATATGCAAAAAAGCAAGTATTAAGCGAATCCTCTATCGGTTTTTTATAAATTAAATCAAATTTTATTCGCATATATCATAAAACAATTTGGGGTGAAAAAAATTGCAACACTAGGGTTTTTGAAATAACCGGGTATCAACAAATTTATTAGAAAAACCATAACTCCAAGAGTATTTAACATATTAAAATGAGGACTTAGATGGGTAAATAGTATGAGGAGAGGAGAGTTTTCGGTAATTTTTATTTTCCAGTCACTTCCGGTTTACCCGAAAATTTTAAGTTTTAAATGGAACATGGTTGTTTTATGATTGGATTCCTAAAAGTTTTTAAATTAAAATGTGACATTTTAAAAAGTATTTAAGCTCACTTGAATTTTTTGAACTATTTTTGATATTGCATGATTGGGTGCAAATTATTTTAGAGACCCCAGCTATTTTACCCCCCTCCCCAGAGCAAAAATAATAAACTAGGTAGGATGTTGATACGTGAGGACCTTTTTTTTACTCTTCATATTTTTATAAGCAATATTAGTGAATGATGTGTTATCTGGGTATAGATTTCGATGTTTTGTAGGTGAAGACCTGTTTTTTTGTGGTCCTTAAATTTGTTTACGTTCATGACATTTTTTCTTGTTACTTTCTTGGCCCCTTTCCCCCCAAAAAAAATCCATTTCTTATTATTTTTTAATGACAACCCTTTTACAGAAGCAGAAGGATCTTTTAACAAATCAACGATACCAATTTATTTTATATCGAATTAAAAATAGGGACATAAAATAAAGGATCAGAGCCACCTAGATGCAATATTACAAATAGCTATTAAAAATCAAGTAGGCGTAAAAACTATTAAATGTTTTTAATTTATAATAAAAATTGTACCAGAAGTTAAAAAAATTGAATTATACAGGGTGTTCCATTTAAAAGTTAAAATTTAAGCCATTTCCGGTTAAATCGGAAGTAACTTAGCCAGAATAAATTGAAAGTTTATTTGAACATTTAAGAAAATTAAAACTTCTTTATACGTTATAAATTTCTTTACATAACATAATAAAGTATTATTGCTTTAAAGAAATAAAATAATGAAACATTCAATATTAAGTTACTTACAATACAAAAGCTTTCAATCTATAAAACAAAGGTTCATTGGCACTAAATGTCCATCAGACATTTCATTTTTAATTTTTCAGTTTTCTAACAAGTTTATAAGTTTTTAGGTAACCGTTTACCACATTTTTGGTAAACTATTTAATAATATTTTTGAGACGGAACCATTGGGCTCCAGTTCTCGTCTGGCGTCTTGTTAAGATTTTATTTTATTGCATTAAACATTCAACTGAGTGCCCATGAACCTTTGTTTTATAGATTGAAAGCTTTGTATTGTAAGTAACTTAATATTGAATATTTCATTATTTTATTTCTTTTTAAAGCAATAATAACTTTATTATATTATGTAAGAGCAGAATTGTTCTTATAATGTATAAAAGTTTTTTAATTTTCTTAAAATGTTAAATAAACTTTTTAAATTTTATTCTGAGAAAGCCAAATAATATTTTGTTTAAATTTAATCTCCCAGAAAACAAAATAAAACATAAAAGTAACTTAAAAGTAATAAATAAGCGAAAACTTTTCCCATGCCATTTGCTTTTACTAAGTCTTATTTTACTATGTCTGATACCATAAGAGTTATGGCTAGACTACAATAAAATGCACAAACACATGTACTCTTGATTATTGGAAGCGGTTTAGACGTTCATGCAAAACGGCTCACATTAGGGATTACGCGTTCGTTATGGCTCGTCTAATAGAATTTGTTATGACACCCGGTATAGATAGATAATTTTGCAAAAAGAAATTTGGCAGATTTGTTGCGAAAATCTTAAAAAAAAAAACAAAATACAAATGTGGGATTGGCCTATGAAACTTGGATTTTTCAGGGGAATGTAGGGGACAGATTTAAAAAAAAAAAAGCACCCGTTTATCAAATTTAAATATGTTTTTATCAGGTGTTTCTTTTGAAAGACCCAAGGCATCAGGTAGATGTTTAAAGTCTATTATGTGGTACTTTTCATCCGGTTGGCAGATGGGTAAAGGTAGCTTTTGGATTTGGAATTTGGGCATTACGGACATAAGAATAATTTAGTTGTTTATTTTTGCACTTTAAATTAAAAACACGTTTAGAAAGTTTTGATTCAAAATATGGTATCTTATGACAACGTGCATAAAGCGATACTTTTTTGACGAATGAGAAGACTGGATAGCACGTGCTGTGCTGTCGGGCGAGTGCGGCAATTCCCATCTAAGAAAGAGACAGATCTTATGCATGCGTGCATGCATGCAAATTTTTTCTTTGACCGTAAAAATCTGCTCCAAATTGCATTTAATGCATATTTATTTGTTATACTCATAACCTATTTATTTTTGCACGACCATTATAATGCAACAAAAGTATGGCCCTTTGTTTAAGATACAATTATTCCCGTCATTACTATGCACTTATGCACTTAAAGGTTTAGAAAACTGTATGTACTTGTTTTTGTAGAAATAATTACCTAAACAGTATGATTCACTTTTAGGGATGACTGCAGCCCCAAATATATTCATTCATATTACTAATTACTAATTTTCATAATTTTTATTAAAATATATTCAGTAAACTGTCAAGTTTTAAATTAGTGCTTTTATGAGACTAAAAGCAATAATGGCGAAATCGAAGAAGGTATCTCGACCTTTACTTCTGTTATGTCGCGATTACTGTTACGTTACGCATAAGTATACGTAAATAAAATGTATAAGCATTGAAATAAAACGCAATTCACGGTGTTAAAAAGCATTAAACTGTTTAAAAAAAAGTTGCTATTTTTAACACGCTTTTATTAACTTGGGTTGCAGCTTGCCTTATCCATCTGGCATGAATGTAACGGAATCTTTGAGCCTAATTTTTTTAACCAACTTCCAGCTATTTGATTTCTTTGAGAAACTTTGCACACGTATTAAGGACCCATGACAATGCAATAATCTGCAAACAGTATCCCGTTATCCTGCTTTTGGATCGCCAGGAAAAAAAAGAAAATTCCATTATATTATTATAACCACTGCTTGATACCACCAAGTGTCATCTGTCACCTGTACGTCCCAGTGGTACCAAACACCGGCCATTCAAGAGTTCGATCTGAATCGATTACTCAAATTTTTATTGGGTTTTCAGAAGGATCCATCTGGCTTTGCTTCTGTGACAAATGGCGAAAAGGGTATTTTCGAGTGAGGTTTGCTATCTGTTGGCAACATTCCAAGCTTATACATACATAAATGCATATCGAACTACTGAGAAAAATAAATAATAATTTGAAAAACTAAAAAAAACACGCTTTCATATGCAAACCGAACTAAAGATTAGAGAAGAAGATATTTTCATTAAAAAAATATTGATAACTTCATGGTAAAAGCGTGGGGGGTCATTTTACTATTTTCATAACTTTTCCATCATAGATATTGGCAAATATAATAATTATAATTTAATATATTAAGCACTTACGCTTTTACTATGAAGTGACAATATTTTTTTAATGAAAATTATTTTCTATTTTTAGTTCGGTTGCAGCGTGTTTTTGGTTTTTTGTTAACTATTATTTATTTAATATAATTGTATATAGTATACTAAGAATTAAGTACTTTGTCTTCAGTTAACGATTAAAAAAACAGTGTTTTTGATGGTCGTGGAAAATTAATTTTTTCAATACGCGTGCGAAAAGTAATTACTTTGCGTAATGTTATGTTTGGAAAATATAATTAACTTTTAGAACAACAACAAATAAACGTCAAAAGTGACAAATATTTTTTGACGCTGAGATATAATAAAACAAGAAATAAATTAACATACCGGTTCAGCTAAATAACATAACACATAGGCAATGTGAGGGAAAAACAATCTAACTAAATACCGGCATGTAAACATGCATTAGTCGTATTTTTTATTGTCAACAATTTAAAAGACATTTTAAATCGTAACGTCATTATACAGGGTGTAACTAAATAAGTGTAAAAACATTTAAGGAGGTGATTCCTCATTGAAAAATATGAAAAAAGTTCCTATAAACATGGGTCCGAAAATGCATACTTTCCAAGATACAGGGTGTTAAACTTTTTCAATAAAATAGGTTTTTGTAATTATCTTGAATACCCTGTAACCGATTTTCTTGAAATTTTTCAGTGTTATTTCTAGTAATAAGGGTCAAAGTTAGGCATAATTAAATTAAAATTATTAAGTCCAGTGGCGTCTCACGGGACATCTTATCGAAAATAATTGTAAAAAAATGTACGCCACTGACCTTTATTATTTTACGAACAACTACAGAGATACATCGTCATAAATGCGAACTGGACGGTTCTAAGATACAGGGTGTCCAACATTTAGGTTCAACATTCACCTTCTTTAATCTTCAGTTGACCTTCACTTTTAAATGTCATTAGATAGTCCTTAAAAAGTTAAGATAGGAAAGTAAAATTAATTTTGCTCTATCTTTAACTGTTTTTGCTCAGTAAATCGTCAAAATTCAAAAATTCCGTCCCAAGAAACATGCAATAAAGTGGTTTTTATTTTTTTCTCGAAAACGAAGCAAGATACAAAAAAATTTCAAGAGATAAAAAGTTGTATTTTCAGTTGCTTATTCTAAAAAAAATAAAAAAGTTACAAAAAAGTCAGTGGCGTACATTTTTTACAATTATTTTCGATAAGATGTCCCGTGAGACGCCACTGGACTTAATAATTTTAATTTAATTATGCCTAACTTTGGCCCTTATTACTAGAAATAACACTGAAAAATTTCAAGAAAATCGGTTACAGGGTATTCAAGATAATTACAAAAACCTATTTTATTTAAAAAGTTTAACACCCTGTATCTTGGAAAGTATGCATTTTCGGACCCATGTTTATAGGAACTTTTTTTCATATTTTTCAATGAGGAATCACCTCCTTAAATGTTTTACACTTATTTAGTTACACCCTGTATATGTGGTCAAAAAATTCGATGCTTTTAAACCCATATCCCAGCTGATCATTTTTAACCCTCACTTTTTTCCTGTTGCTTTACGCATTTCGCGAGTAGCTTAATTTTCTAGTTATTTAATTAGTTTTAATTTCTTTATTTTTTTTAAGAATAATCTTTTTTCTTATTTGTTACATCAAAGACAATTATAGTTTGTCTTTGGTAACATCCACAACTTCAACAGCTGGCCAGTTTACTGGATATCTGTCTCTTTTTTAGGTGGTCTCACTTCTTTGCAGCGTTCTCCGGCCTGTTTTCAAATACGATTGAACACGCGACGTTAATGACGTCATCATTTACAGAAAAAAATGAAAAGTATTTTAAACCGTTGACAATAAAAAATACGGCCCTAACTGGTGCTTGTTTTGTTATTCTATTATTGACCGATATACCAAAACTGCTTGCTCATATGGTATATACAGAGTTTTACCCCAAACTGTGCGTCGCGACGCCCGGGGGCATCACTATCGACCCAGGGGCGTCGCGTGTTGATACGCGAGAAAAAAGAAGGGAAAAAAGATCTTTCTTTATCTTTTTGTCTAAAGCTTGTTGATGCGCCAAAAAGGAAAGGACCGCTTTGTTTCTGGTTCATCAATTTAAAAATAAAACTGAAGCCTGAGGCGCCAGAGGGAGTGATAAAATAGGCGCCACACAGGAAAAGACCTTTTTTGGCAACACGCGCTTTTTAGCGTTAGTGCGGTACAACCGAACCCCTGCGTGTTGTTAAAATTTTGTGCACACTGTATAAACAAAATTAACATTTTTTCTTTCCCGAATCATATATTTACTTAAAAGGCAAAAATTTTTATTTATAATAAATTTTTCTAAAAACTAAATTTTTAGTCCATTTGTCCTCTTGTAAACCCCATCCGTAGCAAGTCTGTAGAGAACTTTGACTTTAGGGTTTTTCTATTTTAGTAATGAAACATGTTGATTTGGAACAGTACAAAAAACTAACAAAAGATCTAGTTGACCAAGTTTAAAGATAACAAACAGATGTTTGATGCGTTCACTGAGGGTATAAAGAAAAAAATTCGTCTACGCCTTTAAAATCATGGATGGAAACGAGGAAGCTACCTGAAGCTCTAAAAGATGTAAAGAAGTGTTGGAAAATACATTTAAAGAACTACAAGAAGACAAGAATGATTTGGTTGTTGTTCATGCAGATTCATGGTGCAATAATATGATGTTTAAATATGAGGTAATACATATAAATAACTTTTATACTTTATACAGGGTGAATCGGAAGTCTCATATTTCATTCATTTATTTGGTATCCATAAAACTTTTTAAATTTTGTCTCCGGCTCCGGATAATTTTCAAAATATTCGTGGCCATTAAAAAATCCGGAAATAAATTGAAAATTTTAATTAATGTTTAAAGCGCGATTACAAGAAAACGGCTCGTTTTACGGAAATTCTACTAAGAAAGCTTTTTTGTAGAAAATTGAATGTTCTTTTAAGAATGTGAATGGATCGAAGGTTTAAGGGTGACTGATTCCAAGATTTTGTTTAAAAAATGCAACAATGGATGGTAATTGATTGGGTACACGCCAAAAATTAAATTTAAAGTACCAAACAAAAAAAATTAAACAAGTAAAAAGATAACTAAAAATCGACGTTTCGGTGGCAAGTCTGCCACCGTTGTCAAGATAAATTGAATAAAATAAATAAAAAGAAAAATTAAATATTATTAAGGTTTTAAATTTTGATTTTTTATTCTTTTATTTTAGCATTTTAGCAAAGGAAATTTGTTCTAAAAACGCAAAATCAAAGAAAGTGCGTATATATTATTAAATAAAAATAATTGTGTAGCATCAATTTCAGTTAATTTAAATAACACTTGGTTGCCTTTGCTTGATACTGAAGTATCTTCAGGAAGACTAAAAATTAACTAACTATTCACCTTTTTGTAATACAAACAATAAATACACCAGCAACCAGTTATCTATGTCACTATGACACTATAACCAAACAAACATATTTGACATTTAATGTCAAAACGTTCTCAGAATATCATAAAAAAGTTAAAAATTTCAAAATTTAAAACCTTAATAATAGTTAATTTTTATTAATTTTATTCAATTTATCTTGACAACGGTGGCAGACTTGCCACCGAAACGTCGATTTTTAGTTATCTTTTTACTTGTCTAATTTTTTTTTTTTTTTGGTACTTTTAATTTAATTTTTGGCGTGTACCCAATCAATTACCATCCATCAAATGAATCCGCCGAACTACATAACATATCTTCAATAATTTTAATGATGCACCTCTTATTGTTAATAGTGGGGGAGGTAGCGCTGGATTTGAAAAGTCATTTTATGCCGACTGAAACTTCTATGAATTACAGTTTTTTCTCATATTTGCGAGCTACGAGTGTCAGCTGCACAAGTAGCGGTGGAGTTAGAGATGGCAGCACATGAAAGATGTTTAAAAAAAAATGATCTTTAAGATTTTTCATACTCTGTGAATATATAATATATAAGACAGCTCTTTAGATGATTTTAAACTAAAAAATAATCGTCAGCTGTATTGAATATGGTGGATCATACGTCAGTCGGGTATACAATGACCGCCATAATTGTTTAATTATATGGATAACTTCTCTATTTCTTATTTCTAAAAAAATATTTTTGATAAAAATCTCTGCATAATATGCGCAAACTCACAAAACACCGATCAAAATTTGAATATGATCCTAGCGTATACGAGGTAGATGCAAATTTACAAATTTAGCATAAGAGAAAATCACTTTATCTTAAAACTTCAAACAAACAAAATATTATTTGAAAAACTTGTATAGAATTACAAGTTTTGCTCAAGTTTAAAAGAAGAACCTTCTGCTTAAAAATCGAAAATAAAACATCATACTTTTCCAACTTACTCCGTATAGCGATTGGATCGAACTGGAGGGCCTAATTTTTTTGTTTGCTGCTTACAGCAGCTGTAAGAACTTTCATTTTTTGTTTTGACAAATTAATGACGTCAGTCTTACAGCAGCTCAGCGGTTGTTAGCGGCCTCGGGAGATGTCTAACAAATTGAAAAAACAAATAGAGGAAAATATAGCAGAATTTGAGGTTAAAAGTACAAAGAAAATTAATTAAATGTATACTAATAGCTATAAAAATAATATGTGTGAGAAACCATGTGACGGATTAATTCAACTGCAATTAAAGATATTGCGCATTTTTGTTATAAAACGGGAGACAATTTACCAATTTTCCATTTTTTAGATTATGTTATTTTTTAAGTCATTTTTTAGTGGCGGTTAGCGCTTTTATTTTTCGGTTCACATTTTAATGACGTCAGCTGTTAGACAAACTTGTTATCAGCTATATGACAGAAAATTAAGAAAAACATGCCTTAGGGATTATTTACCCTAAATCAGTTTATTTTCGTAAAATTATTAAATATCTGTTATGTTTAAAGTATTTAATAACTGGAAAATTCTGATGAGGGGCGCGGCGCGTGGCGCGTGGCGCGCCGACTGTGGTGTGGCGCATGCCGACCGTGGGAAAATTGTGATTTACAGGAATCTTGTGCGACACCTATTTTAGGTACTGCGCATGCGCGTCATATTTATTAATATTGTGTGACGTAATATTTAGGTGTGGTCAATACCTGTCATCTGTCAAATGTCATCTGTCACCTGTCACTTGTCAACTTCTGTGACGTCATTTAAAATTTAGGAATCTTGTGCTACATCATATTAATCATCCAACTGCTGCTGCCTTGCGCATTCACCATCGGACTTCAGTGCTGGGGAAATAATTACGTACCATAATAAATTTAAAAAAGTCCAAACGCAGATGCCAGGACTCGAACCGTGGACCTTGGATCAGTTGTTCATCGCCATAACCATGTCGCCATGAAAGCAATTGAAATAAAACTGGTAAACAATGTGAAGTAGGGGGTGGTGGAATATTTAATCAGCAGTTAGCTTATACGTTTATGCGTCTAATTGTTAACATAACCTCAAACTTATCTTAGCGTCTCACGCATGACATAACCTAGAAATAGGACCGATGTTATTATTTATTGGCATCAGCTCGCAGACACGTGGTTTATTTAAAATATCGACAAAATGGTGAAGGTAAAAAATAATAAAAATATAAGAGAAAAATATATCAGTTAATAATAATATACGAAAACAGGTCTTTAACGCTTTAGGGTGTATATATAACCGAATAGGCACAACGTATATCATGGCTTCTAGTGGTTTGATTTTAGTCATTATTTTTTTAAACAATTATTTTTAATAAATATAACACTAATTTTTTAAATAAATATTTTATTTGAGAGTAAATAGGTCCTTAACAGTTTTTAACGTATATTTCGGTTTCTAGTAGACCGATTTTAGTTGTTCTTTTTGCTAATAATTTAATTTTTATAAATCTACAAATATTAATACTAAAATTTTTAATAATTATGTTATTTGAGTGTAAATAGGGCCTTAACAGTTTTTAACGTATATCTTGGCTTCTAGTGGTTTGATTTTAGTCATTCTTTTAAACAATTATTTTTAATAAATATAACACTAATTTTTTAAATAAATATGTTATTTGAGAGTAAATAGGGCCTTAACAGTTTTTAACGTATATTTTGGTTTCTAGTAGACCGATTTTAGTTGTTCTTTTTGCTAATAATTTAATTTTTATAAATCTACAAATATTAGTACTAAAATTTTTAATAATTATGTTATTTGAGTGTAAATAGGGCCTTAACAGTTTTTAACGTATATCTTGGCTTCTAGTGGTTTGATTTTAGTCATTCTTTTTTAAACAATTATTTTTAATAAATATAACACTAATTTTTTAAATAAATATGTTATTTGAGAGTAAATAGGGCCTTAACAGTTTTTAACGTATATTTTGGTTTCTAGTAGACCGATTTAGTTGTTCTTTTTGCTAATAATTTAATTTTTATAAATCTACAAATATTAGTACTAAAATTTTTAATAATTATGGTATTTGAGTGTAAATAGGGCCTTAACAGTTTTTAACGTATATTTTGGTTTCTAGTAGACCGATTTTAGTTGTTCTTTTTGCTAATAATTTAATTTTTATAAATCTACAAATATTAATACTAAAATTTTTAATAATTATGTTATTTGAGTGTAAATAGGGCCTTAACAGTTTTTAACGTATATCTTGGCTTCTAGTGGTTTGATTTTAGTCATTCTTTTTTTTAAACAATTTATTTTTAATAAATATATTAACCTAATTTTTAAATAAATATGTTATTTGAGAGTAAATAGGGCCTTAACAGTTTTTGTCGTATATCTTGGCTTCTAGTGGTTTGATTTTAGTCATTCTTTTTTTTAAACAATTACTTTTAATAAATATATAGTAACACTAATTTTTTAAATAAATATGTTATTTGAGAGTAAATAGGGCCTAAATAGATAACCTCAAAGTTCTTACACAGCCGTTGTTATGATTGACAGACAAGTTATTAAAAAAATCAACAAATTCGAGGAAACATATTTCAATATAATTTGTAAGAGTATCAGCCCTAATTTTTAAATAATTAGCCGAGCGCTAAAAGAAGAGTATACGAATGTCAGAATTAAAAAATAAATATTTTGGTTTCAGTACATACGATATTTACAATTTTTGTTTAAAAGCGAGATTAGGGCCTAAGAAACATATTTAAATATAATTTGTAAGGGTATCAACCCTTATTTCGAAAATATTAGCCAAGCGCTAAATTTACGTGAGTCAAATTTAAAAATTAAATATTTCGGTCTAGGGTAAGAACGCTAGGCGGGTTCATCTGTCATTCGAAAAATCTGACGTCATATTTAGGAATCTTGCGCAACGCATTATTTAGGGCGTGGTTGCATGTCATCTGTCAAATATCACGTGACTTAGAAAATGACTGTTCGAAAAGAAGAAGAAGAATCACAACATAACCCTACTTTTAAAGAAGAGGGGCGCTAGCAACATTTGGCGTTAGTTGCCTTTGGCATTAGGAACTTCCAACGTTTAGGGCTCCGGGACCTACGCCCCCGCCTAAGCCCTGGGGTCCCACAAAACGGCACCGTATTTTGAAAAACGGCACCGTTTTTAAAAATACGGCACCGTTTTTAAAATACGGCACCGTTTTTTAAAATACGGCACCGTTTTTCTAAAATACGGCACCGTTTTTTAAAATACGGCACTGTTTTTCTAAAATACGGCACCGTTTTTTTAAAGATACGGCACCGTTTTTTAAAATACGGCACCGTTTTTTTAAAATACGGCAACCGTTTTTTAAAATACGGCACCGTTTTTTAAAATACGGCACCGTTTTTTAAAATACGGCACCGTTTTTAAAATACGGCACCGTTTTTTAAAATACGGCACCGTTTTTTAAAATACGGCACTGTTTTTTAAAATACGGCACCGTTTTTAAAATACGGCACTGTATTTTAGAAAAACGGTACCGTATTTGGAAAATACAGGGCTGTATTTTGAAACTACAGGGCTGTTCAGCTGTTTATTTTGCTGTTCATATTTAATTACCTGTTCATGTTTAGACTTTTGCGCAGGCGTCATAATTGTAGATACATATATTAGATAAGTCCAGAGAGACTTGGTCAGTCCCCGAGAGGTGTGGTGTGGTTGTGTGTTTTTAAATCACATCATACTTTGCCTCCTTGGTTCGTACTGTATCAATCAACCTGAAACCTGTCAAAACAAGAAACCTACTCTTGATGGGTTAATATACCATGCGGTTTTCGCTATTCGATACGTATACTTGGTAATATTAGTGTCGTTGACAGCCTCGTATATAATTTGCATATCCACTTGTGATAATATTAGCACCGCTGGCGGCCCCTAATATACCTATATATCTCCTTGTATCACGGCAAATTACTGCTTTTTAAATAAAATCACTGTTATTGGCCGTCTTTTAAATTATATCGCTGTTATTTTATTAATAAACAGTGTATTACTTTTAAATTATATCGCTGTTATTTCATTAATTAACAGTTTATTACAGTATAATTATTTAAAAGACGGCAAAATTACTGTTTTTAAATAAGAACACTGTTATTTGCAGTCTTTTAAATTATATCGCTGTTATTTCATTAATAAACAGTTTATTACAGTATAATTATTTAAAAGACGGCAGAATTACTGTTTTTTAAATAAGAACACTGTTATTTGCCGTCTTTTAAATTATATCGCTGTTATTTCATTAATAAACAGTTTATTACAGTAAAATTATTTAAAAGACGGCAAAATTACTGCTTTTTAAATAAGAACACTGTTATTTGCCGTCTTTTAAATTATATCGCTGTTATTTCATTAATAAACAGTTTATTACAGTATAATTATTTAAAAGACGGCAAAATTACTGCTTTTTAAATAAAATCACTGTTATTTGCCGTCTTTTAAATTATATCGCTGTTATTTTATTAATAAACAGTTTATTACAGTATAATTATTTAAAAGACGGCAAAATTACTGCTTTTTAAATAAGAACACTGTTATTTGCCGTCTTTTAAATAACTATACTGTAATACGAGTGGGGCCCCAGGGCTTAGGCGGGGGGCGTAGGTCCCGGAGCCCTAAACGTTGGAAGTTCCTAATGCCAAAGGCAACTAACGCCAAATGTTGCTAGCGCCCCTCTTCTTTAAAAGTAGGGTTATGTTGTGATTCTTCTTCTTCTTTTCGAACAGTCATTTTCTAAGTCACGTGATATTTGACAGATGACATGCAACCACGCCCTAAATAATGCGTTGCGCAAGATTCCTAAATATGACGTCAGATTTTTCGAATGACAGATGAACCCGCCTAGCGTTCTTACCCTAGACCGAAATATTTAATTTTTAAATTTGACTCACGTAAATTTAGCGCTTGGCTAATATTTTCGAAATAAGGGTTGATACCCTTACAAATTATATTTAAATATGTTTCTTAGGCCCTAATCTCGCTTTTAAACAAAAATTGTAAATATCGTATGTACTGAAACCAAAATATTTATTTTTTAATTCTGACATTCGTATACTCTTCTTTTAGCGCTCGGCTAATTATTTAAAAATTAGGGCTGATACTCTTACAAATTATATTGAAATATGTTTCCTCGAATTTGTTGATTTTTTTAATAACTTGTCTGTCAATCATAACAACGGCTGTGTAAGAACTTTGAGGTTATCTATTTAGGCCCTATTTACTCTCAAATAACATATTTATTTAAAAAATTAGTGTTACTATATATTTATTAAAAGTAATTGTTTAAAAAAAAGAATGACTAAAATCAAACCACTAGAAGCCAAGATATACGTTAAAAACTGTTAAGGCTCTATTTACACTCAAATAACATAATTATTAAAAATTTTAGTATTAATATTTGTAGATATATAAAAATTAAATTATTAGCAAAAAGAACAACTAAAATCGGTCTACTAGAAACCAAAATATACGTTAAAAACTGTTAAGGCCCTATTTACACTCAAATACCATAATTATTAAAAATTTTAGTACTAATATTTGTAGATTTATAAAAATTAAATTATTAGCAAAAAGAACAACTAAAATCGGTCTACTAGAAACCAAAATATACGTTAAAAACTGTTAAGGCCCTATTTACTCTCAAATAACATATTTATTTAAAAAATTAGTGTTATATTTATTAAAAATAATTGTTTAAAAAAGAATGACTAAAATCAAACCACTAGAAGCCAAGATATACGTTAAAAACTGTTAAGGCCCTATTTACACTCAAATAACATAATTATTAAAAATTTTAGTATTAATATTTGTAGATTTATAAAAATTAAATTATTAGCAAAAAGAACAACTAAAATCGGTCTACTAGAAACCGAAATATACGTTAAAAACTGTTAAGGACCTATTTACTCTCAAATAAAATATTTATTTAAAAAATTAGTGTTATATTTATTAAAAATAATTGTTTAAAAAATAATGACTAAAATCAAACCACTAGAAGCCATGATATACGTTGTGCCTATTCGGTTATATATACACCCTAAAGCGTTAAAGACCTGTTTTTCGTATATTATTATTAACTGATATATTTTTCTCTTATATTTTTATTATTTTTTACCTTCACCATTTTGTCGATATTTTAAATAAACCACGTGTCTGCGAGCTGATGCCAATAAATAATAACATCGGTCCTATTTCTAGGTTATGTCATGCGTGAGACGCTAAGATAAGTTTGAGGTTATGTTAACAATTAGACGCATAAACGTATAAGCTAACTGCTGATTAAATATTCCACCACCCCCTACTTCACATTGTTTACCAGTTTTATTTCAATTGCTTTCATGGCGACATGGTTATGGCGATGAACAACTGATCCAAAGGTCCACGGTTCGAGTCCTGGCATCTGCGTTTGGACTTTTTTAAATTTATTATGGTACGTAATTATTTCCCCAGCACGAAGTCCGATGGTGAATGCGCAAGGCAGCAGCAGTTGGATGATTAATATGATGTAGCACAAGATTCCTAAATTTTAAATGACGTCACAGAAGTTGACAAGTGACAGGTGACAGATGACATTTGACAGATGACAGGTATTGACCACACCCTAAATATTACGTCACACAATATTAATAAATATGACACGCATGCGCAGTACCCTAAAATAGGTGTCGCACAAGATTCCTGTAAATCACAATTTTCCCACGGTCGGCATGCGCCACACCCACGGTCGGCACGCGCCACACGCGCCACGCGCCACGCCCCTCACCAGAATTTTCCCACGGTCCCCAAAAGTTCCCATACACAAGTAACGCCATACACTACTAAAATAAATTCAAAAATCACTGGCGTAACTACCGGGGGCCCTGGGATTAAAAATTAAGTTTTAACAGATACACTTTAGGTTTTGCAATAGTTACTTTTTATTTAAGGACGTTTTTTTGTGTTCCAAATTTTTGGAACCCAAAAAAACATGCAATACCCGCCATTCCGATGTTTTTCTCAACAGGTTCGATGGCTAGTTACGCTTATGCCAATAATGTAGTGTTTGTATATACGATGTGTATGTATGCATCTCTTTTAGCTTGAGCCGACGCGACGACCAATTTACAGGTGCCTGGTGCTTAAGGTAGATAAAAATAGTACTTACTTTTCTTGAAATGTCAGTGCTAATTTTTATGTAAAGTTAAGTTAAATATATATATCTACTTATTAGACAAGTTTCATTGTCTAGAGGTAGGATATTAAATCCTGCCGTTGATGCCCTACTGAAATCGCATTCAGTAAATACGAGCATCAATTGTAGCGGAGGTGGCTATATATGTTATGAAGCACAAGGAAAAAAATTCCCTACTGTCTAGACAATAAAACTTGTCTAATAAGTAGACACTTGTTTTCTATGCTATTCACCACGACTCGATACAGCCTCACTGATGAGTTCCTGTAAGGCAGGCGAAACCGGTCTGGGGAGAGAGTCATGGTGGATAGCATAGAAAAGCAGGATGTTTTCTTTTGACTGTCTTTAAAGGGAGTAGAATATTTTATATATATATATATATATATATATATATATATATATATATATATATATATATATATATATATATATATATATATATATATTAAAAGTTCATAATTAATACTGCCAGACTCATTTCGGCGGCCATAATTTATACCAGACGCTTTAAAGCTTATTTTAGATATTTTTTTTTTAATTTTTTACCCATACCCATATTAACCTCGGATTAACGGTAAAACTTACGTAACATTTTATGGTTTGAAAAGCAACGATTTTATACAAAATTTGTAATGAAATAAAAAATGAGATTCGTAAATTGAGCGAATTGTTTTTTAGAAAAAATTTTAATTTTTTTTACAAATTTTGCCCATCGGCCCTAAATAAATTTTTAACACGTTTTTCAAATATTTGAGCCGGATGCTATTATTCATTTTTTGGTAACTCGATAGAGAGAGGTGGTTGCCAAAAAAGCTTTTAATAATTGCAAAAAAATCCATATATGTCCAACTCTTTGAGGCCCACTTGTAGTTTCATTAAAATTTTTTTTTGGATTTTATACGTTATTTATTGACTTATAGATATAACCGAAACAATTTAACCCTTAGTTAGGCGCGCCGGTGTATTTTCCACACCAATCTTAATAAAGACGTCACAATTTGCCTTAATTTTTTGCTATTTTTTTACTATTAATCTATGTATTTTAGCAAAAGAATGTCGTTTGTGTGCTGTGACGGTCTTAAGCCGCGTACAGATCTGCACACGAATACGCTGAGTAACTACACACACACGCATGTGTGCTCAAGCCGTGCGCCCTCAGATCATTCGTCGGAAATTTTTATTGCTACGTATGCGTGCGTGCTCACGGCGCTCCGGCAAGAGCGCCGAAAGGATGCACTCATACATGTATCTCATAATATGGGATATTTTTTATACTAGTTAATAAGCGCCAGACAATCTTCATTGGACCACTCCATTTTAAACAGTAAACAAAAACTTTTACTACAAAAATCCCGAGAATACAACAACAGACGATTGTTTCTGTCCAAACTGAGCGCGAACGCATACGCATGTTTCTTTAAAGCGTTCGAAAAACTGACACCAGGCTGGCTCGCGACGTGCGCGCTCAAGTCATTCGCGAGAAGCAACGCATGCGGCGAGAAGCCACGAGAGCGACATCCACATTTGCACACGCATGTGTATGTGTCTTCGCTCAACGTATGCGTGTGCAGATCTGTACGCGGCTTTAGTTGAAAATGGTATTTAGTTGTGACAATATCGATATTTGTTTGTAAATGGTGCTTAGAATACCCCGGGCGACTAGCATTAATTTAAGTATTATCTGGCGCAGTATTTAATAATTTTTTAATTTTATTCAAACAATGTTGACCCACGGTGTCTACCAAATTATTTTAATTTGTTTTTATTTTTAAGAAATATTTTGCTTTTATAAATAGGAATATTTAATTTACTGGTTAAACAACTTTAATAAGAGCAAATTTAGTAATATACACGTCAATTTTTGCACATATTTGCAAAAACTTGCTTTAAAACACAACTGTTCATTTGTGTATTAAATACACCACGCGACCAATTATGGTGAAATTCTCTACGCGCCTCTATAATGAAGGGTTAAATCAAGGTTAGTTTATATTTATAAGGTTGCGACATATCCTCAACTTTTAGGCGGTTCGAGGTCGGGGACGCAAGGAAGGGCACATCTCGGAGAAAAGTTGGCAAGACTGGGTAAAAATCAAAGCTGAATATCAATCCAGTGGCGTCTAGAATTTGCGCATTTCATTTTGCATTGTTTCGGAAGTGATATTTGTTGAAAGATGTAATTCCAAATGTTTTTTATTTTAAGTAAAATAATTTACAACCTATTAATAATTAAAAACTGTTGTATAAACGGGTGTTTTAATAATACAATAAACTATATATCTCCGGCACTGAACAACATGGCCGAAAAATGGGAGATGTGACGTCATAACACGTCAAAGCAATATGGCCGAATGTCGTGATCTTATATAGACCGACTTTGGGGTTAAATAAAGAAATAGGTAAATAGGTTTTGATTATAAAAATACACTAAAACCGAACTAATTTTCTGGAAATAATATACGTTTTAATAAAGTAAGCTCAACGTTAATAAAAACAAAATGAAAAACCACAAAAAAGAAAATTAAAACATTTTTCCTTTTACCCACTGTCATATTTCTTTTTAAGTAACTCCTGTGGGGCCACACCCCGCTGATTTTTATGCAGAAAACGTTTTTTTGTCGCAAAACGAAGCGGGACACCGAATTTCGTAAGCGAGGCGTGAATTATTTCGGAACAAAATGAAACTTTTCTTGGGACGATGCACTCATTTCAGATATTTTCTTGTTATTGCCTCCGGACAGTTTTTCTGGTGAGAAATTGCTTTTGCGAATGATAAAAGAAGAAATTGAACATAATAAATCCTTTTGTAAGATATTTGATTTTTCTTTTCTCTCTGGAAACAAAAATATTTATTTGAAGTGCTGATTGCCCATCAAAAAATACAAGGTTAAACTTTGAATACAGTATCTGATATTATGTATTTAAGCATGGTAAAAGACATGGTCAAAATTACAAAAAGTACTTTCTTTAATGATTTTTTTCTGTAAATAAAATCAAAAAAGAATTAGGTCATTTATACATAAATTTGTAATGAAATAAAAAAAGAGATTCGTAAATTGAGCAATTTCACTCCTCTCAATGCTTTGTAAATTAATGGAGAAATCCATTAACTCGCAAATTCTTAGGTATTTAGAAAAACATAAAATTTTACATGACAGGCAATACGGATTTCGTCACAAGAGATCTACAGCAGATCTTCTTTCCTTCGTTTCACACAACTAGAACAAGTCTTTTGAGTTTTTAGGTGAGTCCCAGATCGTTGCGCTTTATATATCCAAAGATTTCGACCAGGTCTGGCATGATGCACTTCTCAATAAACTTCCCTCCTACGGTCTTCCAACTAAACTCTGCTCTAAGCTCTCCAGTTATCTTTCTAATCGACGTATATCAGTCATTGTTGATGGTCACTCTTCAAGCTTTCACGAAATTAATGCTGGAGTGCCTCAGGGTTCAGTACTAGCACCAACTTTGTTTCTTCTTCACATCAACGACCTTTTTCTTCCACAACCAATCCCATTCATAGATATGCTGACGATAGTACCCTTCACTCCACTTTTCAGGTTCCCAAACCAATATCTCAACCCGACTTGGAAACCAAACGCAGGGCGATGCAGATATCTGTTTCACAGGATCTCAATTTGATATTGGATTAGGGCGCCAAAAATCTCGTTCAATTTAATGCATCCAAAACACAATCATGTTCCTTGTCGCGAAAGAAATCAAACGCTCACCCTTTGCTTATGAGTGGCAAGGTTTTGCAAAGCGGGGACACATTTAACCTTGTGGGCGTCACATTTGAGAATAACCTTAACTGGCATAAACACATTGTATCTATAGCCACCGCGGCTTCAAAAACGCTTGGATTTCTTTTCCGAGCCAAAGAGTATTTTTCTCCTTCCAACTTATACACTTTGTATGTGTCCCAAATTCGACCCTCTCGGGAATACTGTTCTCATGTCTGGGAAATGGCGTCCCCTACAACCCTCAACATTCTTGATGCCATTCAAAGAAGAGCTGTTCGTCTTATTATTGATCCTTTACTTACTCAAAGACTTCCTTCTCTTGCCCATCGTCGAGATGTGGGAGATCTATTGCTCTTCTATAGATACTTTTACGGCTTCTGCTCCGACGAATTGTCCAGTATAGTCCCTCCTCTTGCAGCTCCCAACAGAGAAACTCGTGGTGCCGCACGTATGCATTCCTATACGGTCCAATTGGACAGGCCCCGAACTTCCCATTTCGTTCGCTCTTTTATCCCTAGAGTTTCTAGACTGCCAGCGGAGGTCTTTCCTTCCCCCAAATGTTCAAGTTTTTAAGTCTCGTGTTAACAAACTTTCTCTTACCTTGCTTAAAACACCCACGGTACGTTAGTATTTAGGCTTTCAGCCTTCGTGAATTGTTCAAAGATAAAAAAAAAGGTAATGTGCTTTGTCTAGTTTAATTAAATCATTTTAAAAGGGGATTTTTAAACGCTCAAATGTCAATATTAAAGGAGGTGATTTTTGGGTTTATTTTAAGAAGAAAACTACATATAAAGGTATGTCCTAAACGTCTTAACTTTTAAAATACAGTTTGTTAAAATTTCAATTTTTTTTTTAATATTCTAACTATTCTTTACCCAATTTTGTTTTAATTTGGCGATATTAATAATGACATTAAGGGGGCAATTTATCACTTACTTACATTTACTCCAGTCCAGTGGCGTCTCGAGAGGCAACTGAAGGATTATTTCCAACAAACAAACGGTACGCTACTGACTATGTAAATGTGTGTAAAATTTGTGTGCTTTATTTAGATTAAGCAAATAAAAATACTGCTTTTATGTCTCCTAATATTTTTCTATGTCTTGTTTAGTTTAAGAGAAAAAAATAAAATTCACTTAATTGCATATTTTTAGACCATAAAAAAGCATTGCGGGATCTTTTTTTAATTAGGTTTTATAATTTTTAATTAGCAATTATGTAACAAAAAAATACTTATTAAATCGTTATAATCTTACTTATATGAAATATAAATAATTTCAGGTAATTAAATTTGAAAATTAAATAATTGAAGTCACCCAACTAGATATTAAATTGCTCCATATCAATTAAATTATTTAATTAACAAATATTTATATTACCTCTATAAATTAAAATTACTTTTCTATATTTATAATTAAGTATTCCAGTAAAAGAGCCTGGCTAATTTTTATTGTAATATATTACTTCATGGCTAAAGAAACATAAATAACCCACATTTAGGCCCGCAGTGGCTAAAAGAATTTTTGGATTTTTAAGACCTTGCGCAGTAAAAATATCTGGGGGTCTACGAACATGCGTACTTAAAACCCATGGAAAAATACAAAACCAGCACACAGTGCGATCCGTCCACGGTCTTTAGCTACCGTACTTTGAACATGCTTTAAACGTGAAACCCAGACAAGGCGTTGATAAATTCTTTCCGATAATGCGGATAGTCTGCTTAGCACCCGCGCGTCAAACCTCGGAGATGACTGGTACCACAGCCTTCTTAAGTTCTAAGCCGTGAAGGAGAAATCTGGCAACACAGCACAGTAGGAATGTCAAGTAATGTTTAGAAGTAAACAGAAACAAGTTTAAACGATTGCTTAAAAGGTTTTTCTGTTTTTAAAACTTAAATCGTAGCGTGTATTTATTATATAAAGAAAAATAAGTAATTCATTGTTATATTTAAAAAATAGGACCAGTGGCAATATGTCAATCGTTGTTTTTACGTTTAAATGTGCGCGTATAGTTGGTGCGAACGGCATACATTATGGCACGAACGTGTTGCGTTTCGGGCTGTAAAACGAATTACCCCTATTATATTATAACAGAGGGTTATCAAACAACATTTTATTTCCCCATAAACGATGAAATTAGAAAAGCCCGGTTGTGCGCCATTGACCGGATAAGTGTTTTTTTTATTAAAAGTTAAAGTAGTACTTATACGGTAAATGGACAAAAATATTTTACGGGCTACTAATTAACTAAGTGTGTTTTTAAAAAATTGGTTTTATTTGATATCAATAGTGTGTATAGTGCACCAAAAACAATTATTTACCCCAAGCAATATCCTAAGGACTATATCAACTAATGCGCATAAATATCCTGGTAAGTTCACCAAAAATATTATTTATATAGATATTCTGAAAATTATTTACCTAAGGCGGTTTTAGGGTAAATATAGTGGAAAACCTAATTTAAAGCGTTTGTTATTTTAAAGCGCATTATATGTAATACGCTATATTATTAAGCTTTTATATTTATAACTAAACACACATGCTTTCAATTTATTTTAAGTATTGCAAGTATTTCTAAATAATAAATGTTTAGTTAACTTTAAAAAGCTACATTGGTCTCTTCGCAAAAAATGCATAAAGCGGAGTAGAAAACATCATAACAATTTGAAATTTTTAAATCCTTACCAACAAATTTGTATAAGGCAGAAAAGTTCCTGATAAGTTTTGCAGACACATTATTGCTTTTTAGGGCAACTATAGTATTTAAATTATACATATATATTCTCTAAAACATCCTTAAAAAAATACCCATATTTTGTTTAAAACACTTAAAAAATTAATTATATTTAGCATGTAATCTATTAGGAACTCATTTCAATATTCCTACTGTACAGTGTTGTTTGCAATGTTGCCTTTCTTACTTCACGGCTCAGAGTTTAAGAAGGCTGTGCTGGTACCCAAGCACACAAACACATTTTTCGCCCACAAAAAGTAACTTTGGTTTCGCGCAGGTAATAACATTGGCAATCCATTCAGATCAGTGTAAAGAAACTGGTATGTTTAAGGAATACATCCAAATAGCTGCATTAACAATTTAATAAAGTTATAATTAACGCAACGTTGTTGTGAAAAGCCATGTGCTGAATATGCACGGTAAATTACCCTGCTATAATACAATTTACTTACGTCTTTTAATAATGCACTTCGATATATAAAAAGCACTAACGTGTTAATTGGTAATAGAAAGCTTAAAGGCATTAATAGAGGCAAGAAGGATAATTAGTTGCCTTCGGCGTTGCCAGGATGTTGGAGTAATAATTGAATTACTGCAAAGTGGAATTAACTTTTGTTGATTAGCCTTTAGATAACCTGGTTTAGCTAAGTTCGAATAGACTAATTGTTTGTGCTTTATACAGTATGTCTCCGTAAGTTGGCGTCCTATGAAAAACTTTTTTATTATTGATTTTACTAAAAAAGTTAATCATTATAAAAAATTCTGCATGGTCTAAAACCTATAAAACAACCATCAGATATCAAATTGTATTAGTCATCTACAAGCGGCGGATTTCTTCCCATAATTAAGCTAAACCGCCGGCGGTCGTTTAGCCAGTGCCTTTTATTTTAAATAAAAATTCCCATACTTTGGGACTCTTTGTTTGACCTCGAGACAGTGTGGACGTGCGTAGAGGACTACAAAGTTCTTCCCGGAGTGGCGGCTAGAGGTGTCGTACGAACGTTTTTTACCTTCGGGGATCAAGGAAAGATTCACGCTAAATTGACGGCATCTTTCTTCTGGATCTAAGCGCTGTGAGCGAAGATTCCTATAAGGAAATAGATGGGCGTGCCATGGGAACTGTCAGTAGTGAAAGTGAAGGTTATACGTAACACCAGTAGCAGATCTTGGTTTGACAGTCGACAATTTATGCATTGCATCGATTGTGGAATTATTTGTTTTCTTTTTAGAATTTCTGGGAGCTACGAGCTCGATTATCCAGATTTTCCGCCGACGAAGCCCTGGAAATCATAGTCCGGAATTGCAGACTGAATAAACACCTGGAAACTATGGGCCTAGCAGAAGAAAACCTATGTAGGTTCTGCCAGGAGGAGGAAGAAACCGCAAAACACGTATGGTGCTACTGCGAAGCCCTTTGTCGTCTGCGGTTTGCAAGGCTGGGTGAAGAAAAACCTAAAGCGGCGAGATATACCAAGGGGCCAGTTTCAAGCTTGTGGAGTCTGATTAAACAGACCGGCTTGGATAGCGTGCTCTAACCTATGGACGGAGGACACACAATAAACCTGAGCAGGTTGCAGTGTTAGAGGATATGCAATCCACCTCCTAATCTAATCTAATAGTCCGGAAGGAGGAGAGTGGTGGATTGGACCTGAAGGGACCAAAACCAAGAAAAAAAAAATAGAAATAGAATACTTTAAAATATTTTATTTAAAAACGCATACGTGGTAAAAGTTTGATTTTAGATATCTGGATTTTCTTCCTGTAAGGCCAGGTCTTACCTTAACAGGGTGTTTCAAAATATAATGCTTATTTTCAAGAATAAAAATCCTTAGGTAAAAGTAAGAAGACAATTACAAAGTGGTAATAAAAGTTTTTTTTTCTTTTTTACTCTGTATTTTAAACGTGAAGTCATTTAGGATTTTTATTGGTAAAATCAGCTAAAAAATAACATTTAAAAAATCACTATCTTATTCTGTACTACAAAGCACAGTTTAGACATGGCCACACAAAAAGTGATTTTTTTAAATCCAGATATCCCCTAAAAAAACTTCTCAAATCACTCAAGTTAATATGTTAAAGCATAAAAATTTTAATTTAAAATTTAAGTAAATAGTAACTTAAAAAAGTCATTTTGTTTTTAATGTGCAAAATACCGCACCTTGCACCCTCTCCAATTTACAATAAGATTGTAAGAAGTTTTAATTTTTATTTCCACAAACTACCCAAGCCGAATTTTGTGACAATACAACAAATATTAACAAAAATTACTTGTAAAAAAACAAAACATCATTTAATTTTTGAAACCCTATATCTTCGAAATGATCAACTTTTGGGCTGTGGTATGTTGGGTTAGATTTTTTTATCCACAAACCACGAAGGCTTAAAGCCTAAATACTAACGAACCGTGGATGTCTTAAGCGAGGTAAGAGGGAGTTTGTTGACACGGGACTTAAATACTTGAAGATTTGGGGGAAGGAAAGACCTCCGCGGGTATCAGGTTCCACAATCTAGAAACTCTAGGGATAAAAAAACGAACAAAGTGAGAAGTTCGGGGCCTGTCCAGTTGGACCGTATAGGGATGCATACGCGCGGAACCACGAGTTTCTCTGTTGGGAACCGTAAGTAGAGGAACTATACTGGACAATTTTTCAGAGCAGAAGCCATGGAAGTACCTATAAAAAAGCGATAAATCCCCCATAGCCCGACGATGGGCAAGAGAGGGAAGCCTTTCTGTGAGTGAAGGATCATTAATGAGACGAATAGCTCTTCTTTGAATAGAATCAAAAATGCTTAGGGTTGTGGGGGACGCCATACCCCAGACATGGGAACAATATTCCAAGGGAGGTCGGATTTGGGACACATATAATGTGTATAAATTAGAATGGGAAAAATACTTTTTGGCCCGAAAGAGAAATCCAAGCTTTTTTGAAGCTGCCGTGGCTATAGATACAATGTGTTTATGCCAGTTAAGGTTACTTTCAAATGTGATGCCCACAAGATTGAAGGTGTCTTTCCTCTGTAAAACTTGATCGATCATACATAGAGGATGAGTATTTGATGACTCTTTTCGCGACAAGGAACATGATTGTGTTTTGGATGCAATAAAATTGACGAGATTTTTGGCGCCCCAATCCAATATTAAATTAAGATCCTGCGAAAGAGATATCTGCATCGCTCTGCGTTTGTTTTCCAAGTCAGGTTTAGTGATGGGTTTAGGAACCTAAAAACTGGAGTGAAGGGTACTATCGTCGGCGAAGCTATGAATGGAATTAGTTGTGAACGAGAGAAGGTCGTTGATGTGAAGAAGAAACAATGTTGATGCCAGAACTGAGCCCTGAGGGACTCCCGCATTTACTTGGATCGACAAAATTTACTTGGATCGACAAAATTTAGTCCCAGGAATTTTTTGTAGCGTTTAGACACACCCTGTATAAGATAAAATTTTCATAAAATATGTAATTAAATTTTCTGTACTATTAAACCCTGTTAACAAACCTTATTTGTCGACAATATAACTACATTAATTTCCTCCGAAATAATTCCAATTTAGGCACCCCTAGAGTTTTAGTCCTACATGCCGTAAGTCAACCTAATAAGACTTTATTAAGTTTTGCCTCTTATAAACTGTTTAATTACAGTATTTTATTTTGGTATAGATACTAATAAACAAAAAATTAAATTATGGCAACAAAATATTACTTTGCATCTCAATAAGGCGACCTATTCAGCCCTTAACTTAAAAAATTAGGTTTGACTTAACATTTTGGCTTTACATCAGAATTAATTTAGTTTCCTTCTGCACATAACCAGGTCATCTTTTTATTAGATACATTTAATAAGCTTTTTATAGCTGTTTTTTATTGCCTTAAAATACGCTTTTTAAATTGTGCAGAGACAAGAATGAGACGAGCAACTAAATGTAAATAAATTATCCGAGAGAGAGATAGCTGCTGGGCCTTCCTTTTCTGTCTTCAAGGAAGGTAAACGCAGATAGCGCGTGAGTCGACTTTATCGTTTGCCCGCCAAATTCAAATTATATAGCTGTGCTATTTTTGCCCTTAATGTTAGGTACTTGTTTTTGTTTCCTATTAATATAAAATATTGGGGTTTAGTTCAATAATTACACACACCTAATTAAAAATGTCATTTATTTGGTTTTTATAAAGATTTTTCTTACAGATAACCATGTCAATATTACCTTAAATTATCTATTGAAAAGCACAAATTTAATATATACACTGTGATCACTAATAAAAGTCAATATTCAAAGGCTAATTAAAGGTAAAAAACCATGAAACACAATAAATCACAGAAAATGTAAACAAACTGTCCAAACAAATCGGCCATTGAAAAATATCAAACACAAATATCGAATAACATTTCCGCGTGACTGCCTGCGGCAACGTTTGTGAAGTTAGAAATATTCGATTCATGGTATATTTTCTTTCTCTTAATTAGATGCGAGCCAAAAAAGGACATTAAAGTTTACATGCAGAAATTGTAAACAACTTGGCATACAGGGCAAAGCGATGATTGCTCCATCTACCATAGCCTGCCATGATGAAAGACAAAGACATATTTATTGAAACTTGCGTTAAACCAGAAAGAGATAAATACAATGGACAAATTGTTAGGACCAGTTACTCGTCTCATTGTTGTCTCTGAATTGTGATCGAAGACGAATTAAATACGCTAAACATGTTTAAATTAGTCATTAGGCTTAAAACAGCCACCTCGGCGGTCAACTCGTAGACGAAGCTGTGCAGTACCTACACACAAAGTTAGGAATCCGTAGACCATTTTTTCAAATTATTTCTTACAAGCTAATTTCGTAAGTATTTTGCCGAGACGAACAACTTTTTCCATACAACAATTTTCGTTGGTGGTAGCTTACAGGGGTAGCAGGAAATAAGTGTGTTAATTTGACAGATACCTACCAAAAACTAATTATAAACAAGGATTTTCTCTGTTAATTTTCAAGATAATTATCTAAATAAAACGAAAAAAATATTTGTCCTACAAAATGTAAGGTTTCATCAAAGAGACTCCTACCACCAGCATGTATGGTTAACTACTAACCAGCAATTTTTTTCTGTTGATTAAATAATATTTATATAATTTAACACCCACATTTTCCCAAGATCGTTTGACTAGGTAAGGTTGCCTCGTGAGCCTTGCAACATGGCGGACCATACATCACATATGTATTTTGCTCATTATTTAATGAAGTTTTTAACAGTGTAGTTTGTGTTTTTGGTCAATATTAAAGAAATACTTTTAAATTTTTTTTCCAGCAACATCGCCACGCGTTAAAAGATCACAGTGATTTTACTCTGTTAAAAATTGTCGTAAATAACTAAAATAAAGTTCTAAACTAATTCAAAATTAGCTTTAACAGCAACTTAAAGGCCTTGTACAGTTAAATCAACATAAAACGGCAGGAAAACCGGTAATTCTTAGATTTAATACCAAACAAAATAATAACAAAGGGTTTCCCGCCATAACCTATCAAACTGTCAAACTGAAAATTAGGTTAAGCATCCTGGCTAAAGAACACAACAGTGTTGCCAGACTGTAAAAGGTATTATAGTTATCTCGGATAATCACGAATTAGTTGAGAAAAAATGATCAGCGAAAGCGACGAGGAAGATGAGAATATTAACTGGATGATCCAGGAGTACAAAAAAAGAAAACGCGGAAACGTAACTATGTCACGAGACAAAATTAACGAAATCATTGGAATTGTGTCACCTGAACAAGCTAACAAAGAAACAAGCCTAGCAACAAACAACCAGGGAATACTTCAACATCCACACAAAACACTCTTAACAATAAACAAACCTTAACATCAAACCAGCAAATAGAAACAAAATTAACACGAAATTTCTCACAAAAAACAAAACCAGTTTCATTCAGTAAAGCCTATGATAGCCTATTCTACATAAACACGCAAACAAATATGTCAAGATGGGACTTTGTGGAAATATGGGAACAGGAATTTAAAAACTCTGAAGATGTGATCCTCAAAACAAAAAAGGGTTTTTACTAAAAACAAATTCACACAAACCAACTATACAAGCAACACTAGCAAAACTAGTGGCCAACAAAAAAATTCTAAAATATAGCGAAACAAAACCATACTCATCAAAAATAAAGCAAGAACCAGAACCCTCATTTTCATTTTAATTATTACTGGTGTTGAACAAGATATAGAAGATGCAACAATTAGCCAATTACTGAACCAAAAAACATCAAGCACAGGTACTGCAAACGGATCAAATCTAGAGCCACCGGAAAAGAAACAACAATGATAAGGGTCATAACTGGATGCCATAAATCATTTGAAAATTTATTAAATGAAGGATTATTTTACAAATACCAACACTATCCAGTAATTCCAAGCTCTCCTCCAACACCGGTACCTCAACCATGTCGTATATGCAGTAAATATGATCACTCGACGGAAGTCTGCAACTCAGCTGTAAAATGCGAAAAATGCCTAGATAATCACGCAACAGACAAGTGTCCATCAAATCTCCCACCCAAATGTTTGTCATGTGGCTCCGAGGAACATAAAGCTTGGTCATACAAATGCCCAAATCGCCCTACCAAACCAGTCGAGGGAGTACCTAACATCAAAATGCGCTGTTTGAACAAAAAAGAAGCGACGAAATTCCAAAAACAATAACCCAAAACACAAAAATACACTCGGCTGTTACAATTCACGACCTAATAATAGAAACTTACAAATCAAAAATTAATAATAGATAATTACAAAATAGACACGACTGTAGTTTTTTCTAATAATCGCATGTACATTTTGATGTTTGACATGGAGGCGCCTACACTACCTTCTCCGACAGAACCGGTCCAAGGGATCACAAAGAGTCGAAGTTCAAATCAATGGATAAGTACATTAACATACTTTACAACAACATAAATAGCTACAACAACAAAAAAGCACTTGCTTTACAATTTGGTCGAAAGAGAAGGTATTAATTGCATACTGTTAGTCGAGACTAAAACCAAACCTGATACAAACACGACATATAAAAATTGGAATCAAATACGATGGCAAGGGAATATAATAACAAACACAAGAGGTGGAAGTTTAATACAAGTTCATCCTAGCCTAAGAATGAGGGAAAGCCAATGCTCCAAGAATTAATAATACACTAAATGAATGCCTCCACTTCTCTTTACCATTTCATGATGAATTCCTTCATATCTTCCTGGTGTATATTCATCCTAACTCAAAATAGAAGAAACCGTGTTTGTAAAAGCATCTCTCACAAATACTGCGTAATAATAGGTGACTTCAATGTAAACAAAGAAAAACAGACACAAATAGACAAATTTTTGAAAAAACAGCAATTTTATCAAACTAGAAACGGCTCCTACTTTTTAATGCAGAACAACCCTGATTCAACTCCAGACCGAGTGTTTATTAGCAAAACAATTGAAAATTGTTTAGAAACTCCCCAACTTTGTCCAGACATAGGGTCAGATCACTTGGCAATTAAGTTAAAAATTAACAGACAAGTAACTCCAACAATTCCAGATAAAAGATACAATTTTAACAAGTGCAATGTGGAGAAGGTCAACCAGGATATCAAATCCTTCATAGTAACCAACAATGCCGAACAAGTAACCATTAACCAAATTACAAAATTTAACTCGGAACTCCAAAATCAATTCAGAATAACTCTCCTTTAGTCGGGCATCAGTATTACTCATATCCTCTTTCACCTTACATTCTTAAGTTATTAAAGCAAAAAAGGCAAATATTCAGAGAATACCAAGCACACCCACACAACAACATTAAGCGGAGACTTAATGAACTTACCAAAGACATACAAAAAATGATATTTCAGTATAGGCAAAACAGTTGGTTAAATACGTGTCAGGAAATCAATGAAGCTCATGGAAAAATTTTTTACCAAAAATCAACAAACCAACCCAGTACCGTACCAAACCCACAATGCCCGAAATAGAAGAAAATGGTAATGTTTACACATCAGATCAAGAGAAGGCAGAGGCTTTTTTAAGCACTACAAGAAACACTATACTGAAGAAAACTCATCCCAAATTTGATGCAGCCAATGTACAACAAATAAACGAGTGGTATAGAGAAGGAGTTTAAACAACAAAAAACAAACCAAAAAATAACAAAAAAGTTAGCGAAGAACGATACTTTAAAGCATTACATAACCAGAAAAATACATCTTCAGGCATTGATAATATTCCATGGATTATAGTAAAACAATTGGACTACAATATCCACAAATATATTATAAAAATATATAACTACTGTCTGGAAAACTGTATATTTCCTGATGTATGGAAAGAGGGAGTTATTATTAATATACCAAAACCAAACACCAATCATCACCATACAAAAAACTATAGACCAATAACACTACTACCAATCTTGGGTAAATTATTCGAAAAACTTTTAAAGGAGGATATACAAGAATCAGCAGGCGATAAAATCCCGAGACATCAATTTGGCTTCAAACCGGAATGCTCAACTGTCCATCCACTATTCATTCTGACATCCAATATTCAAACAGAAAAGTTAAACAACAAAAAAACAGCATCTCTATTTCTAGACGTTAAAAAAGCCTTTGACAGTGTTTGGCACAAGGGTTTACTATACAAAATGAAGCAGCTGAAAATTCCCGACAGCATAATATGGCTAATAAAAATTTCCTAGAGCATCGCCAAACTATATACAAGAATAAACAACACTATGTCTGATTACTTTGTGCCAGAACAGGGGTTACCGCAAGGCTCAACACTATCTCCCTTGCTATACAACATATTTTGCTCAGACTTACTTCCTCCTGAAAACCCCAACTCATACATATTATTGTTTGCGGATGACACAGCATTGGTAGCACATGGAAAAACAATTTTGCTAACAGTAGAAAACCTACAAAAATTAACTGACCACATCCTTGAATGGTTTAACAAATGGCGACTGTCAGTAAACCCAGTAAAATCACAATATTTAATTTACAATCATCACCCGTCTCCAACATCTCCAAAGATTACCATAGATGATACAAAATATTCAACCGGCTCTAACAGCAAAATATCTAGGAGTAACCATAGACTCCAAACTAAATTTTAATCAGCACTCGGCCATAGCAAAGAAAAAAATTATTACAAGAGCTAAACACTTCCGATCACTTACATACAAAAATCAAGGAATATCCACTCTCAAAGCCGCACATATATATTTAACAATATGCTAGGCCAGTCATTGAATATGGTTCCATAATAATGATGAATGCGAGAGGACCAGCTTGGAACAACTTGAAAACTGGAGAAACAACGTCTCTCAGATGCCTTACCAAAATCAGGCACCCAAATAACCCATTGTTCAACCCATCTAACAACTACCTCTATTCAAAAACCAAACTGCAACCATTCCAGGAAAGAATAGAACATTTGGGAAAAAAAATTTGCCAAAAAGCCCAGCAACATAGCAATGCTAAACCCAAGTTGCAGGAACAGAACCCAGGAGTCACCCCCAAACATAAATACCCCGAAGTGACATTATGGGAATGGATCCTCGGAGTGGCAAATGCTGAATGAACGATTCTAGTCATAGCGGCAATTAATTATTAATTTATTATTTATTACACTGTACATACTTTTTTTTTTTTTTGTAGAACCAAATAATTATTTTCTTTTTCTATTTAATAAGAATAATATTGTAATTTACCAATAACATTGTAAATTTTATAGGCTGAAGGACAATTGTCAATGGCCTATTGGGAGACCAATAAATAACATATAAATAAATATAAATAATACTTTTAAATACTGTTAATTCCAGTTGTTACCGTAACTTCTTTATTTCCTATTAATAAATTATTTAACAATGATTATTCTAGCTGATTTTTAAATATTGTATATCGCGCTCTTTCGCCCTCATAGCATTATCCGTCTAGACATCCTTTGTTTGCTATGTTGGCGCCAATAAGGAACCAGCAGTGCGGCACATATGTGACGTAATGAGGCAACCTTACCTAGTCAAACGATCTTGACATTTTCCTACAAATTGCGTGCTACATCATCCTGGTTTTTTGATATTATTAAATCAGCACACTTAATTCCTGCTAGCCCTGTAAGCTACCACCAACGAAAATTGTTGTAAGGAAAAAAGTTGGTCGTCTCGTCAAAATGAAGCTACTCACGAAATAGTATATTACATTACAAGTGTGGAAAATGACTCATTTCACACGAGTGGGAATATTGTAGCACGAGGCGTTAGCCGAGTGCGACAAACCCACGAGTGTAAGAAAGTCATTTTTACACGAGTACTGTACACTATTTTTCCTACGACCACAAATAATTCACCAAAAAATTATAAATTAAAGTTTGTCTGTTCAGAAAAAATAAAAAACAATTGGGAACTTTGCAACACTAGGGTGATATTTACTTTGCAACACTAGTGTGATATATCACTTTTCCTCACTGCTATATTATACTGTTTTGACAATATTTTTACATCGAAAATCACCTACCTAGAAGCATTATATAACTTTTTATCATTTTGGAATTTAAAAAGGCCCTCACTTAATAAAAATTGTATGGTTTTGTTAGGTAATAACGCTAATAGTTTAATACGGTTTTCTGCTATTATAAAGGTTTTTAAAAATTATCGATTCTTACATATTTTAGACACTCTTCTAAATAAAACGTAAGTGGTGCATATCCAAAATATTCCGTTTTTAAAAAATATCAGTAAATAAACTTACGGGACCGGGGAGTGAAAAGGGTGCTGGGTGGGGTAAAATTGGTAAAACGAGTTAATAAAACTGAACATCACATGTAAAATTAAGTAAAAATAACAGTTTTTCCTCATATTTTTAAGAAAAAATATAAAAAATATGAAAATTGTAAATGCATAACCTAAAGTCCTTAAAGTAAGGAAAAACGACTACCAAACGTCAGTTACCATGCAAAATATGGAAAGCATTTGGCAACTTTGGAAGGGTCTGATTCTATTTATGAATGGATAAAAGAAAGTGGATTCATAAAGTGTGTATTAGCCTTAGGTTTAATTAGGGATTAAAAAAAAGATTTAACTAGTTGTTTGAGTACACGAAGAAAGAGAGGAAGGAATTTGATCTATAGGCTTTTTTTCTCTGGCGCTTTAGGTCGAACGGTCAAGCGGCAAGGCTGCCTCTATTAAGTACGTGCTCAAAGGTAGAAGGGAGATTTTAAATTTGATCTAATTACCTGACAACACTGATGTGCCAGTCAGTGAAAGTTGTTTTTGTGGTTATGTCTATTTTTTGTTTATGTTTTTATTTTTTCGTAAATTTTAATAAATATAAAATAAGATGATTTTCGCTAATTTGGGTTCTACCGTTTAAGGTAAATAAAAGTTTTTTTACTGTCACTACAATAAATATGTCACTTGCAAAACCAATAGCAGTTTTTAGAATGACATCATAATATATATCACACCAGTGTTGTAAAGTACTTTGCAACACTAGTGCTGTAAAGTACTTTGCAACACTAGTGTGATATAAGGCATTTTCTATGCATGAAAACAGTGTGCTATTTGCTATTTTCACAAGTGGTCGTAGGAAAAATAAACTGTTAGTAATGACTTAAAAATATTCCAGGGATCCCTAACTAACGAGTCGACGAGCCGCGACTGCTGGCTGCTGCAGCTGTAATATACTCGAAAAAAACTTAAATATAAGAGGGAGGCCATGGCGATGCCAGGGAGGGCCAGTGGTGACACCCCCTAAAAAAGCGTGGCCTCCCCTATAAAGGTGAAATGTAACAAGCAAAAAAATGTTAAGAATATTAAGAAAGATATTAACACCGAAAAAATTATTTTATTCAAATTTTATTATCATCACGTTAGTCGAATTGCGTCTACCTTGCGACATTGCGTTTTCCCGTTCGACTTTCTACTCGAATGTTCTGTCGCTTGACACTTGTTTTATTTAATGTTATTTGCAATATTTGCAAATTATTAGCAATATGCTTTTTAAATAATTTTAAAAATGTTTGCCCCCATAAAAATGTTCGGCCTCCCTTGGCCACCTAAACCAAAAAGCTGGCGTCGCCACTAAGGGGGAAGGTCTTGTGTCAATACCTTTACCCAAAGTCGATTGATGAGATAAGGTCACGACATTCGCCATATTGGCTAGCGCGGCTGTGACGTCAAGTCGGGCCATTTTCGGCCATGTTTGATTTTAGGCAGATCAATGGCGTAGAATTAGGAGAAAACAAAAAAGAACTGTATGTTGTAAACAAAATTTATTGGATTATTTTAATAGGCATAACCTAAAACAAAAACATAAATGTGGTTTAAATATTGAAAATTAAAAATTATCAAAGCGACGACAGGACGATGAGGTACCTGGTAGAGCAAAACATTTTCCATGGTTCCGTAAGTCAAAAATCATTTTAAAAACTTTGTATACAAGGTGTCCGCTAATGAATGGTACACAGAAAAACCACAGATTCCTTATGCCAAAAATATTAAGATTTAACCAAACATACCTAATATCCAAAAGTTTATAATAAGGAAGATACGGGGGTCTCATAGTAAAAAAGAAAAAGTAAATTTCGATAATTCCCCCCTTTTTAAAATATCTTAATAAAACGGTATCTCAGGGTTTTTAAACATTAGCTTTTCAGATCGAATATTAATTTTGTGTGTAGACTAGAGGGCGATGGGTACACTATTTAAAATTCTTTAAAACTACACAACTTTTTGTTACTATTCTGTATGTATGTGAACTAGTAAGCTTCTCTATGATTTCTGCACAAAAAAGGTATACTTAGTAGAATTGGTCTTGACAACCGTTTTTAAGGTATTTACGTTTTAGTTGTTCAGTGCACCCGAAAGTATGTACCTTCAATAACATCGTATTAGCTTTAATTACAACTGCTCAGATATAAATAGCTGATGGCTAAAAACTCCTGGATACCAAGTTTTATTAAAATGTTTAAAACATATCAGAAATTATCAGGAAATGCATGAATAAAACATATTTATATCCTTTTAACACCCCGTATCTTCCTTATCATTAACTTTTGGATATAGGTATGTTTGTTTAAATCCTAAATGGGTATTTTCTGCATAAGAAATCTGTGGTTTTTCTGCGTACCATTAATTAGCGTAATAATATGTGAAGTCTCTAAACTAATCAAAAACATTAACAACTGGAAATCCTTGCAAAATATACAACCAAAATGAAAATGGCAAATTTCCACAGTTTTTACCAAACAAAGCTTCGTCAAGGCGCGACTCTGTGATCAGCTGATAATGCTACCAACTTTGAACAGAACTGCCAGCCGAAACCGTAATTCTCACACCCTCACGTCCCTGACAAAAGCTATCCCCGGTCTTGCTTATGTCTAAACCCCTTCTCATAAAGAAACTCTGCCTTTACCTACTACAAAATGACGGTATTTTAAAAGTAACCCAAATACCTGATTTGATAATCATATTTTGAAAACTAATAAAGTTGGATGTACCTAATGTGATTTTTCTTTAAGCTCTTTAAAATATCTTTTAAAGGTAATAGTAGCAGTAATATACAAGAAAGGATAAAAGTAGATATCTCTTTAATAAAGCACCCTGTATATTATATTACTTATTACATCTAACTTTATAAGTTTCGAAAATATGACCAGCAGACTTTATATTTTAAAATTATGAAGTACTCGGAGGAGACTTTAAAATGATGTGCCACCAGACCCCCATCTCCATTTTTTTCCAAGATGGCGCCCAGAAGCCATATATTCGGGTATAACTTTTGATTCTAAATACCATTTGCTATTTAACATTTTGTTCTATTTTTCGAAATAAGGGTACTTTAGTCCTATGTATTTTTTAATTTTGTGACGTACTTTGTATATCTTTGGACGTTTAACAAAACTGACAATTTATAATATCTTGTCAAGAGTTGAGTATAAGCCATACTGTATATTTAAAATCAAAATCCACAAAATTTTAATGGGTAAACTTTTTAATTTACCTTATCAACAATACAGTCGAACAGATTTCATACTAATTTTTTACTGTTGGTGGAGTCCGCATTGTAAACACCCAGACGCTCCACTATTTAGGGATATAATAGTAAAACTAAACAGATCAACAATATTTTCTTAGCCATAAAATGTACAGGGTGGGCCAAATAAAACTTGCACACTTTTTAACTAATAATTTTTTTTCTGTTGCACCTATCTTATTTATTTTCAAAGGGCTAATAGGTAGAGATGTTTTTCTAGGTTTGCCAATTTTGGTCAAATGGATTTAGACAAGACTGGAATAACGGGACTTTTCCAAAATACTGTATTTAACCTCGTTGAAAAAGAAATCTGATTTAGCTACAACTTAGCTAATACTTTTTCTTGCGTGGACAAACTATGGGAACTAACCAAAACACAATCATGTTCCTTGTTGCGAAAGAGTCATCAAATACTCATCTTCTACTTATGAGCGGCCAAGTTTTACAGAGCAAAGACACCTTCAATCTTGTGGGCGGCACATTTAAAAGTAACCTTAACTGGCATAAACACATTGTATCTATAGCCACGGTAGCTTCAAAAAGCTTTGATTTCTCTTTCGAGCCAAAGTATTTTTCCTCTTCTAAATTATACACTTTATATGTGTCCTAAATCCGACCTCCCTAGGAATATTGTTCTCATATCTGGGGGTATAGCGTTCCCAACAACCTAAGCGTTCTTGATTCCATTCAAAAGAAGGCTGTTCGTCTCATTAATGATCCTTTACTTACAGAAAGGCTTTTCTCTCTTGCCCATCTCGTCGAGCTGTGGGGGAGTTTATCGGCTTTTTTATAGGTACTTCCACGGCTTCTGCTTTGAAGAATTGTCCAGTATAGCTCCTCCACTCCACTGTTCCCAACAGAGAAGCTCATGGTGCCACGCGTAAGGCGTCCTATTACGGTCAACTGGACGAGGCCCCGGGCTTCCCCACTTTGTTCGTTCTTTTATCTCCTAGAGTTTCTAGAATATGGAACCTGCTTCCCGCGTGAGGTCTTTCCCCCTTCCTCCCAAATCTTGGCTGAGTTTTAAGTCCCCGTATCAACAAACTCCCTCTTACCTCGCTCAAGACACCCACGATACGCACACGTTAGTATTTAGGCTTTTGGCCTTCGTGGTTTGTCCAAAGATAAAAAAAAACAAAAAAAAATATTCAGTAAAAAGCGAATCTGTTAACAATTTAGGAATTTAGGAATTATATTTATTTTTATTAAATATTGTTCCCATAAAGCATTTATTTCTCTCGATTCAAAGTCGGTCTATATAAGGTCACGACATTCGGCCATATTGCTTTGACGTGTTATTACGTCACATCTCCCATTTTTCGGCCATGTTGTTCAGTGCCGGAGATATACAGTTTATTGTATTAGTAGAACAACCGTTTACACAACAGTTTTTAATTTTTATTAAGTTGTAAATTCTTTTACTTTAAATAAAAAACATTTGGAATTATATCTTTCAACAAATATCACTTCCAAAACAATGCAAAAATGAAATGCTCAAATTCTAGACGCCACTGGATTGATATTCAGTTTTGATTTTACTCAGTCTTGCCAACTTTTCTCCGAAGTGCCATTCCTTGCGTCCTCGACCTCGAACCGCGTAAAGTTGAGGATATGTCGCAACCTTATAAATACAAACTAACCTTGTCTCGATTTAAAAAAATACATTTTTTTGGTGTCCGCTGAAAATCAAAAATAAGAGGTTACCATGGTTACTAAGTTGGATGCTGACCAAACTTAACAGTAAGTTAATTAAAAATAAATGGATTAACCTAACTGGAGATAATTTTTTTTTTGCAACGAAGTTTAATGCATCCTTTTAAAAAAGTCTCGTAAGTCCAGTCTTCTTTAAATCTATTTGACCAAAATTGACAAACCTAGAGAAAACATATCTACCTATTAGCTCCTAAAAAATTAAAAAGATGGACGCAACAGATAAAAAGTTATTATTAGTTAAAAAGTGTGCAAGTTTAATTTGGCCCACATTGTATCCTACAAGACCCGTCCCGTCGCGTCGTTACATTTTCTACAGATGTTCTGAAAATTGCTGGCCTCAGCCGGCTTCAGCGACTACAAAAGAACGCTTTAAATTATTCATTGAAAATGCTAACCGCATGCTAGAAGGTGTTTTGTAACAATAATGTTTAGTACGTGCTTCTTGACTTGACGTGATAATGTATTTTTTTATTGATGGACGTAATACGTGAGCAAAAAGATAATAAAAAGCTGCCTAATTGCTAACAAAAGCACCATCGTAAGAAATGGGGCTGGTATTATGGATAAAGTAATTTGTTTTATTTATTTTGTATATTATATAATAATGTAATTTAATAATAGAAGTAAAAATATTACGGTATTTTCTTAATTTATAAAAAATATACAAAAAAACCTCTATGATGTTAAATAACTCAATTAGTAAGAAAATATATGAAAATAAATTCTTACTGTCGACGTAAATATACAGGCTGTTACAAATTTGAGGAACACAAGTGTTGCAGAAATGTTCTTTAGAAAATTTTAGGGCAGATTCTACATAAAAAACATAAAGAAAAGTACATATAAACATGGGTCCAGAGATGCACTGTTTTCCAGATACAGAGGTGTTAAACATTTTTTGAAAAATCGTTTTGTCCGTGGAAATGAAACCACGAGTTTCTCTGTTGGGAACCGTGAGTGGAGGAACTATACTAGACAATTCTTCAAAGCAGAAGCCATGGAAGTACCTATAAAAAAGCGATAAATCCCCCACAGCTCGACGATGGGCAAGAGAGAAAAGCCTTTCTGTAAGTAAAGGATTATTAATGAGACGAATAGCTCTTCTTTGAATGGAATCAAGAACGCTTAGGGTTGTAGGGAGACGCCATACCCCAGATATGAGAACAATATTCCAAGGAAGGTCGGATTTAGGACACATATAAAGTGTATAAATTAGAAGAGGAAAAATACTTTTGGCTTGAAAGAGAAATCAAGCTTTTTGAAGCTGCCGTGGCTATAGATACAAATGTGTTTGTGTCAGTTAAGGTTACTTTCATATGTGACGCCAACAAGATTGAAGGTGTCTTTGCTCTGTAAAACTTGGCCGCTCATAAGTAGAGGATGAGTATTTGATGACTCTTTTCGCAACAAGGAACATGATTGTGTTTGGATGCATTAAAATGAACAAGATTTTTGGCGCCCCAATCCAATATTAAATTAAGATCCTGCGAAAGAGATATCTGCCTCGCTCTGCGTTTGTTTTCCAAGTTAGGTTTAGTGATGGGTTTGGGAACCTGAAAACTGGAGTGAAGAGTACTATCGTCGGCGAAACTATGAATGGAATTAGTTGTCGACGAGAGAAGGTCGTTGATGTGAAGAAGAAACAATGTTGGTGCCATAACTGAGCCCTGAGGGACTCCAGCATTTACTTGGTGAAAGCTTGAAGAATGGCCGTCCACAATATCTAATATACGTCGATTAGATAGATAACTAGAGAGCCAAACAGAGTTTAGTTGAAAGACCATAGAAGGTAAGTTTATTAAGAAGTGCGGCATGCCAGACCTGGTCAAAAGCTTTGGATATATCAAGAGCAACGATCTGGGACTCACCTAGAAACTCAAGAGACTTATTTCAACAGTGTGATACGAACGAAGAAGATCTGCTGTAGATCTTTTGTGGCGAAATCCATATACTACCTGTCATTCAAAATTTTGTGTTTTTCTAAGGACTTAAGAATTTGTGAATTAAATAATTTTTTCCATTTCTTTTCCAGCTCTCCGGAAAGATACCTGTGTCGTAAGAAATTCAGAAGAGCCGAGTTAATATTGGTTCTGGAGCACATTTTTCTAATGTAGAGTCTACCCTAAAAGTTTTTCTAACGTCATTTAATAATTCTTTGCATATTACCAGCAAAAGGGTAGTAGAAAAAATTTATTCGAATGAGTGTCAACCCCTACTGGCACCTGACTGGAAGCTTAGCAAAAATGTCTTTTTTATTTATAAATTCCTTACATTATTATTAAATAAAAAATGTTGTGTTTATTAGAAAAACATGAACTTGCAATTAATTAACAAAAACTTATTAAGAAGAATTTAACTAAAGGTACTTGCGGCCCAAGGTTAGTTTATATTTATAAGGTTGCGACATATCCTCAACTTTTTAGGTGGTTCGAGGTCGGGGACGCAAGGAAGGGCACTCCACGGAGAAAAGTTGGCAAGACTGGGTAAAATCAAAGCTGATGATCAATCCAGTGGCGTCTAGAATTTGCGCATTTCATTTTGCATTGTTTTGGTAGTGATATTTGTTGAAAGATGTAATTCCAAATGTTTTTTATTTAAAGTAAAAGAGTTTACAACTTAATAATAATTAAAAACTGTTTTATAAACGGTTGTTCTACTAATACAATAAACTGTATATCTCCGGCACTGAACAACATGGCCGAAAAATGGGAGATGTGAGGTAATAACACGTCAAAGCAATATGGCCGAATGTCGTGACCTTATATAGACCGACTTTGCTTGCGGCCAAATTTTTCCAGGCAACCATTGTGAAATCTAGTCTACTACCATGTTTTATTCATAAAAAATAAGTTTTATTAAAGAAACAGATTTTAGCAGCCGTATCTCGTACGATAGTGTAAACATAAAAGTGTCTTAACTTTATTTTCCATTAAAGTCAATATAAGTAAAAAATAAGCAAGAGGTCTCTAAGAATATTTGTATTAGAAATAGCAATCTTTTTTTTAAGATGCATCAGACATACCTACACTTAAAAAAATGTCAACAAATATTGTATACTTGCCGCACATTTTAAGATATGTTATTATTAACACGCTTTTATTAGCTTGGGTTGTATGTATGTATGTATGTATGTAACGGAATCTTTAAGCTTAATTTTCACCACCTTCCAGCGATTCGATTTCTTTGGGAAACTTTGCACACGTATCAAGGACCCATGACAATGCAATAATCTGCAAACAGTATCCCGTTATCCTAATTAGGATCGCCAGAGAAAGAGCTAGTGCGCGATCTGCGCATGCGTGCAGTTTCGGACGTTCTCTCAGCATAAGGCTGACAGAAACTTGTTCGGAATTAGTTGCGTTCTGAAACCCCATGCAACATTGAAGCTTTAAATGAAATGATTAGATTACGAAATAGTTCGTGAAACATTTCAATATCACATGTCCGCAGAAAACTAATTGATATATCGAACTAAAAAATGAAAAATAAATAATAGTTTTAAAAAACTAAAAAAACACGCTTTTATATGCAACCGAACTAAAAATTAGAAAATAATTTTTTCATTATAAAGAGTTTGTATTACAGTAATAAAAGGTCAAACAATGAATCATAATTATATACCTTAAAAATAGAATTATAATAAAATTTAAGATAATAACAGAATTATTCACTTCAGAATAAAAAGCGTGGGGTGCATTTTACTATTTTTTCATAACTTTTCCCTCATAGATATTTACAAATGAAATAATTATAACATTTAATATATTAAGCACCCCACGCTTTTATTCTGAAGTGAATTATTCTGTTATTATCCTAAATTTTATTATAATTCTATTTTAAGGTATATAATTATGGTTCATTGTTTGACCTTTTATTACTGTAATACAAACTCTTTGTAATGAAAAATTATTTTCTAATTTTCAGTTCGGTTGCATATAATAAAAGCGTGTTTTTTAGTTTTTAAACTATTATTTATTTTAAATACAGAACTTTTTTGAAAAAATAACACCATAATTATTAGCTTAAGATAACAAATAATATAACTATATTTTAACAAGTTTTAATAAACCAGAATTTTCTACCATTAAACATCATAAACCCAGACCTAAATAAACAGACTAAATCAATTTAAATCCACATTGTTTATTTTCTTATTAGATTAATTATTTGTACAAACAACACATAATGGTTAATAAAAATAAAAACTCTATTTTAAATTATTATAGCAATTTAAATTAAAACGTAATAACATTGTTAATATGTCTATAGGGTCATGAATTTATATTATAACAATTATGTTTTTATTTACAAGTTTACCATTATTTTTAACACGCTTTTATTAGCTTGGGTTGTAACTATCTATCTATCTATCTATCTATCTATGTAACGGAATCTTTGAGCCTAATTTTTACCAACTTCCAGCGATTCAATTTCTTTGAAACTTTGCACACGTATCAAGGACCCAAGACAATGCAATAATTTTAAAACAGTATCCCGTTATCCTGATTAGGACCGCCAGGATAAATAAATTCCTTTACAGATCCTCTGAGTCTCTTGACAAAATGGCGAAGGAATTTTTTAGTGAATAAACTGGAGCATTTATTTTTAAAAAACTAATTGATATATCGAACTAAAAATGAAAAATAAATAATAGTTTTAAAAAACTAAAAAAACACGCTTTTATATGCAACCGAACTAAAAATTAGAAAATAATTTTTAATTACAAAAGAGTTTGTCACTTCAGAATAAAAGCGTGGGGTGCTTAATATATTAAATGTTATAATTATTCTATTTTGCAAATATCTATGAGGGAAAAGTTATGAAAAAATAGTAAAATGCACCCCACGCTTTTTACCCTGAAGTGACAAACTCTTTGTAATGAAAAATTATTTTCTAATTTTTAGTTCGGTTGCATTTAAAAGCGTGTTTTTAGTTTTTAAACTATTATTTTAATATATAGGTTGTTAAAACTCCATTATATTTGCATCCTATCTTATAAATTGTTTATTAAACAAAAGACTTTTAAAATAATTATTAGGTTTTGCGTAAATAAGTTTTCAAGAACAACATACAAAATATTAATTTTAAACATAACGTATTAAAATTTTCTTTCTTGAACCAATTATTACATGACAAATAAATGTTAAATATTGTACAAAGAAAAAAATTGTCATAAAAACTGTGATAAAAAAATAGATATTTTTATGCTATACTCCAAAATCAAAACATGGATACTTTTTTTATCTTTGGACAAACCACGATGACTAAAAGCCTAAATACTAACGTATCGTGGGTGTCTTAAGCGAGGTAAGAGGGAGTTTGTTGACATGTGACTTAAATACTTGAAGATTTGGGGGGAAGGAAAGACCTCTGCGGGCAGCAGGTTCCACTTTCTAGAAACTCTAGGGATAAAAGAACGAACAAAGTGGGAAGTTCGGGGCCTGTCCAGTTGGACCGTATAGGGATGCATACGCGCGGAACCACGAGTTTCTCTGTTGGGAACCGTAAGTGGAGAAACTATACTGGACAATTCTTCAGAGCAGAAGCCATGGAAGTACCTATAAAAAGCGATAGATCCCCCACAGCCCGACGATGGGCAAGAGAGGCAAGCCTTTCTGTAAGTGAAGGATCATTAATGAGACGAATAGCTCTTCTTTGAATAGAATTCAAAATGCTTAGGGTTGTGGGGGAAGTCATGCCCCAGATATGAGAACAATACTCCAAGGGAGGTCGGATTTGGGACACATATAAAGTGTATAAATTAGAAGGGGAAAATACTTCTTGGCTCGAATGAGAAATCCAAGCTTTTTGAAGCTGCCGTGGCTATAGATACAATGTGTTTATGCCAGTTAAGGTTACTTTCAAATGTGACGCCCACAAGATTGAAGGTGTCTTTGCTCTCTAAAACTTGGCCGCTCATAAGTAGATGATGAGTATTTGGTAACTCTTTTCGCGACAAGGAACATGATTGTGTTTTGGATGCATTAAAGTGGACGAGATTTTTGGCACCCCAATCCAATATTAAATTAAGATCCTGCGAAAGAGATATCTGCATTGCTCTGCGTTTGTTTTCCAAATCAGGTTTAGTGATGAGTTTAGGAACCTGAAAACTGGAGTGAAGGGTACTATCGTCGGCGAAACTATGAATGGAATTAGTTGTGGACGAGAGAAGGCCGTTGATGTGAAGAAGAAACAATGTAGGTGCCAGAACTGTGCCCTGAGGCACTCCAGCATTAACTTGGAGAAATCTTTTAAGCTGTAAAGGCACTTTCATTAATATAGTTTAAAAACCTTATACCCAAACACGCTTTTAAAGATCATTAAACTAAAAAGTAAAATAATATTTTTAAAGTCATCCTAAACCAATATTGAACGAAAACTACTATTATTATTGCAAAAAAGTGTCGAGCACTTTATACACGAAAAATATAAAATCAAAAACATCTTTTTAATATTCAATTTTTAATGCTTATAGCAAAAATTTAACTTGGTACATTGGTGCATACCTATTTTAAAATAAATTAGGCAAAGAAAGCTTAAGAACTGTCAAAACAGCCAAAAGTCATAGAAATGCTTGTTATCGCAAAGCAATGTTTTTTTATTAAACCAATTTCCATATTTAAATGTTGTTTTTATTCCTTAACATCTTTTACTTTGTTAAAATATTTAATAATATGAAAAACAAGGGTACTTTTCTCTGAAGCAAAATTTATATATTTTGACATACCTCGTATACCACTATAAAAAAATAATATCTGATAATTTTATTTTAGGTTTTAGACCATGCAGAACTTTTTATAAACAATTAATTTTTTTCGTAAAATTAATAATAAAAAAGTTTTGCCATATGGTGTAAACTTACATAAGTAGACGCTGTATTTAAACAGTTTAAAATGGTCAAAAATCCTTTTAAGAAATATATTACTTTTTTATTTCTTTTAAGCTGTTTCCGGGTAAAAAGTAGGCCAAAGAAAGGCTAATCATGCTTTACTTTAAACAATCCTAATATAACTTTTGTATATTATGCACTGCAATGGCGCAAAACAATTTATATTAATAATTTAGTAACAAAAAAGTAAAAATATACCTATTTTATTTTTTTTAAGAACTTTTAATAAAGACTTTATTAACATATTTATTTTCAATATACAAAAAATAATTTTTTGTAACCTCTAAGGTGAGTAAAAATAAAACAAGCGCAAGCTTTATTTTAATTTTTACTAAAAAATATGTTGAAGATATGTTCTGTAGTTCGGCGGATTCATTTAATGGATGGTAATTATTTGGGTACACGCCAAAAATTAAATTTAAAGCACCCAAAAAAAAATAAAACAAGTAAAAAGATAACTAAAAATCGTCGTTTCGGTGGCAAGTCTGCCACCGTTGTCAAATATAATTAAAAAATTTTAAAATTATTAAATTGTGTCAATACATCTTTCTTTTACAGCATGTTTGGGGATTCGGGTGACAGACGCAGCCCCATCATGTTGCACAAAAATCTTAAGGCTATAATTAAAGCACGACTGCTGGCTGCGGACTGCTCCTCGTCGCCTGAGTGACAGTCAGGCGCTGAGGGTTGATCTGTTTGCCGATGCTCCGTCGCTCCGTACCGGTTGGGTGACAGACGACTGGGGCGAGGTGGTGTAGTATCCACAGTTGTAATAAATAATTTAATATAATAAACTAATATAATTTTCTCGAATACTACGCCACTGGAATCTCGTCAAAGTACGAGAAGGACGATGCATGGTCAATGAAACCGATAAATGTCAATCAATTTTATCGACTCTCTTTCTCTTCGTCATTGTTGTAAATGGGAGGGAGTGAGATACACGCTTCAGGGACATTTCCATTTTCGAGAAAGTAGTTAACAAAATGGCTACAACCCGTTCACATGTTAATTAATTTGAAATGTGGTTATAAAACTTTAAATAATTTACTATAGAAAGGAAAAGTCCACATGGAAACTATTTTGAAGCTTTTATATTCCTAACTCACTTGTACACGTAAGTTTATAATCATTTTTACATTATAAATTATTAATATCAATAACTTTGTCTCCATATTGTAGCCTTGAAAAAGAAATAAATTATTTCGAAAGCTTGGTGATTCAAAAAGAGTTTTCTAAGCCCTAATACACCTGACTGTTTCCCCAATAAACAACCTGCTGTTTAACTAGTCAGTCGATACTACCCTCTACCGTTATATATATATATATATATATATATATATATATATATATATATATATATATATATATATATATTAATATATAAAATGACTTTAGAACTATAGTACAAACATACTTGATTTTATTATTCCTAATGTGAAAAGTGTCCTTTTTATATGAGGGCCATAGTTTCAGAGTGTACAATCTTTATTTATACTTTTTAATACAACAGTAAGATAAATTACTTTTTGTACAACCAAGCGTAAAATACAATTTTACGCCCTATGGCAAAAGGTATCAAAAACGCCCGCATTCATAAATGAGGGCGTAAAATGGCACTTTTACGCCCTAGGGTAAAAAAGTATTAAAAACACCCGCATTTATAAATTTTTACAACAATAATAAAAATTAAATATTGCCCTTTTTTTTTTTTGGGTAAAACAACAATTTATTTATTCAAACATATGTTAAAAGTATACTGAGTACTATTTGAAACATTAAAAGCTGGCAAATTTTCTTCTAATTACAGAGAATGTTTGTATATTTCAGTCGTACAAAAAATATTGTTTGCGCCTCTGGCATAAAGCACCTTTACGTCCACAACTTTCAGCCGCGGGCGTAAAAGTGCTATTTTACGCCCTTGGTACAAAAAATAACTATTAAGGCCATGACTACATCCATAACAGGGAGTTCAAACTGAATAAAAAGTAGACTATGCGCCACTTTAACGAGACAGACGCCGCTGACGCCTGACTTCACGACGCCACGAGGAATCTTGGGCGACGCCTATTTTAGGGATTGCGCATGCGTCAAGGAATCTTGTGCAAGGGCGTGACCACGGCCTGTCATCTGTCAAATGTCAAATGCCACTTGTTACCTGTCATATCTCGCAAACCTGTGATTTTCTCCTGAGCAATAGGGCCTAACCAAAAATTATTCGGTCAATAGGAGTGTAAACATGGCGGATTATGAAGATATACGCATAGTAGGGAAAGAAGGACAGTTCTGCATCCTCCGTCCTCCGGAGGAGCTTATTATCTCAAAATCTCTGACGTCATTGAATATTTAGGAATCTTGCGCAACGCGTTATATAGGAGCTTGGCCCTACTATCTGTCAAACCATAAATGTCATCTGTCAAATGTCACCTGTCATATGTCAAAATACACGTGACTTAGAAAATGGCCGCCATGCGTAGGATACTTGCGTTATGGTTATAAATTGATTTGCGCAAACTCAAAAATTTTAGGTCGTACCGTTCGGGCGCTATCGACTAAAATCGTAATTTAACCCTGATGATGAGTCATCAGCGCGCAGTTTAATTTTTTTAAATATAGTATTACGTCATACCTATCGAATAGCGAATTCCGCATGACGCCATCATTAGCCATAAAGGTGTTACAGCTGTTTAAAAATAGGTGAGAGATATCAATTAGCGATTAGAACGGTAATCCCATAGCAAAATCGATCATAGCGGCCTTATTAGTAGACTTAGAAGAATGAAACTTGGCAAAGGATAGTCGACGACGTTTCGCCAATGATTTCAAGGTTTAAAATTTAGGAATTTCATGAAACGCGTTATTTAAGACGTAACAGAGACAAATATAACCTCACTTATCGAACGACGCACGTGTGTTAAACCTAACGCGCAAGTCCCCGGCTTAAGCCGAACGCGTTGCTCGTCGGGTCTAAGAACAGGGTAAGGACGCGTGGCGGGCCCATCTGTCATTCGAAAATTTAGTAATCTTACGCAACGCCATCTCATATAATTTTTCGATTTAAACTTAAAAATTTTTGGTCCATTTGTTTTGTTATCACACCTATCTTAGGACACACTGTACAAACGATTGACATAACCTCAAACTTTTTATGAGTATTGTAAAAATATTGACTGGTAAATGGTAAAGGTAAACATAATTATAATCAAGAAAAATACAGTCGGTAAAAATACAACTAACGACAAATATTTAAAAATAATAAAATAAGAATTTTTGTATATTTCCTAAAATTATACAAAAAAAAATAGAATCAATTAATTGAATGTATAGGTTCTTTGTGCATTTTTTATTTAATATACCATAGAGATCTATCTAACCTAAAACAATGACAAATTTATTTAAAAAAATTGTAAGTTTAAAAAAGTAGTAGCTAATTACATCTCTTTTAACTGCTATAATATGTTACTTTGTATAATTACCACATTACTTAAATGTAAATGGACTTACCGAAAAAGATTTATAAATGTGGCTAAAATAAAACAGCATCGTCCAGAAAAGAAACAACTTAAAACTGTTAACAGAGTTTAGTAAAAAGACCAAATACCTCAGTAGGTCTGACGGCAGAAAAGCCGCAAGCTGGTTCGGGCAAAGTTTAAAACTTTTATGTACAAGAAAGCTGCATTAAAATAAAAGTTTTCATAAAACTTATTACCTTTATTTTATTTAAAATGTGTTTTAACTTGGATTTTGAGATAGTTTAGGCCAGTGTAGGGCTAGGACTTCAGGAAAATTCCCGGTAAATTAATAATAGCCATACAGAAAGTGATTTTTCTAATCCAGATATTTCAAAAACTGCTGCTTAAACTAACTTTTTCAAGTGTACCTGTTTAATGTAAAAAGAAATGGTAAAGATCAAAAAATGTTTTGTAAATAATACTGTGACGTATATATTTTTGAATATTATACATATAGGGCCTACTTGACGTCACTTGGACCAATGTACCATATGGAACTATCTTCTTGGGACAATGAGACCGGGGGACCATCAAAACTAACTTTGCATTTTTTAAAAACCAACTTAACTTAGTACGGACATACCCCCACTAGGGGTAGCCCGTACGGGCTAACTAGAACTTTAACTTTATACTTGACTTCACTAACTACTTCTTATCTAATATATTTATAACTTTTTTCTCTCTCTTTAAATATTAAATTTTCCAGTGTTGGCTTTGCATTTCTACGCGACCCAGTTTGTTTAATGTTTTTATTTTATTATTATGTGTGCGCGCGTGGCGAGCGTAGTGCAGCGGTAACGTACCAGCTTCTCACCGCAGCGATCCGAGTTCGAATCTCGGAACCGGACATTGGCATTTTAATCGCTCGTCACCTCACAGATGGCTTGGCAAACCACTGTGTAGTATTCTGCCTACCCTAGGTAGTAGTTATTTAAAAAAAAAGTAACGCCCCTGGTGGCACTACCGCGTTGTCTAAAAGGTGCTGTAAAATGCAAAAATTGCATGTTTCAGTGCTTGGATAACGTTGATGGAACAGCGTGGAAAAAGGGTTAAACATCTAATAACCCGTCACCCATGGTACTCTGGTACTTAGGCATAAAGCCTTCGTGGAGTGTTAAACAGATAAAAAAATAAGAGTAACCTAGAAAATTGTTTAATTTATACTTTAAAAACCTTGACACCTCACGTATATCTTTATTTAGCAAAATTCCCAATGTTAAGTAACCTAATTAAAATGTATACTATATTTTAAAATTCCCAAAAATGTATATTTTTAAAATTCCCAAAATGTATACTTTTTTATACTAGGTGTTCACAATACAAACTGAGTAAGTTAAACAAGTTACTTCGTTTTTAATTTGTGCAAAATATCGCAAGTCGCGCTTTCTAGAGTTTACAATGGAATTGATAGGAGATTTTAATTTCTTACTTTCCAAAACCCTCTCTAGCCGAATATTGTGATAATACACATATTATTATCAACAAATTTATTTATTAAAAAAAAACTTAAACCAGAAAAATGGCGTCGTTTAAATGGTGTGCGAGCAACAAAAAGGAACATAATTTAAAAGTGAGACAGAACTGATGATCGCGTGGCTTCTTTACTATTGATTTTCACTCTAAACACTATATTTTTTGATGTTCTTTACCAATTCCTGGATGCCTCGTTGGATGATAAATAAAAGTTGCATTAGAGTACCTGTCTACATAGATACAATGTTTATTTTTTTCCGTCACAGAAAAAAAAGTGTACTTTTTTTCTGTATAATTTATAATTTTTGTACAATTATTTCAAATATTTTTATAACTTTCCTACAACATTCTAAACTATATTAATTTATTTTTGTTTTATAGCTTAATTCTTGTTGATTGTACTAAAGATAGTATAGGCAGAGACAAGAATAAGACGAGTAACTGGTCCTAACAATTTGTCCATTGTATTTATCTCTTTCTGGTTTAACGCAAGTTCCAATAAATATGTCTTTGTCTTTCATCATGGCAGGCTATCGTAGATGGAGCAATCATCGCTTTGCCCTGGTTGCCAAGTTATTTACAATTTCTGCATGTAAACTTTAATGTCCTTTTTTGGCTTACATCTAATTAAGGGAAAGAAAATATACCATTAATCGAATATTTTTAACTTGACAACGTTGCCGCAGGCAGTCACGCCGAAATGTTAATCGATATTTGTGTTTGATATTTTTCAATGGCCGATTTGTTTGGACAGTTTGTTTACATTTTCTGGGATTTATCGTGTGTTTCGTGGTTTAATTGGACTTTGAATATTGACTTTTATTAGTGATCACAGTGTATATATTAAATTTGTTTATAAAAACCAAATAAATGACATTTTTAATTAAGTGTGTGTAATTATTGAACTAAACCCTAATATTTTATATTAATAGGAAACAAAAACAAATACCTAACATTAAGGGCTAAAATAGCACAGCTATATAATTTAAATTTGGCGGGCAAACGATAAAGTCGACTCACGCGCTATCTGCGTTTGCCTTCCTTGAAGACAGACAAGGAAGGCCCAGCAGCTATCTCTCTCTCGGATAATTTATTTACAAATTTATATTTAGTTGCTCGTCTCATTGTTGTCTCTGGTATAGGCAAAAGCGCTCTGCTACGATATTTATTGAATTATATTAAATTTTGCATGGAATACAAAAATATTCCTTTTCTAATAATTTTACGTGCACACAGCCGCAAAACCCTTTATTAAAATAATTTAAATTGTAAATGGTCAGATGGTATATTTTTCAAGTTATAATGATCAGAAATTATCTCGTGCTGAATCAACAATAAAATATTGCAGTCATTACTTTGATTGGCATTTAATTATAAATCTGCTGATTGGAATATTACTGGCTCTAACTCTAACCAATAACTAATGAAAATATATTATATGCGGAAATAATGACATTTGGATAATGCATACCATTTATGATAATAGGTTGTTTTATTAGTTATAATGTTTATGTTTACCTTACCTCAATAAATACTACACAAAGGTCAGCTCTTGTTAAAGCCACATGTAAACACAGACGCTTTTATGTGTTGGTATATCCTATATGTTAGTATTTATTACCAAATATTTTTATTTGTAAAAACATCATTTCTTTAACGCTTTTGTTAAAAAAAATATATATTTTTTTTTTAGGTTAATTTTAATTTTTTTATGTTTCACCCATCTATTATTGATCTGTAATACCTTAGAAACGGAATATGTTATGGTAGCAATAATACCTGCTATCACACCTAGGGGCATTATAAGCGGGCATTATGATAATGCCCGCTTATAATGCCCTAATGCGCTAATATGGAAATTTTATTGCTTATCCAATTATATTTCTTTCACAATAAAGATCAAGTTTATACAAAAATAATTTTTCTTTAAACAATACTAAAAATTAAACTTTATTTCCAAAATAAAAATTACAATTTTGAAATGTCCCGGAAAATGTAGCTGATCCCACTATAGAATGGTCGGTGTTTTTTGTGATGGTAGCAGCGGTGGTAGCACTAACGCTATTTTGTATAGAAGAACAGTCCATTAAAGAATTTTCAATAGTCGATACGGAATTAATCTTGGAATTAACTGAATTGGCAATCATTTTGGCTACTTTGTTTTTGGATAAAATACTTTCTTCTATATATCCTTCAGCTACTGAAGAGCTTTTCCATTTACCATGTTGTTTTAGCGTTTCAAACGAAGCACCTGCCTCAACAAGTAAAGTTGACGATGTGCGACGCAAACAGTGCCCGGTGTAAGCTTCTGCATTATCCAATTTAAACAATTTTGCGATCAATGTTGGGACGCTTCCTATGGTATTTTTACAATGGGTTGTACTGTACATCGACCCTTTCTATAGGTAAGAAAGAATCTTCGCTCCTTTATTCCAGCTGGTCTTAATGTTGTGTACTTTTTATTAAAATTAAAGCGCCTAAATCTTCTTCAATGATAGTAAAACTTTTTAAAGTTGAAGTTTTAGTTTCTGGTACCTTTATAACCAAGACTGTTCCTCTATCTTCAATGTCATCAATAGTCATTTTGACCAACTCATCTCGTCTTAAACCTCCAAAAACACCAATTACCAATAAGACTTTGTGTACCAAGTAGATATCATCAGGAGCCTTCTTAATAAATTTTAATATTTGTTCTCCTTCCAAAACTTCAGACTTCTTCGGGACGTATCCTTTCGACTTAACTTTTAAAAAAGATATGAGACGATGGTATTGCGAAATGTCTATATTTTCATAGACCATCAACGTAGACCTTAGGGTGGAATACATGGTCTAGAGAGAGTTCAGACTGTTTTATTCCGACTAAAAATAATAAAGTTTGTTCGGTTATTTGAAGAATTGCGTTCGCATCTTTCCAAATACCAAATATGCCATACTCCCGATCATACTGTTGCCTTGATTTAACTGGCAAAAGATTTTTGGTTGCTTTTATGGCCTTTTCTCTTATATTTTGTGGAATTTCTTCCATTTTGAGCAAATCGTTAAATAAAAAATGCCAACTGACTAACTGATAGAAACATCAAAGTCAAACTTAACACCAGTCATTATCTACTTACGTATACAGGTACAGGTGCAACTTATTTTTTATATTGCGAATAAATAATGTAATTATTCATTGAAAAACTCTTTTTGGGTAAAACATAAAGCACTGTATGCACCACGGGCTTTACTGGACTATAATGCCCCTCAGGTCGAAATCTATAATTCGACCTTCAGGGCATTATAGTCCTAGTAACGCCCTTGATACATAAATAGCTATTAAGAATCTGTTACTAATTTTATTATACATTTTTTATTACTTTTTATGCTCTTTATTTAAATAATTTCAAAAAAGACCTTTTTCGATTTATTTTTAATTATTTCGTATATCCTACGGCATGTTTTTGTAGTTTTTAGCCTTTTAGATTATACAAACATTCTAAGGAAGATTAACTTTTTTCAAAATATTAGAAATAAAAGAATTTATAGGTATAGTTAGGTACGGATATACTGTTAAGTTAAAAAATACATACATATCTAGAAGTACAAAACTGAAAGGTGTATAGGTATATAAACTCTAAAGAGTTGTTTTGTCAAATATGCAAACAATAACAAAATACTTAGTCTGAGAGCTAAGCACGAAACGCTTTTATGTTTCGGTTCAAAACGACCACTGCAGGTATTTTCCTGCATAAACTTTATAACACCTAAAAGGTACGCCAACATATTTGCGGACCTTTAAGATATTTGTAGAAAAATATAAAAATAGAGCAATTTACTAGTTTAAAACTAAAACAAAACAATTGACATAATATACAGGGTAACAATTTGGTTAGCCAAAATGATAGAAGTTGGATATTTGCACCACTTAGGGAAAGCTGGGAGGCTTCATACAGTTTTTATATTTTGCTTTGTGGAATGCCGTGTTTTAGGTATATCTCTTTTAATTTATGACACACTAGTAGCTTAACTATTTTATATAATAGTAGAACCTTAATATTATTGAAAATCTACATGCGCGAGTTTCCATAAGACTTTTACAAAAAAGTAAAATGTATGAATGTACCCCATTAGTGGGGTACATTCATACAACCGAAGGAGCACATTTAACATAACTAATAATTTGTCATAATTATTGTTTATTATTGTTTTATACCATACTTTATAAAAAAACACAAATACATTTTTTTAACATATAAAACAAATAGTAAAATTCAAAATTAAAAAACAGGTTTATCTAAATCTGTTAATGCCTATTTTAATATCGCAATAGTTTCGGGATATGAACATAAGTAACGAATAGTGAACAGTGTCATTAAACGGTCTTTACATTACATGTATGGTTATCTACCAAAGACACATTTTTTGTTTTAGTCAGTTATATTTATTAAAAGTAACAATATCAAAATGTAAAAGAAAAATATTGCTTATACATTATTAATTATATCAAATAAAAAACTCTAGTTAACACAAAGATACCTTAACTTAGAAAACCTAAAATTAATATGCCTATGTTATTAACAGATTATTACCTAAGATCTTTGGTAGTATTATCACTATGTCTGATAAATTAACTGATCCTTGACATTCAAAGACACAAAGTTCATAAAGCACCCTGTTTTTTTCTGTAAAAATGAAACTTAAACTACTTTATATAATATTTACAACTATAATCGTCGGTGTAACAAAAAATAGTAGTTTAAAAACTATTCATAAAGGGCCAGGGATACAATTATACAGTATGAATGTGCCCCATATACTTGTGTATGATTCTGCCCCATCACATGCTAATTAATAAAAAAATTGAAATAGAAAAACCGTATCTATCTATATTAATTTACACATTAATTTAGTGCCTTTGTATTATTATAAGTAGGATTAAATAGCAATAATTAATCCAAAAAAATAGTAACTGGCCATAAAATATGTCCAAAGTTACGTTATGAAATTACTTACGCGAGGCAAAAACACGTTCCGTGTTGTGCACTCGATCTTACCGCACCGAAAATTCTGAAACTTCACTAGTCTGTAAACACACATAAAAACTGTGCACACCCACTTACGTTACTATTTTTACTTCGTGTCTAACTTCAGATAAACTCAATGTATGTAGGTGCCCCTTGTATGAATCCACCCCACTTTCCCCTACATTAATTTAAAAAAAATCTAAAATATTTGAGAAGTGTTTAAGTTTTATAACAGTTTGTGAGATAAAAAATTATAACGGTATTTTTTTGCTATTTTTAAGCCCCGATATCTTCCTAATGGTTTACTTTCTGCCCCCTTGTTTATGAAGCAAACTACCTTTTATAAAAAAATTAAAAAATATAATAACTGCCTAAATTTATTCGTATTTGTTTAGAAACAGTCTGTATACCAGGAAATGCCTCTGGATGCATAGAAAGTACATATATCAATTAAAAAAAATATCTATAGGGTTATCAAATTAATAAAAAAGGAAATTTCTTAAACATTTACCACACTGTACTTCTAAATCTAAGACGTAAAGGACTTTATGTCTACAGAAACTTTACTTAATTTCGCCCAAGGAACCCATCCCTAAATTTTGTCGCGATAGAATACTCTGGAAACCTAAATTAATATCTTCTACGTCAGATCATTAATTCCTATTTAAAACACCGTAATGTATAAAATGCTTATCCTGTCCGTTTTTTTCTTTTTGAGGTTGCTAAATTATTTCTGCTGCTTCTGGAAAATCACTAACAGTTAATTTTAATTTTTGTAACTTATTTTAATAAGGTATACGAATTGCTACTTAAATCATTTTTTACACTTTAGAGCGCATATAATAATAGTTATTTATTAGATAAGTGAGTTATATTACATATAAGTCACGCAAGAAAAGTTAAGGTAATTTTCTTAAGTGACTTATATGTAATAACTCACGTGTCTAATACAAAATTTTATCCAACACTTTCGTATAAATCGTTTTTAATATCGAAAATAATTTGAAAACGTCATCCATTATTTGTTACTTGTCATTGTCAACACCAGCAACAAAATTTTGTATTTTTGGAAAGCAAGCTTATTTGGTTTGTAATGCATTTTGTTGGTAACTACGGGTTTGTTTAGTAAACAACTTTGTAGACAAACATAAAAATGCTTTGCAAAATGGAAAATTGTGAAGTTCCTGCGGAAATTTTTGGAAGAAGCTGCGGTAGCGACATGCAGTTTAATTCCAGAGAGTCAAAACTAACGTACAATAAAGAATTTGAAGATTTTGAAGCATGGAGGAAAAGGCGAGGAGTTGGTACTATAAATGAAGATGTTATTATGGCTTACTTTCTGTTTTTATCGAAAAAGTTGCTCCCTCATCAATGTGGACCAAGTATTCAATGATAAAAACGACCTTAAAAGTATATAAGAACGTGGATATAGGGAGGTATGGAAAAGTTGTCGCTTATTTGAAGAGCAATTCAAGAAATTTCAAACCGAAAAAGGCAAAAATTCTGGAGAGGCAATACATCAGAAAAATTTTTGGCTGAGGCACCTGACGACAGGCACTTAATGTCAAAGGTATGAATTTACTTTAGTTTCTGGTATTAAATATTTATCTGTTCGGATTTTTATAGGTTGCATTGATATTGGGAATCGCTGGTGCATGCCGTTGCTGACGAACTAACTCGCTTAAGTATTGAAGATATAGTAGATAAAGGCCAGTACATATATGTTTCTATACCTGATACCAAGACGAACAAATCGAGAAGCTTTACAATTTTAAAAGAAGGATTTTTGGTAAATGTGCTTGAATTATTTAGAAAATATGTGTCCCTAAGGCCAGAGAACACGCCTCACAAAAGATTTTTTGTCAACTTTCAAAAAGGCAAATGCACTAGGCAATGCGTGGGAATAAATAAAATTTCGAAAATTCCGAGGTAGTTGCTTATTATTTGCAACTACCTGATGAAATCTTATATAGTGGTCATAGCATGCGGCGTTCTTCAGCGACACTTCTAATCAACGCTGGGGCCGATATCACCAACCTTAAACGCCATGGCGGGTGGAAGTCTTCTACCGTGGCAGAAGGATATTTAGAAGATTGCATCTCTAACAAGTTTGAGATTGCAAGACGAATACAGAGTTGAAAGAGCGCACCAAGGCAAGTACTAGTGCTGAAAGACTTCCTGAAGAACACTCCGCACAATGTAACGTTGTCCAAGATAAATCTAATATAACAATTACTGTTAATATAAACACGAATAAATTGTAGTATAATATATTAGTTGTTTTATGTTATTTTTAATTGTGAAATGTTGGAAGTAATAAAGAATTAGTATAAGTCACTAGTGAGCTAAAGTCTATAATTCACTAGTGAGCTAAAAGTTACTAGCTCACTAGTGACTTATAGTACACTTTATATCCTCAAAATCTGATCAATTATGTAGATATTATATGTAAGTGTTGGATAAATGTTATTTACTTTTCTCCTTTAAATTATGTATATATCATTTATGTTTTATACATTTTTCGTAAACTTTTAGGCATCTTTTATGTCTAATGTCCGATACCGAACTCCAAATGTTTGTGCCGTTACACATTAGACGTAAAACGCAACTTACGCCCTACGTCTGACAAGGACTTAATATTGAAAGTAATGTAACTTTTTAAATTAATAGAAATTTATGTAACAAGTGCCTAAAGTGATACTTATTCTTACGAATGGGAAGTTTGACAACACGAGCCGTTAGGCGAGTGCAGCAATCCATGAGTAAAAAAGACACTTTATGCATGTGTTACATACTATATTTTTCCACGACCGTATAAAAATTTCCCAAAATACCATTTTTATACATGTTTTTATTTATTTAAACTTAATAATTTTAATTTTTGCAGCATAGCCATTATATTGCAACAAAAAATCATAGTCTCCCTTTTTTTTGGGAGACAATTATCCTCTTTATAACTATGCATTTATAATTTAATTTTAGAAAATTGTATGTACATTCTCTTTGTATAAATAATACTAAAATAGTATAAATTCCTTCTCAATTTCTAAGTTATCCAGACTTATTATTACTATCAATTTTAAATAATTTCTGTATTTTTTTTTGTCAAACTGACAAATTTTAAAACTAGTGACACATGAACTAAAAGAAATAATCACGAACTCAAAGATAACTTGACCGTTTGGTTCAGTTGATGTCGCGTTTACTGTTACATTGCATAAATTAATATTTAGGTCTACTGTAGTATGCACTGAAACAAAACACTAATCCAAAGTGTGAAAAAATACGTTGAACTGTCAAAAAAGTTACTTTTTTAACACTTTATGTAAGGTACTGAAAAGGAGTACTTTACCTTCATGTTAACGATTAAAAAAAAGCATTTTTTTTGGACAAACCACGAAGGCTAAAAGCCTAAATACTAACGTACCAGTGGGTATTTTAAACGAGGTAGAGGGAGTTTGTTGACACGGGACTTAAATACTTGAAGATTTGGGGGGGAAGGAAAGACCTCCGCGGGCAGCAGGTTCCACAATCTAGAAACTCTAGGGATAAAAGAACGAACAAAGTGGGAAGTTCGGGGCCTGTCCAGTTAGACCGTATAGGGATACATACGCGCGGAACCACGAGTTTCTCTGTTGGGAACCGTAAGTGGAGAAACTATACTGGACAATTCTTCAGAGCAGAAGCCATGGAAGTACCTATAAAAAAGCGATAAATCCCCACAAGCCCGACGATGGGCAAGAGAGGGAAGCCTTTCTGTAAGTGAAGGATCATTAATGAAACGAATAGCTCTTCTTTGAATAGAATCAAGAATGTTTAAGGTTGTGGGGGACGCCATGCCCCAGATATGAGAACAATATTCCAAGGGAGGTCGGATTTGGGACACATATAAAGTGTATAAATTCGAAGGGAGAAATACTTTTTGGCTCGCAAGAGAAATCCTTTCAAATGTGACGCCCACAAGATTGAAGGTGTCTTTGCTCTGTAAAACTTAGCCGCTCATAAGTAGAGGATGGTATTTGATGACTCTTTTCGCGACAAGGAACATGATTGTGTTTTGGATGCATTAAAATGGACGAGATTTTTGGCGCCCCAATCCAATATTAAATTAAGATCCTGCGAAAGAGATATCTGCATCGCTCTGCGTTTGTTTTCCAAGTCAGGTTTAGTGATGGGTTTAGAAACCTGAAAACTGGAGTGAAGGGTACTATCGTCGGCGAAACTATGAATGGAATTAGTTGTGGACGAGAGAAGGTCGTTGATGTGAAGAAGGAACAATGTTGGTGCCAGAACTGAGCCCTGAGGGACTCCAGCATTTACTTGGTGAAAGCTTGAAGAATGGCCGTCCACAATAACTGATATACGACGATCAGATAGATAACTAGAGAGCCAAGTACAGAGTTTAGTTGAAAGACCATAGGAGGAAAGTTTATTAAGGAAGTGCGGCATGCCAGACTTGGTCAAAAGCTTTGAGATATATCAAGAGCAACGACCTGGGACTCACCTAGAAACTCAAGAGACTTATTCCAGCAGTGTGAAACGAAGGAAAGAAGATTTGTTTAAACGGTCGTGGAAAAATTAATATACTAGGCATTTAAGCCTTATTTTAGAACAATAAATAAGAAATAAGTTTACCTCTAAATGTATACAGGGTAATTCCTAACCTATACATAAAAACTTGGAAAATTATTGCAAACAATGAAAAATTAAAAAAAAATTAGTAAAATATTTCTTAAATTAAATTAAATAACAGGAAAATATTCAGACAACCTATAAACTTGTAAAATATATTTGTTTAAAAAAACTATTTAGTACAGTTTTAACACAGCTTGGTAAAGGTGGAATATCTGTCTAACATAAATTATTATGCAATAAATGTCAGATTTAAACCACTATAAAACTAAATGGCTAAATTTTTTTGTTTCTTATAAAATTACCAAAAAAATAGTCATAATGATATTGTTTGGTACAGGTAATAGCACACTTAACTTTTAGTTGTGATTTTATTTTAACTCCATTAAAATTACAATTGATTAGGGCATACAGTAAATATACCATATTATTGCTGAAACAAAGGGATATTTTGAATTGAAGATATGTTCTGTGGTTTGGCGGATTCATTTAATAGATGGTATTTATTTGGGTACACGCCAAAAATAAAATAAAAGTACTAAAAAACCTAAAAAATTTTTTAAACAAGTAAAAAGATAATTAAAAATCGACGTTTCGGTGGCAAATCTGCCACCGTTGTCCAAGAACAAATGGAATAAAAAATAAAAACTGACCATTATTTAGGTTTTAAAATTCAATATTTTTCTGTTTTCTAGGATATTCGGATATTCTGAAAACTTTGACATTAAATGTCAAAACATGTTTGTTTGGTTATAGTGTCATAGTGACATAGATAACTGGTTGCTGGTGTACTGATTATTTATTTTACAAAAAGGTGAATAGTTAGTTAATTTTTTAGTTTTCCTGAAGATACTTCAGTATCAAGCAAAGGCAACCAAGTGTTATTTAAATTAACTGAAATTGATGCTACACAATTATCTTTATTTAATAATATATACGCACTTTCTTTGATTTTGCGTTTTTAGAACATGTTTCCTTTGCTAAAATGCTCGAAGCATCCCAGTTTATTCTATGATTGTTATCAAATGCGTGTTGGCAGATTTTTGATTTATGAAATTCTGTGTTTTTAATGTATGATCTGTGTTCTTTTATGCGTTTGGCTAATGGTCTACAAGTTTCAATTATATAAAATACCTTGCAAATGCAATAAATTTTATGACATTTTTTGTATTTTCATTTAAGTTGTATGGTTTTGTTTTTGTTAATTGAGATCTGATTGTGTTTTGTGTTTTAAAGATTGTGCTGAATATTAAATTTATGCCCTATTCGTTGAATTTTATTTTGATAGTCCGGGAATGTATGGTAAAAATAAATTTGTAATAGGTCCATTTTGATTTTGTCTTGTAACTGGAGTTTCAAATTCAAGGAAACAATTATTTATAAAATCAAGAGGATAATTATTTTGAATTAAAATATATTTTAAATAATCTTTTTTTCAATATTTATATTTTGATTAGAACAAATGACTTTAATTCTAACAAATAGACTTTTTTTTACAACAGAAAAAATATTGAATTTTAAATCCTAAATAATAAGTAAGCTTTTATTTTTATTATTTTTATTCCATTTGTCTTGACGGTACGGTGCCACCGATTTGCCGCCGAAACGTCGGTAATTATCCTTTTACTTGTTTAAACATTTTTTTTGGTTTTTAGTACTTTTAATTTTATTTTGGCGTGCACCCAAATACAAATACCATCTATTAAAAGGATATTTTGGTAATTCGTTTTTATTATTTGTCATTATTTGTCCCTAGATTATGTTTTTTTGTTTTATTTTCAATAATTTAGTAATCTTTTTAATTAAAAACGTTTTTCTTTTAATTTTTGGTCATTATCTTTAGCAATAATTTCCCAATTTTATGTATATCCCTGCTGTTTTCATAATTTAATTAACTCTTGCTGCATTACTTATTTTTTATTTACAACACCATAATAAAGCAGCAGAAAAAGTGCTCATCTACTCCAGACCAACGAAACCTTTACTTAATTAGTATTTTGCAGCTTTTTAGAAAATCAGTCGGTTAGTTTTATTTCCGTTTTGGCTTAGTTTAGTTGGTTAAGCGTACTGCTTCTTCCAACACGTTCTTGCACTCTGGAGAGGGAATTCATAAAATTTTAGAGTTTTCTCTTGTAATTATTTTTATGAAGCCAGAGGAGGTACGGTGAACTGGTTAGATTTAATATGTTTCTTTATTATTATTTTTTTAATTTGTAACAGAAATTACTAAAAAAGGAAGCTTTTGTGTATTTAAAGGAGTTAAAACAAAAGAATAGTTTAAAACAAAAAATATTTTTTACGAGACACGTGAAATTAGTAAATAGCACACTGTTTTCATGCATAAGAAGATGCGTTTTATCACACTAGTGCTTTACAAAGTACTTTATAACACTGGTGTTTGCCAAAAGTATAATATAAAGCGGTCAATCACTTTGTCAATTGCTGTTTGAAATAAGTTTGGAGTTATCAGCCTGTTAGTAGAATTCCATTTTGAAAAAGCCATGCAATACGTATTTAAATAAGAGGACCCTGTTTAAATTCTACAAATAGCAGCAAATGCTACCTAGGTAAGTAGTTGTGATATAAAAGTGTTGTGTGCAGCACAGTATAAATATATCTTGCAGGTAAAGGAAGAAAAGTATATATCAACCTAGTGATGCAAAGTTTTCCATTTGTTTTATAATTTTTTCTGTGAAGACAGACAACTTTTTTGGTGAACAGCTTGTGGTCGCCAGGAAAAATAGTGTACATTACTTGTGTGAAAATCACTTTCTTACTCCTGGGTTTGTCGCACTCGGCTGACGCCTCGTTCAACAATATTTCCACTCGTGTGAAATAAGTCAGTTTCCACCCAGCGCATGCAATGTTCCTCCACTCATGGTTCCCAACAGAAGAAACTCGTGGTTTTTGCCCGTATGCGTCCCTATACGGTCCATCTGGACCCAGGTCCCAAACTTCCCACTTTGTCCGTTCTTCTATTCCTAGAGTTTCTAGATTGTGGAACCTGCTGCCCGCGGAGGTCTTTCCCTTCCCCCCAAATCTTCAAGTATTTAAGTCCCGTGTCCAACAAACTCCATCTTACCTCGCTCAAGACACCCACGGTACACGTTAGTATTTAGGCTTTTAGTCTTCGTGGTTTGTCCAAAGATAAAAAAAAAAAAGAAAGGATACATTTAACGTAACATTTGTCATCAGTCAGAATGGAAGTTCCACTTCCATCTTCTCAGTTGATAATCTTACTGAAACTTGTGGAACTGTCGCCTAATTTATAATTTACCAAACAATAAAAATAAAGTTGAGCTTTGGAAATAACTCTGGCATAATAAACCAAACCAAACAGATCTAACCGTGGTTGATATTATAAAAGAAGCGAAACCCTTTTTTCCCGACACGGAAAAAGCGTTAAAAATTTTGATCGCTCTTCCGTGCACAACGTGTACTGTAGAGCGATCGTTCAGTATCCTCAGGAGACTAAAAACCTGGCTAAGGACGAAGGAGCACTATGGGTGAAGATCGTCTCAATGGTTTGGCCATGATGAGTGTACACCGAAAGCTTATTCATGAAAACTTTTAAAAGATTTCAGAAGAAAGTGGTCAGGAAGTTTACAAAAAATCCCAGAGAATTATTTGTTTAATTAACTTAATCAAAAAAAAAATCTTGTCGACCACTTATTTAAGTTAAAAAAATATTTTATATTATATTTTCCCAATAAATGTAATATTACTTACTTACATGGTTTATTTATTGTACAGTCAAAGTTCGTGTGGATTTAGACACTGGACTTTTGTTATTATATTCGCCGTAGATGTAAAGCTCGTACTACAAGTGAAAATCTTTGTGCTCTGCAATTTTTCCTAAAAATCCTACTTTTCCCATTATCCTTATTAACTTAACCCGCCTCTCCAGCCATCGGTTGGCGACACCCTTTGAATTAGGTAACAGAAACAATAAATACTAATTTAAATAAAGTTAATATCCAGTTAAATAGGTAAGTTTTCGAATTTTTTTGTTTTGAAGGCTTTAATACCCTGTATCTTAAAAGTTAAAAAGTTTAGGACATATGTTCATTAGAACTTTCTTTCTAAAATAAACTAAGGAATCTTATACCCTTTATTTTTAGCCACATTAAATAAATTACACACTTTATTTTACCATCCTATATAATATCCAATGGTACAGGTGTGCATAAAAGATGTTTTATGGAAGCTTCAGAAAGATGGAAAAATTAATTAAAATTATAGAAGGTACTGGAAATTTTAACTAAGCAAATCCCCAACTTTGAGGGTCGATAACTTTAAAACTGGAGGCGACCAGTGCATTGTGCCCATAAAAACACTTAATCAGAAAGTTAAGATCCTACAACAAATTAAATAATTAAATAAAAAAATTGCAAAATTAACCAGCAAAAATAGTTTTCTACTATACTGTATAAACGAAACTTTGTGGTCCCTAGCAACGCGACCATTGATAACGAAAGAACCTTCGTGTTACCTGGTTTGCTGAGCGCGTTGCCCAGCTTCACAGAAAGTAATATTTTTCAGCGCCTTATGGACAAAAGTAAGAGTAAAAAAAAAAGAAGAATAATATGCTGTGTGGGAAAATATTAGGATTTATTACTAAAAAGTAACTAATTTATGACAAAATATTTTAAAAAAACTAGGTTAAGTATTGACATTAAAACTAATTTGTTGCAATTTGAGCGATTAGCAAAAAGAAATTGGAGGAATAATACTTGAGTTACCAGCTTGGTTTTGAATTTTGTTGTTGGGGTATCGTTATCACTTTTAACTACGTTAATATTTGCATATTTTTCACTGTTACTTCATTGAAGTGTTGGTAGGAATTTCGTGTAAAAATCTTCTTTGAGTTTGCCACCTTATTACTATAGGTTCAAGCAATATATCCCCTCACCCAACAGAAGAAGACATGTCCAGCCTCCATGCCTTTTAAGGGTCCAAAATATTGACATCGAAGCATTGGCAGGAACGTTGATTATGTAAGAATGGTATTGATGTATCTACTGATGTCTTCAAGCTTCAAAAGCTTGCCGACTACTTTGGATATATTGAAATAGTGTGCTTTCCAATTACTTTATTAACATTTATAACAACATTTTGTTCACAATAAGCGCTCATCTAGAGCATTCCTTGATCAGCTTAATATATTCCTGTAGAAATCTGACATAAGATGAAACGTTTTTATATCGTTGGTTACTACAAAGTTTCTTTGCTTTATTTTTAGACTCACCTTCTATTTTAAGCTATAGCCACGTCATTTCTTATTTCACCATCACTTAGCTTCATTCTGCTATTTTGTCTGTCGGTATACCAGCCACTCCCATATTGGCTATTCTTTCCATTGCTAAACGACTTTGATCAGGCGCGTTAAGTAAGAACTATGATTTCTTCTTTTTTTGGTTTTTGACTTTTCTGCCTCATAACCATCGTTTTCCTTTTAATAAAGCAACTAGTTTCTTGAACCTCCAGAAATATCTCTGATTGTTTACGGAGTTGTTGGTGAGCATGGAATATACAAGTTCCAGAGGTTGGTGGTGATAAAGACCGGATTTCTTGAAAATTCGCCAACATCATTCTCGTCAATCCGCCCACATTTTTGTAGCAGCCATTCAGAACACGATTTACCATCTTCATATTGTTGTTTTCTCTCTTTGATTCGTCGGCAGAGATGGAAGAACTTTAACAAGATCAGCTGCCTTTTGGATGCCATTTTCATATTCATTGCTTTGCAAATGGGAATGGAATTATACTAAATTGTAATGATTCAATATCTGACAAGTGCTGATGACAGATAATGTTCAACGATACAATGTGTTGCTGCAATTAATTTTTAACAGGTACGAATTTCCGAATCTGCGATATTTCTATTAAAACATGATGTTAATGATTGTTAATTGGCGATACATAGAACAGTAGCAGAAAAATGTAATGATTACACGGTTGGAAGATAAGCCTGGTGTTCGGAGGTTTTTAAATAGCCTTGGCTAGCCTCTGACCATTTAAAAATACCTCCACCAAAAAGTAAACTTTTTGTAATGTAAATAACTATTTTACACACAAATATAAATGTAAAGATTTACCCTATTATAATAAAAACATCTCTCTTTTTTTAACTTTACTATAGAGCATAAACTTGTTATTTCAGCATTTCTGACACCAGTTAACGTTTTAAAACTAGTGAGTAACTCTTAACTTATGGACCTATTTCGTTTAAGCACGTGTAGTTAAGTTATTGTCTCTGTAAAATAAGCTTTCATATGAAAGCAGTTAATTGAAGGAAGCATTTAAAAACAACTAAAATTTATTATATTGCCGAAGTAAAAAATGGTGAAAAAACTATTTGATGGTTTGATAATATGTGGTTGTTAAAGGATCTTAACATTACTAAACAAGTTGAAATTACTTATAATGTTTAATGTTGAAAGTGGGCATCAATAAATGTATGCTGTTTTTATACTGCGTGTTTGTAATTTAACACATTAAAACAAAGCTCTTTTAGTTTAGAGAAATTCTTCCTTATATTAGCTTTAAAAAGGTTCTACCATAAATAAATGTATAACTTGTGTCATCTGTCTGTGTTTTTGCGGGCTTAGAATAAATAGATTTAATTCTAAGAAAATGGCATTTTATGGGACGAGCACCGAATCATAACCATTTGTAAGTCACATACGAAAGGAAAATGAGAATTCCTTGTAAGTTGTAAAATAAACTTTTCCAGGACTCTTAATTTACTAGAGTAACAAATGAAATTTTACAAATATTAGGTGTAAAAAAACAAAATGAGATGATGAAATAATGAGTTTTTTTATCTTTTAAACAAACCACGAAGGCTAAAAGCCTAAATACTAACATTACCGTGGGTGTCTTCAGCGAGGTAAGAGGGAGTTTGTTGACACGGGACTTAAATACTTGAAGATTTGGGGGGAAGGAAAAACCTCCACGGGCAGCAAGTTCCACAATCTAGAAACTCTAGGGATAAACGAACGAACAAAGTGAGAAGTGCAGGGGCCTGTCCAGTTGGACCGTATAGGGATGCATACGCGCGGAACCACGAGTTTCTCTGTTGGGAACCGTGAGTGGAGGAACTAAACAGGACAATTCTTCAAAGCAGAAGCCATGAAAGTACCTATAAAAAGCGATAAATCCCCTACAGCCCGACGATGGGCAAGAGAGGAAAGCCTTTCTGTAAGTAAAGGATCATTAATGAGACAGAATAGCTCTTCTTTGAATAGAATCAAGAATGCTTAGGGTTGTGGGGGACGCCATGCCCCAGATATGAGAACAATATTTCAAGGGAGGTCGGATTTAGGACACATATAAAGTGTATAAATTAGAAGCGGAAAAATACTTTTTGGCTCGAAAGAGAAATCCAAGCTTTTTGAAGCTGCCGTGGCTATAGATACAATGTGTTTATGCTAGTTAAGGTTACTTTCAAATGTGACGCCCACAAGATTGAAGGTGTCTTTGCTCTGTAAAACTTGGCCGCTCATAAGTAGAGGATAAGTATTTAATGACTCTTTTCGCGACAAAGAACATGATTGTGTTTTGGATGCATTAAAATGGACGAGATTTTGGTGCCCCAATCCAATATTAAATTAAGATCCTGCGAAAGAGATATCTGCATCGCTCTGCGTTTGTTTTCCAAATCAGGTTTAGTGATGGGTTTAGGAACCTGAAAACTGGAGTGAAGGGTACTATCGTCGGCGAAACTAAGAATGGAATTAGTTGTGGACGAGAGAAGATCGTTGATGTGAAGAAGGAACAATGTTGGTGCCAGAACTGAGTTGGCAATAATGGCGTTAAAAAGTCAATAAAATGCTAAATAAATGTATATTATTCTGTATTTGTCATTCAACACCATCATAGCCAACTAAGCATACATTATTAACTCATATTTAAATCTGCAGCTCATTAGCCAAATAAAATTTTTGATTGAAAATATCTTAAAAACTAAAGCTTTAAGAAATAGGCATTTTTTGGCAAACTTATCCTTACTTTTAATAATAAATAATATAAAAATATAAAATTTGGGGGCTTTTATTTAAGAAACTTGATTTTTACCAATTTTCTAAATGTAATTTTATATAATCTTATTTTTAAACACCTCGACTAACATTTTACCTTTTAAAGAAAAAATTTGTACCAAATTAAATAAGAACCGATTTTTTATAGGAAAAAAAATATATGTTTGGGTCTGCAAACGTAATTTTTTGACAAATTTATTAAAATATGTTAAAAACGCCTAAACGTAGGTTTAGGACATGATAAACAAAATATGCTTAAAATCTTGTGCAGAATCCGAAAATGTAATAATATATAGGAGTGTTCCATTTACAATAAGCAAGTTGATACGCACTTCCGGTATAACCGGAAGTCCCAAAAAAATAATATATGTGCCATATAAAGATCAATATGACATTAACCCAGAGTTGGGCAGAATACTGAAAATCGGTATATCTGTATCGCAGGGCGATGCAGATATCTCTTTCACAGGATCTCAATTTGATATTGGATTGAGGCGCCAAAAATCTCGTTCAATTTAATGCATCCAAAACACAGTCGTGTTCCTTGTCGCGAAAAAATCATCAAACACTCATCCTTTGCCTATGAGTGGCCAGGTTTTGCAGAGCGGGGACACATTTAACCTTGTGGGCGTCACATTTGAGAATCACCTTAACTGGCATAAACACATTGTATCTATAGCCACCGCGGCTTCAAAAAGCTTGTATTTCTTTCCGAGCCAAAAAGTATTTGTCTCCTTCCAATTTATACACTTTGTATGTGTCCCAAATTCGACCCTCTCTGGAATATTGTTCTCATGTCTGGGGAATGGCATCCCCTACAACCCTTTGCATTCTTAATGCCATTTAAAGAAAGGCTGTTCGTCTTATTAATGATCCTTAACTTACTCAAAGACTTCCTTCTCTTGCCCATCGTCGAGCTGTGGGAGATCTATCGCTCTTCTATTGGTACTTTTACGGCTTCTGCTCCGACGAATTATCCAGTATAATTCCTCCTCTTGCAGCTCCCAACAGAGAAACTCGTTATGCCACGCGTATGCATTCCTATACGGTTCAATTGGACAGACCCCGAACTTCCCATTTCGTTCGTTCTTTTATCCCTAGAGTTTCTAGACTGTGGAACCTACTGCCAGCGGAGGTCTTTCCTTCCCCCCAAATCTTCAAGTTTTTAAGTCCCGTGTTAACAAACTTCCTCTTTAGGCTTTCAGCCTTCGTGGATTGTCCAGAGATTAAAAAAAAAAATTCGACCCAACTCTCCTTTTACCTAATGCCAAAATTTAAAAAATGTATCCTCAGTAGATTTCAAATAACCCTGTAGGTATATACAACTCGCACAAAATACTCATTTTCCTTTCGTATGACTTTCAAGTCATACTCGTCAGAAACAAAGTAACATTCTGTGCTTGTCCTATAATATACTATGTATATTCCGGTTGTCGGTAATGAACGTGAATAATTGGCTATATCAAGTTTTTAGAAATAACATTAACATTGTATACATTTTTTTAGAGTAGTAGAAAAAATAGTTTATATTTTACAAACTTTTTATATACTATTAAGTTTAAGCACCCTGATTTCAAAAAATCATCAGAAACATTTTTTTTTAAATTTCTTTTACAGCTTTAGTTAATATGATTATGCAAATATATACTAAATAACACGCCGAAAAAATCTTAAAGCCTAAAATCCCCAATTTAAAAGATGTTTAAATCCGTAGGATTAAAAGCAATGTTAAAATACTTTATTATGACAGAGCTTTAGGTTAAAAACATTAAAAATATATTAGGTATAAGGTTTTGTAAACCCTGGACTAACTAAGCTGGCGGCATTTATTTTATTGCCCATTTTTTTCACTGTTTAATTATTTTTTTGCAAATTTAAAAAACAAAAATAAATTAATACTAAATTTTGACATTCTGAAACTATTATTTCTTAATATTTTTCCGTATCTTGAACTAATAAATCTATCTAAGAACTAAAATTTAAAATATTATTATGTATTATTTAATATAATTTATTAGGCAACATAATACAATATATATATATATATATATATATATATATATATATATATATATATATATATATATATATATATATATATATATATATATATAAATATTCTACTCCCTTTAAAGACAGTCAAAGAAAACATCCTGCTTTTCCATGTTATCCACCACGACTCTCTCCCAGACCGGTTTCGCCTGCCTTACAGGAACTCATCAGTGAGGCTGTATCGAGTCGTAGACAAGTTTCATTGTCTAGCGGTATAGCGGTAGGATATTAAATCCTGCCGTTGATGCCCTACTGAAATCGCATTCAGTAAGTCGTGGTGGATAGCATGGAAATGCAGGATGTTTTCTTGACTATGTCAAGAGAGGTAAACCTATTTTATATAATACACCAAGACAGTAGGAATTTTTTCCTTGGTAGCTCCATAACATATATAGCACCCCGCTACAATTGATGCTCGTATTTACTGAATGCGATTTCAGTAGGGCATCAACGGCGGGATTTAATATTCTACCGCAAGACAATGAAACTTGTCTAATAAGTAGACGTTTGTTTTCTATGCTATTTACCACGACTCGATACAGCGGCCTGCACACGGTGCAGGTTTCTGCCTTGAGGCAGGCGAAACCGGTCTGGGGAGAGAGTCGTGGTGGATAGCACATGGAAAGCTTTAAGGATGTTTTCTTTTGACTGTCTTTAAAGGGAGTAAAGAATGTTTTATATAATACACAAGACAGTGGGGAGTTTTCCTCCGTTGCTTCATCCTTATATATGCTCTAATGGGCCATCGACCTGAGGTCCTTCAGCCCAATTTAAAATAAGTGTTTTTTTCTCTTTGGACATCCCCACGAAGGCTGTATGCCCTACCAAATACCAGAGTACCGTGGGTGTCGGGTTATTAGATGTTTAACCCATTGTTCCCTGTTCATAACGTTGTCAACACGGAAACATGCTGACATACATTTAGCACCTTTTAGACACTTGGTAGTGCCACGATCATGTTTAAATAACTACTACCTAAATATGTCTGGGAATCCGAACCGTCGACCTCTGAGCTTCCGAAGATCAAGCTCTATCCCATGCCACAGGGTTGGTTGCTTTAAATAAAATTTTAATGTTTACCAAATAATGCTTCGTATTTCTTGTAAAAATATCCATTTATACTGAGAATGTCCTTTAAAAAAAAGCACCAAATTTTGCTCTTGTTTAGGAATATAAAAGACTAAAAAGTGCGTATTAAACAAAATATTGTATTGGTGTCTTTAAGGAAAACAATCTATTATTTATTTCTGTTACTAATTAAAGACTTCACGAATCTACTTCATTGTTTTGGGATCCCAGGATATTTTCAAGTCATTACTAACAAGCTAATTTTTCAAACATAAATAAGCTTCATTTGACAGACCTTAACTTTTTCCACACCACAACAATTTTCGTTGGTGGTAGCAGAGTTTTGAGGAAGGGTTTAGACATAAGCAGACCAGGGACGCCTTTGTCCAGGGACGGCTGAGGGTGTAAAGTGCCACGATTTCAGTTGGCAGTTCTGTTCAAAAGTTGAAGTAACGTTATCAGCTGATGACAGAGTCGTGCCTTATCGAAGCTTTGTTTGGTAAAACAGCTAGGATACCTTTCTTTTTATTTGTGCTTTATATTTTGCGAGATTTCTGATTGTTGATGTTTTTGGTTAGTTTAAGGCTTCACATATTATTGGTTCGGACTCGTTTTATTTTAGATATTTTTTGATATGAGTGTTTTAGTCAGATAGTTTTCAGTCATTTTTGTGTTTTTATATACATATGATACTGACGAGTGTCCGCTGGTTAGTCGGTACACAGAAAAACCACAGATTTCTCATGCGAAAATAGCTTCCATTCAGCATTTAAACGAACATACCTATATCCAAAGCCAATGATAAGGAAGATACGGGGTGTTAAAGGAATATAAATATTTTTTATTCATGCAAAGATTTCGATAATTTCTCGATATGCTTTAAACATTTGAATAAAACTCGGTATCCAGGAAAGTCTTTAGGCATCAGCTATTTATATCTGAGCAGTTGTAATTGTAGCTATAATACGACGTTATTAAAGGCACGAGGACTTGGCGTGTCGGGTGCACTGAACAACGAAAACATGTGGAAACCTGTCAAGACAGTCAAGATTACACTTTTTATGCAGAAAAGCATAGAGAAGCTTACTAAGTTTCACATACATACAGAGTGGGTAACAAAGTACTGGGTAGTTTTGGTATGAATTTTAAATCAGTGTACCCATCGCCCTTCTAGTCTGACATCATCAAATCAATACTCGATCTCGAAAAGCTGCCGTTTGGGAAACCCCGAGATACCGAATTTTATCAAGACATTTGTATGGGGGAACAACCATCGAAATAAATTTCCTTTTCTTGTTACTGATGACACCCCGTTATCTCCCTTATTATAAAACTTCTTGGACATTAGGTATGTTTAGGTTAAATCTTAATATTTTGGCATAAGGGTCACAGCCGAGACGTTTTCTGTCAGCGTCACCATCTCATTAGCGTGACACCTGCTATACAAAGTTTTTAAAATGATTTTTGACTTACGGAACCATGGAAAATGTTTGCTTCCCCTAGGTACCTCATCAATCCTATCGTCTTTGATAATTTTTAATTTTCAATATTTAAACCACATTTATGTTTTTGTTTTTAGGTTATGCCTATTAAAATAATCCAATAAATATTGCTTACAACCTTACAGTTCTTTTTTGTTTTTCTCCTTAATTCTACGCCACTGATCTTTGCCTAAAATCAACTAATTACCACAGGGATTTTCTCTATTAATTTTTAAGATAATTATCTAAAATAAACCGAAAACAATATTTGTCCCACAAACGTAAGGTTTCATTAAAGAGTTCCCTACCACCAACATGTATGGTTAACGATGTCGTGAAAAATAACTGCTAACCAGCTGATTTTCTGTTGATTCAATATTATTTATACAATTTAACACCCACATTGTCCTACAAATTGCGAGGCACGTCATCCTGGTTTTCTAATATTTATCAAATTAACATATTTAATATCTGCTACCTGCGGCAGACTAAGACCAGCAAAAATTGTTGTAAGGAAAAAAAAGTTGGTCGTCTCGTCAAGAAAAAGCAACTTACGAAAAATTACCTTGCATTAGTATAGACTTGGAAAAATGGTCCAGAAATCCTAACTATATTGTTAAATGCTACACAAAAATATGATAAACTGGTTTCATATTATATTTCAAAATGAATTGTGACCTCGAGGAACAAATATTTTTATTTTAGAAACAAAATCGTAAAAATTTAAATTCAAAGTTGTTTTAAAGTTCAGGCCAAATACAGCTGTATTCAACCTCAAAGGCTGTATCAGAAATAAATAACATTTTGCAGTCCACAGAGATTTATATTTGCAATTCAATGTAACCACACCTCAGAGCTTAGCCCGACTTTTATCTGAATTATGTATAGGATGAGAAGTTAAATTGTATGTCTTTGGTAAAAGGTAGTAAAGAATATATGGGACCTAACTAGCGCTTTAGAAATTCTGACTAACTAAATTACTACTTTTAGTATCAGGTTTTTAATTATTTCCAGAGACAAGAATGAGACGAGCAACTAAATGTAAATAAATTATCCGAGAGAGAGATGGCTGCTGGGCCTTCCTTGTCTGTCTTCAAGGAAGGTAAACGCAGATGGCGCGTGAGTCGACTTTATCGTTTGCCCGCCAAATTCTAATTATATAGCTGGGCTATTTTTGCCCATAATGTTAGGTACTTGTTTTTGTTTCCTATTAATATAAAATATTGGGGCTTAGTTCAATACTTACACACACCTAATTAAAAAATGTCATTTATTTGGTTTTTATAAAGATTTTTCTTACAGATAACCATGTCAATATTACCTTAAATTATCTGTTGAAAAGCACAAAATTTAATATATACACTGTGATCACTAATAAAAGTCAATATTTAAAGTCCAATTAAAGGTAAAAAACCACGAAACACACAATAAATCACAGAAAAATGTAAACAAACTGTCCAAACAAATCGGCCATTGAAAAATATCAAACACAAATATCGATTAACATTTCGGCGTGACTGCCTGCGGCAAAGTTGTCAAGTTAAAAATATTCGATTCATGGTATATTCTCTTTCTCTTAATTAGATGTGAGCCAAAAGGACATTAAAGTTTATGCAGAAATTGATAAACAACTTGGCAACCAGGGCAAAGCGATGATTGCTCCATCTACGATAGCCTGCCATGATGAAAGACAAAGACATATTTATTGGAACTTGCGTTAAACCAGAAAGAGATAAATACAATGGACAAATTGTTAGGACCAGTTACTCGTCTCATTGTTGTCTCTGTTACTTCCGTTAACCATAAGTTATCCGCTTAAAGAAATACCGCTGTTCTACTAATCTAAAATCTAAGGGACATTATATAAGGGATTATTTTAAGTAAATATATTCCGTTTTACACAGTATGCATAGAATGCAAGAAAACACGAACATTTTTCAAAAAAATATATGTTCGAAAATCTTTCGTTTCAAAAACATGGTTTTCAAAAAAAAAAAATGTTTTCCAAAATACAGGGTGTTAAACTTTTAAGAAAAAGAAAAAGATGCCTTTTTTATCTTATTTTTCTACCACTCCAGATATGTCCACAAAATTTAGTACACTTCTTTTAACCATTACATTACATTTTTGGTGTAAAAGTTTTTTCAAATTTAATAGGGGCGTTCGAAAAAAATTTGTAATAATTTTTAGAAAAACTAGTACCACACTGCTTTTTCCTCAAATCAATATAATTTTTAAAATATTCATTTAATTTTTTCAAATGTAATGGTAAAATAAGGTTTGACAAAAATTATATAATTTCGATATTTTCTTGGTGTTGGTATATGTGATATCTGGTAATGTTTTGTTTTTCAATGCTACATGTTATAATAATAATATGCCATAATAAATAAATAAATATTTTTACCAAGACATATTTATTAAGGGATAAACATGTTTTGTAGTTGCAACCTGCTATAAACAGTGACTTTGTTCTTAGTACCTTTCAGAAAATAAATTTATCATCGTTTAAAGATATATAAAATTTTTAATGCATTAAAAGTATTATTAGCTTTACAACACTTGTTTACTAAATTAAAAAGGCAAATATTATTACATTAAGATTATGGAACCACTTTTATGTCTTTAACTATTTATTTTTTCTTTTTTTATTATTATTATATTTAATTTATAAAACAAAACTCTATGCATATAAACATTTTTTTATAGATTAATTGGTTTCACTTCAAGTTGTATTTAGATGGTTGTTTAATACAACCACCACAGGAAAGAATAAATCTAAGTTATAAAAAATAATATAAAAAAAATAAGATTTAAATGCTACTTAAATAGCAAAAAAATACTTTAGAGTTTTGACAGACATTTCTGAAAAAGTAAAGAAAGTGTTTATTATACTGCAAAGATGCTTTTTTTTTTTATTGTAAATATGTAAAATGTATTATAAAAGCTATTTGTGTATCAAACTTTTAAAAGTCTTGAAATTATTTATCAAAATTAATAAGGTGGATCATGCTTTTAAATATGTGATTTACAAGTTTTATTATTTTAGAATTTAAAAAGATTAATTACCGCCACGGGCGCTTAGTTACCAATAAAATTGTAAAGAAAAATCCGAAATTCAAAAACCTGACTTAAATGGAGCCAGTTGCTAGTTGCATCAATATAAAAAAATTGAAAATCTTTTGTAATGACTTTATTTTAATTTTTCAATACTTAAAGATATCTCATACACATATGTCCGACCTTTTTAGTTTTAAGATACAGGGCGTTAAAGTTTAAAAAAAAGTCGGTATATTACGAATCTTGCTACTTCGGGTTTGTCCTTACCCAGCCTTACACAAGTCGCAGGCGACACAGGTCTTTACAACTGGTGTATTCCTTTTATGCTCACAGAAGTCCGCCTGAAAACCGTTCTTGGAAGACTGTCAATAATGTGAAGGCAGACAGTGTCAAAAATACAATAAACTGCAATTAAAGGAACACTTTTGATGTCGTTCGGGCGGTTCTAGACCCTAAGAGGAATATGCCAAGTACTGACCATAGGCGTTCTTGCAGTTTTGCTTATTTTTGACTTTATTTGTAATGAGCTCCTCCCTTAGTTACCCCACTATAACATTATATTTTTTGGTTGTATTTTAAATTTTTCTTGTAATTTTTTTACCAATCACAGATTTTTCTGATAAGATCTTATAAATAATCTTACTTGGGATGACAGAATACCACAGTAGGTTTGCGAACTTAACATTGATATACTAGGGGTACCAGTTGGATACCGGTTGGTAAAGTGTTGAGAGTTGACACTTTCAGCATTTAGTAGTGAGGATTCACAGTGAACAATTAAGATTTACTTACTGTATTATAGCAACGATACAGAAGAAAAAATGTCATAGAATGTATACCTTTTTCATCGGTAGAGGCAAGCGGTTATAGATTTTAAATCGTTAAGCCAAATACTGTTATTATTTCAGCTTGTAGGAAATGGGCTAGGTAATGTTAGATTATACATTTTCAGTGGCTTTTTTCAAAATTAAAAAACGTAATTGAGAATGTTAAAATAAAGTTTTTGTTTTTGTACTTCTCCCTTTCTGTGCGTCACTCTCCAATTGTCAGATTAGTGAAATATACATACCGATGGATATATTAACTCACCCTATCTTAATCTGGGACGCTCAACTTCTGATGGATATCTTTGTTTTACGATCGGTCTGTAGCCACGAGGTATATAAAATTATAAACAGGACAAGATATCCTCAGTATATTATATGCCTTCTTCGTGTAAATCTAAATCCTTCCCTCTTGAGCTTCCCTTCATAGTAAGCACATGTGCATATTATGTAATTGCTTTTGGACATAGCATTTTAAACAAACAAAATTTTTATTCCTTTTATTTTCCTAATTTTTTTGTTATAATCGTTCATACTATAAATCTATCATATTAGTTTTTATAGCTCGTTATAAAGTCTAAGTTTTCTTCTAGTTAAGCCCTTTCCAAGAAGTTCGTATTAAGCTTTGGACGGCACGACAATAATGCGAGACATGTTTTCTTTTCAATAACCCACTGACGCCATCATAATATTCATACAAGGATCATTCATTTTCATCAAATATTTTAAACGAATTACAGTGAGACGGCTTGTCATTACTTTTATTTTCAAAATACTTTGAGTGAAAGATTGCTTATTTCTGTTTCTTATATACAGGGTTTGGCCCACCATATTCGACCCCGGTCTGTAGCTGGATAACCATGGGGTTTTTAAAAAAGTAAATACTGAAACATATACAGGTCGGATAAGGCCACAGTATAAAATTATTTTAGTCTATACAGGATGTGACGTATCAAAGTTATATATATATATATTTTGGAACACCCTATATTTTATGACGGTTTTAGATTCTACATAAAAATAATTTAAGTTTGTTAATAGTACCAAGTATCTAGTTTTATTTGTTTTTGTGATATTTGATTTTTTTTTTTCAAAATGCAGGGGTGCAATTAAATTAATTCTTATTTTTTTAACAATGTAAACTCCTTAAACTTTAAAATTTGTTGCAAGATTAGGAGAAGTCTGCCATATCATACGTAGGTCATATTGAGATCATGGATTATACAGGGTGATCAAAAAATAATTTCAATTTTTTAGAAAGTCAAATTGCAAAATCTCTCTTATTTTAAATGAAACACCCTGTATTTTTTACACCACATGATGACAAACCAAATGCTCTTTCAAATGGTGTATAGGTTGCCTATACCTATCTTTTTTATACTTTTAAGTAAGTTCCGTTTTAACATATTTTTATTCCAAATGTCTATTTAAATGTAAGTAGGGGTGTGATATAGCTATGCCATTTACTAAACCGTTATTGCAAAATGTAAATTTGTTGGAAAAAATACACAAAATCATTTTTTCACATCCTACCAGTATTATATCATCTTGTTGTTGTAGAAGAAGGTTTTTATTTAAAATCATTGAAATTTCCTTTAAACTGACTAAAACACTAGTAATCAATAAATGGTCGTTGTTATTTTCTTAAGAAGAATATTAATGGCTGCTATGTCACAGACAACTTTAATTTAAATAAAGATTTGGACCAAAAATTTGCAAAAACAGACTTTATTAAAAAGCTACAAAAATAGGCAACTTATACACCATTTGAAAGAGTGGTGTTCCATTTAAAATAAGAGAGATATGGCTATTTGATTTTCTGAAAAATTGAAATTATTTTTTGATCACCCTGTACAATATTTACCTTTTGACCTACGTATGATATGGCAGACTTTTTTCTAATATTGTTACACATTTTAAACTTTAAAGTGTTAAAAGTGTTAAAGTAAAATCAATTTAATTTTACCTCTGCATTTTTCAAAAATCCAATATCCCAAAAAGAATAAAATTAGACACTTAGTACTATAAACAAACTTGAGTTATTTTTTTAAAGTAGAATCTAAAACCGTCATGAAATATAGGGTGTTCCATTTAAAAACTATCACTTTGATACGTCACACGTTTTTGAGACACCCTGTATAGACTAAAATAATTTTATACTGTAGTCTTATCCGACCTGTATATGTTCCAATATTTACTTTTTTTAAAAACCCCATGGTAATCCAGCTACAGACCGTGTCGAATATGGTGGGCCACCCTGTATATTTATTTTAATTTATTAACTTTTATTTCTTTATAGTACATACATAACGGTGTAGTAAATCCAAATTGTACAAACAATATTTTCTATATTTTTGAACGAAATCAATTAAACATTAGTGTATATTTAGTGTATAGGTCCTTTATTACAGCGTGTCTAGTTCTGCATCCATATGGAAACTTTTTACATTAATTTTAAGGAAAAAAGTTATTCCTTTTAAAACAATTTGCATGATCTTAAACCTAACATGCAATCATCAAATATGAATTTTGCTCCAAGGGAAAATATTTTAGTTTATATTTAAATGGTATTTTTAATAAAAAGTAAAATAAGTAGGGTTAACTCTTTGTAAATACTAAAATTTTGTTTTTTCGGTAATTTTGTTAAGTTAGCAAAAAGCAAATATATAAAAAAAAACATTTTTTCCCTTGCATTTTTTAATACCGCCAACGGTTTTCAAGAAACACTTTATTTAATAAAAGAAAACAAGATAAATCTAATTAAAAAACATAGGGTCGTAGGCTGTAACTGCTTGGTTTGTATTTAATTTCATTTTTAATTTATTTTTGTTTTAATACCCATTTTATTTCTTCATTGTTAAGATTTTATTCTTGGGAACAATTTTTTCTTAGTCCATGATGGCTGTAACTTAAAGATTTTAGGACACATATTAATAAGAATAAATGTCGTATTTTGACCTCAAAAATAAGCCATTTAAATATTTGTAGTGAATTTTTAAAAACTCTGTATAATGTAATTATGATATTTATTGAAATTGTTTTTCAGGTTATCTTAATTAATTAAAACCATTTGGTTTTTAAAAAAATACTTAAATACTAAGTTATGATTTGCCATTTTTTCTGGAAAAATTTAGGTTGTCTGGTATAATAAATTTATACAGGTGTGTCCGGGAAAATGTGGAGATCTTCCGCACACGTATGGAACAGATGAAAATAACACGACAAGTTCCTATAAAATTTTTCCGTTTAAGCCTCCCCTGCGGAGATATGATCCCCTAAAGGGGGCAGCTAGAATCGATTTTTCGTGAATAACTTTTAAAGCGCTCTGTATAATTTGATAATATTTTAGTACGATGCATACTAAGTAAAGACCTCTTAAAATAGTGTCCTTGAAACTTATGTCGCTTCTTTAGTTTGCCAGGGATGAACTAGTTTTCGTACATTATTGATAATATTTTTACGCCCTGTATGGTGAAGACACAAGAAATATGTTTTTGGGTAGTTTAAACCTTTTGCTAAGAAGAAGGTACTCTTGTTTGACATCGATAAAATGAGCCGTTTTCGAGTAAAAAATTATTTTAACATAACATTTTGCAACAAATTCCTGACTTGCTACGAGAGGACTTCAATACTGAATCAAAATTACAAATTACATCGAAAATAAAATATTGTATTATTTAACAAAAATAAACTCTTATTGTTAAATAATTTTTTACTCGAAAACGGCTCATTTTATCGATGTCAAACAAGAGTACCTTTTTTAACAAAGGTTTAAACTACCCAAAAACATATTTTTGTGTTCTTCACCATACAGGGCGTAAAAAATATTATCAATAATGTGCGAAAACTAGTCCGTCCCTGGCAAACTAAAGAAGCGACATAAGTTTCAAGGGCACTATTTTAAGAGGTCTTTACTAGTATGCATCGATACTAAAATATTATTAAATTATACAGAGCGCTTTTAAAAGTTATTCACGAAAAATCGATTTCTAGCTGCCCCCTTTAGGGGATCATATATCCGCAGGGGGGCTTAAACGGGAAAAATTTTATAGGAACTTGTCGTGTTATTTTCATCTGTTCCATACGTGTGCGAGAGATTTCCCACATTTTCCCGGACACCCTGTATGTTATTATATATTTCATTTATTTAAAATCAGTTGCTGTCAAATAACTTTAAAGAGCGTTTATAAGAATTGACGTTACTAACGAATTTACTAGATTTATCGCAAATAAATTTCATATTGAGGTAATATACAATTAGGGAAAAAAATAAAGTGGGAGACCATAACCCGGTATTTAAGCATATAATTTGATTTTAAATACATTTTTTTTAATTGCTTTTTTAAGAAGTTTTTATTCATATATTTTTATATTCTTGGATTAACAAAGCAAAGTGCTGCTGATATGTATAATTAAGGATAAAACAAATTTTTTAAAGAATACATGTTTCCAAAAACAAGTTCGCACCTGTTGCTCAATAAACCACATACACATAACTTACTTAAAAAAATCATTTTTGATTTAGATTAACGTATATAAGAAATTTTACTTACAATAACAAATATCCTGGATATCTTCCATGAAAAATGAAGTCTATGCCGACACCTGCCAATACTGAAACAAAATATAAATCATAAGAGAAAATATGTTAAGGAAATCTTTCGCGTATTTTTATAATGGTTATTTAGCCCATAAAAGCTTAATTGATAAATTTGACGTACCACTGTCCTTGTCGTTTTATTAAAGCCATTAAAAAAAAATAATATTGGTCAATCACAAACGTCTGAAAATGACCAACGACTATTGAAAACTAAAATTAAGCGACTTGGCAACGTTGCAGTCGCAAATTTAGAGCATAATGACATTTCATAATCAAGTTTTGATTTCTGTTGTTGCAGTTAATATTAAATGTTTTAAAGAATTTTTATGATTTATGGGATAAATGTAATAAAAAATAAGAAAAACACATACAACTAGTGTTAAGCGTTAAGCTGTTTAAGTGGTTACCATCATGGATTTCGTTAAAAATTCAGTAATGAAGCAAATTGTGCGATGTCAGTTTTGGTTTATCTGCAGTTTAAGTCTAAAAAACGAAGAACTTACACTTTATGGCTATATATAAAAGTTTCTCTAAACACTATTATCCTGCTTTTTTTGTGTTATTTGGGTTGTCAGACAATGATGCCTAATATTTTCGTGAAATTTTCACGTGGTATAATAAATATTCTTCATAAATTGAATCTAGATGCTTTCTCTCATTTTTATCAGCTGTTTGACCAATTGCAACACTGTGCTTCTTTATTTAATTCCCAATAGTAACGACAAAAGTTAAGACTTTGAGGAGAGCAATGTTGTTTTGTTTATCAAAGTTAAATCCATTCTTGAAATGCACTGTTGGGTTTAAATTTTTGGTAAGAAATAAAAGGATATATATAATTAAAGGTATTTTACATTTTGATTTAGCCATTTGTTGTTCTGATGACATCTTGGACAGTTGTAGTTTTATTGTAAGACGCATAAAAGAATTTAAATACAAAAAAAAATCGAATTTTAACGGTAAAAATCGTGATGTTAATTTGTAAATTTATACACTTTGTTTAAAAATATATATTGTTTAATTCTGTATATCGTTTAGATTGGGAATAGGGCCCAGGATAACCAGCCACCAAGGCCGCTTGTGTGTGCTAATCTTTACGATCTATGGGTGATGTCAGCCAGACAGGACCTGCTTTCTGGTGGGTTCCACCGTCCTGAGCGACAACCTTAGACCTCGTCCCCCGCAGGGGCACTACTGAACCCACCAAACTGGTAAGTTCGCATGTCTGGTTGCGATTTTGCGCAAAAGTGTGTTCCCGGCGCCTGGTCTTCGGTGGCCTTCAGCGTCGATACATTTTGGCTATCAATCGCCGGTGTTGAGCGTCTTTGTAATTCCGATCTTATGGGATAAGTATTTGGCATCGAGCGGGTTGAACCACCTCGTCCGTTGGCCGCTCAACGGCCAACATACGCTAAACCGTCACCGGACCAAACACTGTATCTACGGGGTATTAAAAATTTGATTACTGATTATAAAATACATAATTCCATGTTTGCTTTGGACGGTTAATTATTGACTCCTGTATTTTTGCAAAAAAAATAAGGTGTCAATTTTATGAAAAATTTAATGAGTACAGTACACAGATTACATAGTATTCACATTCTATAGTTGTCGACCTGATAGTTATCATGGTAACATCAACTTCAGATACATATTGACTTCATACTAAAATGCTTTTATTACAGCCTAACTGATCCACAAAAAAGAAAAAAGATAACATACAGACTGTAAGAATCAATTTGCACGATGTGAGATATTCCATTCACCTGACATGAAGTGTCCAAGCTGAATCGAAATTGACCCAGTATTTGAAGGATGCCATCGATGGCGTATATTCTGAGTTGGTTTTACCGCGAACCAAGTTTGGTAACCTCAAATATGGAATAACATTTCACGTAGCCACTGACTGCCTGCAGCAACGTTTGTCAAATTGAGTCCACGTGTTCGATTCATGGTATATTTTTGCTGCCTCTTAATTACGAGTCAGGACATTCAAAGTTTATGAAGTTATCAACGTAACTTGACAAGAACGACAGCGATGGTTTACTCTCCATCTACGAAAGCCTGCCATGATGAAGAAAGGTAAAGGGATATTTATTGGAACTTGCGACCAGAAAGAGATAAGGTTCATTTGGACAAGTGACGGACCAGTTACTCGTCTCCATTGTTGTCTCTCTGCTTTAATTAAATAATAAAGTAGGGCCGCAACTAAAGTATTTTATATTTAAAATCAGATTCGGCAAAAACTGATACCTCAACAAAGGATCACTTTATCAACTAAAATAAAACACAACAAAAATTGTTGTCCACCAGCAGCGTTACCGATAGCGGGACCGCTGTAATCATGAATTTTCTTCTGTTTGATGTTGGAGTGACGTGATGTGACCTGTGGTTAAATTATATAGTTTTATGTGTGTGAATTAGGAATTTCGAGGTTAAGTTGCTTGAGCTCTGCCAGTCTGTGGTCTTTTTTTGTAAGTTTTTTTCATTAAAATTAATAACCAAGAAGATGTTAATATTTACCAACTAAAAATATAAAAAATCTCGACTAAAAGCTTACCCCTCTTTTTACCAATTAAATAAAATATGCTATACAAGAAAAAAAAGTTACCATTTATTTTATGTATTAAACAAAATACTATAGCTATTTGATGTATCAAAGGGCGTTACTAGGACTATAATACCCTGATGGACATTTATAGTCCAGTAAAGACAAGTGATTGCACTCCCCTAATGCTTTATGTCTTTAACCAAAAATGAGTTTTTCAATGACTCAATTACATTATTTATTCGCTAATATAAAAAATAAGTTGCACCTGTACCTGTATACGTAAGTAGATAATGACTGGTGTTAAGTTTGACTTTGATGTTTCTATCAGTTAGTCAGTTGGCATTTTTATTTAACGATTTGCTCAAAATGGAAGAAATTCCACAAAATATAAGAGAAAAGGCCATAAAAGTAACCAAAAATCTTTTTCCAGTTAAATCAAGGCAACAGTATGATCGGGAAGTATGGCATATTTGGTATTTGGAAAGATGCTAACGCAATTCTTCAAATAACCGAAACCGTTTTAATGGCATATTTTTCAGGAACTGGTAAGTTATTGATTTTATTTTAATACATATGTTTGTATAAACTTGACCTTTATTGTGAAAGAAATAAATTTGGATAAGCAATAAAATTTCCATATTAGCGCATTAGCAGGTATTATTGCTACCATAACATATTCCGTTTCTAAGGTAATACAGATCAATAATAGATGGGTAAAACATAAAAATATTAAAAACATTTTTTAATATACAAATCTAATTAAAAATTGTTTGTCCAAATCTTAGTCCCACTGGAAACATAAATTGTGTAGTAAACAGTGAAAATTCGATTATCAAACAATCTTTTTCTGAATAAGCCAATAAAAATTCTTTCCGCAACCTAACTAACATTGATTTATGAAGTTAATCGCTCCCCCAGTGATTTACCAGGCTAAAAATTGCGTTCTCTTTTATACAACGAATTTTTTGCCAATCATTATACTATAGGATTTAACACAGGTGAAAATGAACATCTTGAGGATTATACTGATATAATACCACTTAATATTGTGCAGTATACATTTTTAAATTTTTACTAGGTGTATTTAAATACATGGAAAAATTTTAGAAGGTGATTTTTTACTAAAAATAAAAAAACTTAATATGAACATAGGTCCTAACCGTCTTAGTTTTTATAAATACGGGGTGTTAAATTTTTTAGAAAAACATTGTTTTGTATAATAACCCTTGTACCCATTCAGATATTTTTCAAAAATTTGGGAGACGCATCCTTTGCACAAGAAAACATTATTTGGCATAAAAAGAAAAATACGAATTTTTCCCAGTGTCGTCCATGAGGGTTTTAAGGTAAATATTTTTAAGAAAAAAATGTTACCACTGCATTTTCTAAAAATAAAAAATAAAGTCTTTTTTGAATCCTGGTTTAGTTTAAAACAAATTTGTTTTCTTGACTTTTTCTGTTTGATATACGGTTTGCAAGATAAAGGGTGACAAGTTATCCATTTATTTATTTTTTACTTATACTTAAACTGATAATCTTGCAAACAATCGATAAACTTTCAATTATGGCAAATTGAGTTTAATCGTTGTATTCTGGCGTAGGAAATTGCAGTAATTATTTCTACAGCCCTTTTAGAGAAACCCAGGTGGCCTAAATGAAGCGTAAAAAATGCGAGGGATTTTTTATGTGAAATAAAACCTTTAATCTAAAATACGTTATAATTGGTTGCTTGTAGCGATATTTATTAAATATACCTTATTTGTTGCAAAAATATGAGAGAATAAAAGTTTTGGAAAGATAATAAGCTTTTATTAGATGTACTTAATGTAGTGTTTTCTTAAAGCTCTTTTAAAGGTCTTTTTAATGGTGATACTGGTAGTAATATACAGAGTAGAAGAAAAAGTACATATTTTTTCATTTAAGAACCCTGTATATTATTTTACCATTAAAAAGATCTTTAAATGAGCTTTAAGAAAATACCACATTAAGTACATCTAACTTTATTACTTTCGGAAATATGACCATCCAAATCAGGTATTTAGGTAATTTTTAAAGTACCGCCATTTTGTAATAGATGAAGATATTGACTTCATATTCTAGGGTTATAAAGTACGCGTCAGGAGCTTTAAAATGATGTATCACTCGATTCACCTTCTCATTTAAGAATTTTGGGGTGGTGGCCCTGGTGGTTAAGGGTTTAAAGGGGCGCCGTCCAATTTTTTGTAAAAACGTTTCCCCTCAATAAATATCTTGACGTGTTTCGGAGATTTTCTCAAATCTGTCTCGTTTCGAAGATAACTTGAGTGGAAAGTTTTTAAATGAACACCCTGTATATTATTTTTTAACAAAGCACCTTGTATATTTTATCACCCTTAAAAAGACCAACGAAAGAACTTTAAGAAAATACTACATTAAATACTTTAAATTTTATTATTCTGATTATAAAGTAGGTACTTGTTGAGAGGTTTAAAATGATGTGCTAAAAGACCCCCAGTTCTGGTCGCCATCCTGACATTTCCAGGTGTCAATTTTACTTAAAATATAGTATTAAGGCATCAATTTCATATCCTCAAGATTAACATTTTTATATTAATTTGTTTAAAAAATAAACTTAGAGAGGACGTTAAAGAAATGCTCTGTATGTTATATTATGATAACATAAATGTTTTTATGTTTTACCCATCTATTATTGATCTGTAATACCTTAGAATAGAATATGTTATGGTAGCAATAATACCTGCTATCACACCTAGGGCATTATAAGCGGGCATTATGATAATACCCGCTTATAATGCCTAATGCGCTAATATGGAAATTTTATTGCTTATCCAATTTTATTTCTCTCACAATAAAGATCAAGTTTAAACAAAAAATAATTTTTCTTTAAACAATACTAAAAATTAAACTTTATTTCCAAAATAAAAATTACAATTAGACCTTAGGGTGGAATACTTGGTCCAGAGAGAGTTCGGACTGTATTTTTCCGACTAAAAATAATAAAGTTTGTTAAACATATGTATTCAAATAAAATCAATAACTTACCAGTTCCTGAAAATATGCCATTAAAACGATTTCGGTTATTTGAAGAATTGCGTTCGCATCTTTCCAAATACCAAATATGCCATACTCCCGATCATACTGTTGCCTTGATTTAACTGGCAAAGATTTTCGGTCGCTATTATGGCCTTTTCTTTTATATTTTGTGGAATTTCTTCCATTTTGAGCAAATCGTTAAATAAAAATGCCAACTGACTAACTGATAGAAACATCAAAGTCAAACTTAACACCAGTCATTATCTACTTACGTATACAGGTACAGGTGCAACTTATTTTTTATATTGCGAATAAATAATGTAATTAGTCATTGAACTCTTTTTAGGTAAAACATAAAGCATTGTATGCCAGAGGCCTCAGGCTATTTTGACCTTCAGGGCATTATAGTCCTAGTAATGCCCTTGATACATAAATAGCTATTAAAACGGATGTTTATTTTTTTTTACACATTTTTGACAGTTTAAGAACTTTTAACAAGTAAAAGTGATTTGGAATTAATTACACTGATGTTTAAAATGCTTTAAAATACCAAAAGAAAAAAATAATTTTAATAATCCAATAAAAAGAAAGCAGTAATTAAAAAAAAATTATACTTTATAAATATTGGTGCGAAAATGCAATATTTAATAAATAAAAAAAAATCATCAAAAGTAATAAAAGTTAAAAAATTGACACCGTTTATGTACGATGCAAGCTTTTTATCATAAGATTCTTTTCAATAACTTATAAATTATATTACACAAGAACACGCGTTTACAAAAATTATCTGTGTTAAAACTTACCAATATAAAACCAAGAGTTCAGTCTGAACAACTTTTACGCTGCCAAAAGACAAGATTTAGCAAAAAATTTGATTAATGAGCAAGGTCAAAATTTTATGGTAAAGGGACCTCTTGGCTTCTTTATGAAAACTTTTTTTATAGGAGGGCAAAAAGCTAGGGTTAAGTTAATCATGAAAAGCAGTTTTTGGCCTTAAGCGAATAGCCTAGCTCTTTTCTTTTTAAGTAAAAAAATGTGTCATGGAAACTGAGGTTTAAGCGGCTTTTTAAAAATAAAAATTAGATGTAGGAAAAACAAAAACTATTTTTTAGTATTGGCACATTATTGTTACATTAGTATATTCTATTTACTAGACTGGGCAAAAAAAAACAAACAATTTTTTCCAACAGTACTGTAAATATATGGTTTATGATGATGAAAAAAAATTCTGAAATTTTTAGCCCTTAATATTAAAACAAAGAGGTGTATCATTAAAATTACTGAGTTTTCAATAATTGTTGCATTTTTTATAGAAAATCTCAGAATCAGTCAATCTTGAACAAATTCATTTTGAATTTTTTAACTACCATAATTATTAATATTTTATTAAGGGGATGCCGTAGCACGTTAAATGAGCTAAAACGCGATTCCCTGCCGTTTTTAAATATTTGTTTGAAAAAAGTTGTATATTGAAAAGTTTTATAAAATGATCCAAAGATTATCGGAAAGTTGGTTATTTTTACGGTTTTGTAATTTTGGGAAATTTAATGTGTTAATTATTACCATTACCAAAAATCAATTAACTTTCCGATAATCTTTGGATCATTTTAAGAAACTTTTCTATGTACAACTTTTTCTCAAAACAAATATTAAAAAAACGGCAGCGAATCGCGTTTTAGCTAATTTAACGTGCTATGGCATCCTCTTAAAACAAATATTATTTTTAAGGGAAATTATATTTTTATTTAAAGTTATTCAATGTTGAAATTGAAATGAAAAGTTATTTCAACATTAAATAACTTTAAAAGGAATGAATTTATCAAAAAATGTCAAAAGACCTTTTTGTAGAGCCTAAAATTTTCTTTAAAGGGGATCCTGTTTTGGTAGGATATTAATACTTTTGGTTGCTTAAAAAATCCTGAACCTAAGTGTCAAAAAAATAATACAGGTCCACAAATTAAAAAAGTGGTATGCACTGGGTATAGGACAAAGATTTTCTTACATATTTTTGCTGCTGAAGGCGAATCCAAAATCAAAACTGGAGGTCAAACTTCCGTCCAAAAATCCGAATTGCGAGGGCCAAGGGGCACTAGCCATTTTTATAATTGAAAGGGGTTATGTAGCACATTGATACTCTATATTACGTCACTTTGTTTTTAAAAATCAGCCCAGCCGTTTCAGACTTAAAACCATTTGAAATTTGGCTTAAATACTATACTAGGTTATCAGATAGATGGTTTCTCCTGGTATATTTTTAGGATTAACTCTAGACTAAAGTAAACCATTTCTTTCACATCCTACCAGTATTATATCATCTTGTTGTTGTAGAAGAAGGATTTTTATTTAAAATCATTGAAATTTCTTTTAAACTGACTAAAACACTAGTAATCAATAAATGGTCGTTGTTATTTTCTTAAGAAAAATATTAATGGCTGCTATGTCACAGCCAACTTTAATTTAAATAAACATTTGGACTAAAAATTTGTAAAAACAGATTTTACTAAAAAGCACAAAAAGATAGGTATAGGCAACCTATACACAATTTGAAAGAGTATTTTATTTGTCATCATATGACGTAAAAAATACAGTGTATTCCATTTACAATAAGAGAGTTATGGCTATTTGATTTTCTGAAAAATTGAAATTATTTTTGATCACCCCGTACAATATTTGATCTTGATTTGACCTACGTATGATATCTTGTTACACATTTTAAAGTTTAAAGTCTTAAAAGTGTTAAAGTAAAATCAATTTAATTTTACCTCTACATTTCTCTACTTTCTACACTCTCTCTATATATATATATATATATATATATATATATATATATATATATATATATATATATATATATATATATATATATATATATATAAATATATATATATATATATATATATATATATATATATATATATATATATATATATATATATATATATTTGTGAGAGAACACAAACATTTTTAATTTAAAAGAAAAGTAAAAGCCATTTTAATGCACGGCCAAATTGCTAAAATCTGATATGGTGTTTTGTAAGTAAATTTCTCGTGTTTGTCTAATTTGTATTAAAGTAAGGTCAAGTACTTACATTACTACAATTTTAATGCAATTAAAAGTTGTTGCTCTTAACAAGCTATTACACAGTCAAAAACCTAACTTAGAACTAGAATAAAACACCATCTCATATTTTAGTAATTTTACCATGCAACAAAAACGCTTTTATTTTTGTAAACGATAACCGTTGGTCATAGGAAAAAAAATATCAAGAGACCAAATTACCCTAAAGTTAATGAGTATTTTAGAAATAATATTGAGTCAAATAAAAAGCAATAGCGTAGTTTTGTTTTTTTTAAATATAATACAAAACTTGTTCGAACGCCACTGGTATTTTTAAAAACTTGCACCAAAAACATGTGACCGTAATGGTCAAAACAAGTGTACCCAATTTTGTGGAAATATCTGAAGTGTAAGAAAAGTTATAATAAAGAAGGCATTATTTTCTTTAAAACTTTAACACCCAGTATCTCGAAAGAAAGCAGTTTTGGACATAATTTTAATTATTTTTTCCATTTTCTTGCATTTTATACAGTGTCAAAAAAAAGTATCAACTTAAAAATAACCCTGTATATTAGAAATACTAATAGTTTACTACAAACACAATTAAATTAGCAAAATATTTTTTGTTAAAAAAATTCTGTAGTTACTGCCATAACTGAAATTAATAAAAGAAAGAAACAAAATATAAACTCCAGTGCAAACCTCAATGTGTAAAAAAACTTGCAGATAAATGAGCTCTATTTAGAAGAAAATCCAGAAATATAAATATTAAAGATGATTAAGTGCCCAGAATATGAATATTTCATATTCAGAGCAGTGCTTTTCAAATTTATTAGTTTTAGTGTTTGCAAGTAGTCCGGTGAATTTACACATCCGAGGTTACAAAAATTCACGACCGGCAGGCACCGGTTTTGCTTAATTATATAAAGAAAACCGCCGTCCGGCGGGCAAATTAATCCATCTAGTTAAATTTCTAATGTTTCTGCTCCCTTTTTTTCTTTTTATTCTTTTTCTTTATCATGGGTGCAAGTACATTGCCCAAATGACACATCGCATGCCTCCTCGTTAGAATCAGATAAATCCCCAATTGTTGTTGATTTAACATTAGAGCACTGTGTTGACAATTAGTACATCTGACCGAACAAAACAATCCATTTTTTTTAAACTATATTTAACACTAAATACATTTTTACAATTGCAAAAAATTGTGTTCAGCAAGGTTAGTTTATATTTATAAGGTTGCGACATATCCTCAACTTTTAGGCGGTTCGAGGTCGGGGTCGCAAGGAAAGGCACTCCACGGGGAAAAGTTGGCAAGACTGGGTAAAATCAAACCTGATGATCAATCCAGTGGCGTCTAGAATTTGCGCATTTCATTTTGCATTGTTTTGAAAGTGATATTTATTGAAAGATGTAATTCCAAATGTTTTTATTTAAAGTAAAAGAATTTACAACTTATTAATAATTAAAAACTGTTGTGTAAACGGTTGTTCTACTAATACAATAAACTGTATATCTCCGGCACTGAACAACATGGCCGAAAAATGGGAGATGTGACGTCATAACACGTCAAAGCAATATGGCCGAATGTGGTGACCTTATATGGACCGACTTTGGTGGCCAGAACTTTTCCGGAGCAGGTGGGAGTAAAGTTTGAACTGGTTTTAATACATTATTCACCCACCTTCAACCCCAGTCTTTTGGGTCTAGCAGATAACCAGGCCACACTTAAACTTGGTAATATACCCGAAAAAGTGCAAACCGCACTTGCTTTATTCTTGGAATATTTTTAACGAAACATGCATATCCAAATTTATCTAACAGCACGTAGTTTTAGTTGTTTTTTTACCCAACTTTCTTATATTTATAATATTTTATATTGTAAGATACGCTGAAAATGAATAATATTAGCTTTGTTCGCGGGTCTAGTAATTAACCGATTCTGAACCAGAACCGAACTGGTTTAGAATTGTTTTAAAGCGCATGTCTAGTTATTTATGAGTTCGGAATTTTTATTTACCGCAAACGATTTTCTATACAGCTGAGGATGTATTCTAACCTAGCCTTTTGGTTAGGATATTTTATGGTTAAATTGGATACTATACAAAAAAAAATTAAATTCAAACAAAAAGGTAAATTATTATACTATCCAATGCCACTCGAGGTCTCTCGGCGGAAGACGAGGAATTCCCTGCCTCCTCTCGTTTTTAACATAAGTATGTGTATTTAACTAAAGATAAAATTTAAACAACAAGAAATGGTAAAATCTTGTAATATTGTCTATATTTTTAATTAAATTATTATTTATTTTATTGCATACATACATTCATACGGAATACAATTAAAAATCCTTTGTTTATATACGGTTAGAATCACAAAAATATAAAAAAATATTCAACAGGTATATTAACCCGCATAAAAAGTGGCAGAAACAAATAAACTGTAATACAACGGTTTATTTCTGTACCACAAAAACAGAAAACAGCTGACCATGTCGACAATGCGCATGAAATTCCGAACTGAACTTTTAGTTCCAACAAAAATCCCAGGACTGCTAATAAGGTTACGAACCAGTAACGAACTGATTCCATTATAACCCGCGGACACAGAACTGTTACTAAAAATTCAGAATTTTACTAACCGCGAACGCTGCTTTTTCACTGCGCATGCGAATAGTCCCAGAACCGGTTCAGAATCGGTCCCGCAGAACAAAGCTTTTTTTCTTGTATTACAGTTTCTGTGGTGGTGGTAGTTGATAGATGGTGTACTTATGACAATTACAACTTTTTAACTTACTTTTAGAAAAAAGTAATAATAATTTTTTGTAGAAGCTAATTTTATGATAAAATTTACCTTTTCGCAAAAAATTTTTAAAAACCCTGTTTTTGTGACATTTGACTCCAAGTATTTTTTTTCCTCGGGTCGGAATTATAGGGACTTTTTACATTTTATTTATTATGATGTAACAGACAATCCTACCAATTTACAACCTATTGCAAATTTTTGTAACTCGACTCCCATTTTTTGGTCTAAAATGACCGGACTACCGGACTAAACTAAAATTTTAAATAAAAGAAAAAATTAACATTGTGAAAATTACAGTCAGTTGAGATTATTCATTTAATTTTTATTTTTAATTAAATTTTTTTAGGCGTGCCCTATTATTTTATCTTTTTTATATTTTCTTTATATATCACGCATAATTACCAAGACTTTAAATTTATTATGATTAAAAACGCTAAGGCCTCCCTCCTATAATAATATTGATGTGTTAAAAATATATTTTTTGAAATAATTATTTTCCATTTAAGTGCTTACCAGAATGCCAAAAAACCCGACCGAGACAAGTATTTTCCATACAGGAGTAGTCGGAAAAGTCAACGCTAATACTAAAAGAGCTGCTATATTGGCACTAACAATTCTGAAACTTTTTCCACGAAAAGATCTCTCCAAAAATATCTACAGTATGTCCACGGATGAACTTAACTATAACTCAAACTTTTATTTTGACATTTTGAAAAAGAAATAATGTTCATAAAAACGTCTGTTTTATCTTAAATGTCAAAAGCGTTATTAAGAATCGCCATATGATATACTAAGTGATTTAAAGTTGTAATAATTTAATTTAAGTGCCAAAATCTCAAACACCATCAATTTTTTTGAGGTTATTTTACGTTTTTTGAATGCTTGTAAAGTGTTTCACTAGTCCTTTAAATATTATCGTTGACCTTTTGGACACTTTGTATACAATAAAAGATGTTTTAAATATTTTTATTAGTGACGTCTGTACAATATAAATAATGAAAATTTAAAAAAATGTTACGCCATTGCTTTTACCAAAAACTAAATGTATTTTTTAATCCTCATTTACTTTACAACATTTTTAAGTTCTCGTTTTTTGTCCGATACACCGTTTTCTTGTAAAAAAAAACTAAAAGTAGGGCAACAGAATACTAGTTTAGAATAATTTTGCTCTACTAAAAATGTATTAAAAGCGCTTTGTTGAAAAAAAACAATGACGTACTACATTTTTATTTGTTTGAAAAATTCCCAGTATACCTACATCTCGTTCGGACGCCACTGGTGGGAAGTAATTAATAATCTTTCACATAAAAAAGCCTATTGGTGGTTAGTAGGTGCGTCTTAAATTTTATAAAAATATCTTGAACCGTTTTAAAGTTTTTTTTCCTAAAACAAGGAAAGAGGTTTAGGACATACATTTATATAAAAGGATAATCTAAAATAGGCTTATGATTCTTATTTTTAGCCCCTTCACTCCACTTTTCAGGTTCCCAAACCAATCTCTCAACCCGACTTGGAAAGCAAACGCAGAGCGATGCAGATATCTCTTTCACAGGATCTCAATTTGATATTGGATTGGGGCGCCAGAAACCTCGTTCAATTTAATGCATCCAAAACACAATCGTGTTCCTTGTCGCGAAAAAAATCATCAAACACTCATCCTTTGCTTATGGTGGCCAGGTTTTGCAGAGCGGGGACACATTTAAGCTTGTAAGCATCACATTTGAAAATAACCTTAACTGGCATAAACACATTATATCTGTAGCCACCGCGGCTTCAAAAAGATTGGATTTCTTTTCCGAGCCAAAAAGTATTTTTCTCCTTCCAATTTATACACTTTGTATGTGTCCCAAATTCAACCCTCTCTGAAATATTATTCTCATGTCTGGGGAATGGCATCCCCTACAACCCTCAGCATTCTTGATGCCATTCAAAGAAGGGCTGTTCGTCTTATTAATGATCCTTTACTTACTCAAAGACTTCCTTCTCTTGCTCATCGTCGAGCTGTGGGAGATCTATCGCTCTTCTATAGATACTTTTACGGCGTCTGCTCCGACGAATTGTCCAGTATAGTCCCTCCTCTTGCAGTTCCCAACAGAGAAACTCGTGGTGCCGCGCGTATGCATCCCCATACAGTTTAGGGCCCGAACTTCCCATTTCGTTCGTTCTTTTATCCCTAGAGTTTCTAGATTGTGGAACCTGCTGCCAGCGGAGGTCTTACTTCCCCCAAATCTTGAAGTTTTAAGTCCCGTGTTAACAAACTTCCTCTTACCCTGCTTAAGACACCCACGGTACGTTGGTATTTAGGCTTTCAACCTTCGTGGATTGTCCAAAGATAAAAAAAATCAATTAAATTACACCCTGTACACTTTGACTGACTAATCCCAAATTTTCTGAAATTATCTTTATTTTTCAAAAGCAATGCTTGCAGATTTTTGTTGGTTGAACCTTAAAAAAAATATGAAAGGGAAAAAACTATTAAGTAAAATGCAACTCATAGCAAGCTTATAGATTATTTAATTTATTTCTGAGGTTTGGGGCTATGATGTTTAATTTTTAAATTTGTAAATTTAAGATTACAATTTAAAGCTAAAATGCGCTTTGAAAAAATATATAACACAAAAACTAGACGTGATACACATTTTTTTTAGATATCTTTATTCAGAAGTATCAAATCTATAAAAATCGTGTGTAATACTTCAAAGGAGCATTTTTTTTGCAGAGCAGTGAAATTAAAATCAAAATATTACTTATTTTCTTTCTTTACCTTTAATCGTTTATGACTATATCAGCATGCTCTTGATATCTTAAAGACTAGCAATAATTGACTTATAGTACGTGTGTTATACATTTTTAATACAAAGTCAAAATTTGTTAAAATATACAGGATGTTTTATTTAAAAAAAAACCAACTTGACAATAACAATTCTGTTTTTGAGAAACCTTGCATATTAACTGGTACTGTCAACAAAAAGAGCGTATCAAATAAACATTACTTACTTTAGGTTTATTTAGTATCTTGTACAGGGAAAAAGTTATTTAGTGTATAAATAGCCCTTTTACAGGTCTTGATTTGCGAACTTCGGTCTGAGTTTCTTCACCTTAAAGAACCCATATCTTATTCTGTTGTTTAGTTGGGACGTCGTAATAATAAAGATAAGTTTCATCTCCCGTGACGATCGACACTATGTCTTTAGATTTACCCTCCTGGAATTTGGACATCATTTTTTTACACCAATTCACTCTTTGTGTCTCCTACTCGGGAGTTAACTTGTGTGTAACCCAAAGAGTACAAATTTTTCTAAAACCCAAGGGCTCATGTATGATCGTGTGTAATGTTGCTAAACTTATGTTCAATGTCCCTTCTAACTGTCGATAGGTAATTCGTCGGTTTGTTTCTATAGCATTTTGGACGGCAGATATGTTTTCTGGGGTAACTACTTCACACGGTCGACCTGAGCGTGAGGCGTCTTCAAGCGAAAACGAGCCCCGCTGAAATTGTTTGTACCATCTGTATATGGTCGCACGAGATGGACAGTCATCACCAAGTATAGGCTTCATTTCTTCTAAACACTGTTCTTGAGATAACCCACGTGAAAAGTTGTATTTCAAAATTGCACGGCACTCAATAGTCGTCCACGACGCCATTGCGCTAAATCGCTGGACACGAATTGGCGCAAAACTGATAGTTTACTAATTACTATGTAGAACTACGACATTTCATGACATGTACAAACAAAAAACATCAATGTTTCTTTCCTACACCGTTTAGTTACAAAGTATCTCAAAACTTACTGAACACCCTACGTATATTATTTAAATAAAATGAAAAAAAATATAGTAAAGTTAAATTTCAAAACCTTTATATACTTAAAGCCCATTTATTTTAGGAATACCAAATTGTTATTTAGCACATAAAAATTTAAAAATATATATATATTTTAACCTGTTTTAATAATATTGCAATAAATGCTGTTAAAAATAATTTTTGATAAAACATTGAATTTATAAAACCTTTGATATGCATTGGCAACACAAATTTTGTGTGCTGCCTCGAAAAATCGTATAAATGGTATTTAAACAAAAAAACCTTTTTAAGTTTAATGGCCTTTATTTTAATTTTTACGATATTGTCAACAAAAATAATAAACAAATTGTCATTTGCAAAAATACTGAATTCGTTTTAAATTTATATGCCTGTAAATTTGTTTAATAAAAAAACTAAAGTGGATTTCTTTAATAAAGGATTTTTGTTTTAATTTATTAATTAAAAAAAAACCATTTAAATTAACAATTTAAATGGGTTAATTTGTAAAATGTTTACAAAAAATTTTTTTTTTTGTAATTTTAGGGACTTTTGTAATTTGTTAATTATATAAAAGATTACATTTAAGGGTCTGTTTACTTGGTTGAAAAAAATATTGTTTTTAAATTTTAGTTTGGGTAAATTAAACTTTTTTAGAAGTTTGAAGTATACAGTGTGTCCACGGATGGACCAAATTATACCTGTAAAAATTTTTGCTTTTTAGAAAGTTCTGCTCAATTTAATTGCAACTGGAATTTTTTTGTCAAATTTCATATCGTTATTACCCTTAACAAATTAACAAAATGCTGTTTTAACCGTTTTATCGGTAAACTAACTAAAGTAAACTAAAGTTTTCCTTGTTTTTTTACAGGGTGTAAAAATGGCATTAACGGTAATATTTGTAATTCGGGCAATTCAAAAATAATTGAATTTTAAATACAGAATATGTTTGTGCTCACGGAAACTCACCAAAATATATATATATATTATGCAAAGTATGTTACTCTCTTTAAAGACAGTCAAAGAAAACATCCTGCTTTCCTTGCTATCCACCACGACTCTCTCCCCAGATCGGTTTCGCCTGCCTTACAGGAACTCATCAGTGAGGCTGTATCGAATCGTGGTGAATAACATAGAAAACAAGCGTCTACTTATTAGACAAGTTTCCTTGTCCAGCGGTAGGATATTAAATGCTGCCGTTGATGCTCTACTGAAATCGCCTTCAGTAAATACGATCATCAATTGTAGCGGGGTGGCTATATATGTTATGAGGATTTAATATCCTACCGCTGGAGAATAGAAAAGCAGGATGTTTTCTTTTGACTGTCTTTAAAGGGAGTAAAATACTTTGTATAATACACCAAGACAGTAGGGAATTTTTTCCTTGTACTTCATGTATATTTTTTTGAAATTTAATTCTTATTTCAAATGAGTACTTATAAACAAACAAACTCTTCTAAAAAAAAATTGACCTTTGTAATAAAGTGTTAAATACAGAAAGAACAATATTTAAAAAACATCTAAATTAATAAAGCAGATATGAAAAATCCCAAAATCTATCCACTTTTAAAAATATTTATACCTAAGTCTAAAATAAGGTGTTTGTTTTAAATATTTGACAGATTTTTAGCAGTAGAAATTGAACATTAAACCAAATTTACTTGAGTAAATTTGCATTTTGTTTATTTTTACATTTCTTTATCTACTAAACTTAATAGAAAAAAATATAATAAAATAATGCTAGCAAGATCCTTTATAACCCCGATGATACATAGTTTTTATATTACAGCTCTCCTAAAAAATATAATAGCCAACTGGGAAATCAACTTTTCCAAAATAAATTTGGAAGAGCTTTAGCAAAAACATGAAATATTTGTTTATTTACCCAAAAACTCGTATTTACCATTTAATAAGCATACAAACCTCATTATATTTTCAAAAGAAAAAGGTAATTTCTGAATGCGCCCAAGCTTTCTGGTCGTTTTATTAAAATTCATTGTTATGCGTGAAAACGTGGTATTTCAGTTTTGAATAGTAATGTGGTGGCTGCAAATATACGCGCAAAAGTTGACTACAAAAAGTAAGTTTACTGTATCGATTTAAAAAAAACAATAAAATATTAGGGGTTAAATTTAACTTATAGATTTTAGTTCATTACATTACTAAAAATAGTATGCTGCATTCCAAAATATTATCAAAATAGCTATTTATGTATCAAGGGCGTTACTAGGACTATAATGCCCTGAATCTCCCTCGGGCCAGAGGCCCTCGGGCTATTTCGACCTGATGGGCATTTTAGTCCAGTAAAGCCCGTGGTGCATAAAATGCTTTATGTTTTACCCAAAAAGAGTTTTTCAATGACTAATTACATTATTTATTCGCAATATAAAAAATAAGTTGCACCTGTACCTTTATACGTAAGTAGATAATGACTGGTGTTAAGTTTGATTTTGATGTTTCTATCAGTTAGTCAGTTGGCATTTTTTAGTTAACGATTTGCTCAAAATGGAAGAAATTCCACAAAATATAAGAGAAAAGGCCATAAAAGCGACCGAAAATCTTTTGCCAGTTAAATCAAGGCAACAGTATGATCGGGAGTATGGCATATTTGGTATTTGGAAAGATGCGAACGCAATTCTTCAAATAACCGAAACCATTTTAATGGCATATTTTCAGGAACTGGTAAGTTATTGATTTTATTTTAATACATATGTTTAACAAACTTTATTATTTTTAGTCGAAAAAATACAGTCCGAACTCTCTCTGGATCAAGTATTCCACCCTAAGGTCTAAGTTGATGGTCTATGAAAATATAGACATTTCTGAAATATCATCGTCTTATATCTTTTTTAAAAGTTAAGTCAAAAGGATACGTCCCGAAGAAGTCTAAAGTTTTGGAAGGAGAACAAATATTAAAATTTATTAAGAACGCTCCTGATGATATCTACTTGGTACACAAAGTCATATTGGTAATGGGTGTTTTTGGAGGTTTAAGACGAGATGAGTTGGTCAAAATGACTATTGATGACATTGAAGATAGAGGAATAGTCTTGGTTATAAAGGTACCAGAAACTAAAACTTCAGCTTCAAAAAGTTTTACTATCATTGAAGAAGATTTAGGCGCTTTAAATTTAATAAAAAGTACACAACATTAAGACCAGCTGGAATAAAGGAGCGAAGATTCTTTCTTACCTATAGAAAGGGTCAATGTACAGTACAACCCATTGAAAAAATACCATAGGAAGCGTCCCAACATTGATCGCAAAATTTTTAAAATTGGATAATGCAGAAGCTTACACCGGCCACTGTTTGCGTCGCACATCGTCAACTTTACTTGTTGGGCAGGTGCTTCGTTTGAAACGCTAAAACAACATGGGAAATGGAAATGCTCTTCAGTAGCTGAAGGATATATGATATGATTGCCAATTCAGTTAATTCCGAGGTTAATTCCGTATCGACTATTGAAAATTCTTTAATGGACTGTTCTTCTATACAAAATAGCGTTAGTGCTACCACCGCTGCTACCATCACAAAAAACACCGACCATTCTATAGTGGGATCAGCTACATTTTCCGGGACATTTCAAAATTGTAGTTTTTATTTTGGAAATAGAGTTTAATTTTTAGTATTGTTTAAAGAAAAATTATTTTTTGTATAAACTTGATCTTTATTGTGAGAGAAATAAAATTGGTTAAGCAATAAAATTTCCATATTAGCGCATTAGGGCATTATAAGCGGGCATTATCATAATGCCCGCTTATAATGCTCCTAAGTGTGATAGCAGGTATTATTGCTATCATAAGATATTCCGTTTCTAAGGTATTACAGATCAATAATAGATGGGTAAATACATAAATAGTTAATAATGGTTTGCTATTAGAACTGCGATTCAGCAGTAAAAATGCCACGCTGGCATAAGTTTTGTCTGATATTCAAATTATTTTCCTTTTTGTTGCTCGCACACTCTTTAAATTACGCGTTTAAACAGAAATAGTTGATTGCTGTCTTTAATTTGACGCCGTGTGTGTGGCGTAGCTAGGGCCCCAGGGGGCCCTGGGGCAAAAAACAAGTTGAGGCCCCTAAAAATTTAAGAACCAGTACCTGTACCTGTACCATTTTACTTTCTTTCACTATTTTCTTTTTGTAAAAAAAGGATCCTTTCCTTTATTTTGTTCCTATTATTTCTTTTTAGTATTTCTCCCGGGGCCCTTTTTGAATTTTTAAGAGGCCCCCTAAGCTTGGGGGCCCTCGGGCACAGCCCCACCTAGCTACATAGTAGTTACGCCACTCCGCCTGTGGCTTCTTTTTAGCTAAATTCTACTATATCTTAAGGCAATACTACTACTGGAATAATTTCTACAAAGTGTACATGTTCTAATAAATAAAAAGGTGCTTTGGTAAATAAAGCAACAACAACGCTGGACCGGTGAGTCGCCTTGTTTGAATTCCGGCATTATTTGTTTAATCTCTACCTTAGGCTGTGTTTTTGTTGGAGCGGTTTTGAGCTAGGTTATTAACCCGGCTTTTACAGTAATATAGGACTGCTTCTGTCAAGCCCCGCTGCTAATCACGCTTAAAACCACACACACAGCCTTAAGCTACATTTTCCCAGGACTGTTGGTCGACAGAAACCGACGCAATTTACATTCTCCCAAATTAAATATACACTTTTAGATGAAAACACATAACATATAATAATAATAATGGCATTCCATCGAGATCTTATTATAGAAATAGTGTAAAATTATTGCCAGAAATCTAGATCGAGGCTAATACGTCGTCAGAAGTCATTAAAGTTGGAAACAAATTATTGAAAATTGAATGAAAAGGTGCAGTTTTGGCGATTTTTTTATCCTTGGACAATCCACGAAGGCAGAAAGCCTAAATACGAACGTACCGTGGGTGTCTTAAGCGAGATAAGAGGAAGTCTGTTGACACTGGACTTAAATACTTTAAGACTTGGGGGAAGGAAAGACCTCCGCTGGCAGTAGGTTCCACAGTCTAGAAACTCTAGGGATAACCGAACGAACGAAATGGGAAGTTCGGGGCCTGTTCAATTGAACCGTATATACGCGCGGCACCACGAGTTGCTCTGTTGGGAGCTGCAAGAGGAGGGACTATACTGGATAATCCGTCGGAGCAGAAGCCGTAAAAGTATCCCCCCTCAGCATTCTTGATGCCATTCAAAGAAGGGCTGTTCGTCTTATTAATGATCCTTTACTTACTCAAAGACTTCCTTTTCTTGCCCATCGTCGAGCCGTGGTAGATCTATCGCTCTTCTATAGATACTTTTACGGCATCTGCTCTGACAAATTATCCAGTATAGTCCCTCCTCTTGCAGCTCCTAACAAAGAAACTCGTGGTGCCGCACGTATGCATCCCCATACGGTCCAATTGGACAGGCCCCGAACTTCCCATTTTGTTCGTTCTTTTATCCCTAGAGTTTCTAGACTATGGAACCTACTGCCAGCGGAGGTCTTTCCTTCCCCCAAATCTTCAAGTATTTAAGTCCCGTGTGAACAAACTCCCTCTTACCTCGCTTAAGACACCCACGGTACGTTAGTATTTAGACTTTTAGCCTTCGTGGATTGTCCAAAGATAAAAAAAAATTTTAGTAAACTAGCCTATTATCAAGATTTTAACACAATTCAGATAAAAATTTAAATAAATTAGTACTTGGACAAATATCATTTTTCTTTTAATTTATTTAATGGCCTTTTTGTACACCGATCTACTTTGATAAATTACGAAATTGCTTTTTCGCTCGGTAAAATAAAAAAGTTTTTTGTTTTCACATAAAAGCAATAGAAATGGAAAACCTATACGCATTTAATGTAATTAACTTTTTATGCTTTAACACTGACACCTTTATTGATGACAAAAACTGACACTTTTATCGATGAACTTTAGTAAAAAAAAACTACGTTATCTTATTTACGCGACATGCGACAGTGACAGTACGAACCTATCAAAAAATAAAGTATTTCGTTTTAATTTTGCTCATAACTAAAAAACTAAATTATTATACTTTAAAATTTTGTTCAATATTAAATTATAGATGGTGATTCAAAAATCGATCACGAAACTTGAGGGGTGATTCTACTTGACAAAGTAAGGGTAGAGCTTCATATAATTTTTTCAAAATGTCATTCGTTTTCGAATTACAAGCCGTCAAAGTTCAATTTTTATTTTGTTTTTTCGCTATATTGCTTTTTTATTTTTTAACCAATCCAGTTGATATTTGGCACACAAATCGAGCTTTGCAGATTCTAAAGTTTTAAGACAAAAGTACTTTTTTAAATACCGCCAGAGGGCACTTTGCCTAAAACTTAAAATTTATTTACAGCATAACTTTTTATTTTGACAGATATCGCAAAGCTGAGGGCGCCATTTTATAGACAATCAAAAATTTAAAAAATAAGGTACTCTTTATTAAAGTCGATAAACCTCACCGTTTAGGCACCAATAAACATCAAAGTTTTTATCAATTTTAATCAAATTCCCTACATACATACAGAGTGTCCAGTAACTGAACCGACAAACTTTACAGGGCGATTCTACAACAGAAAATAAGAAAAACTTCTTATAAACATATGTCCTAAACGTCTTAGTTTTGAACTAGGGTGTGATAAATATAAAAAAAAGTCAAAGAATACCCGGTACTTGTGAGTTGGATTAAACTCGTCAGTGGAGAGGGCCATGGTGAATACCATGGAAAGCAGAAGTTCTTTTTTAACTGTACAAAAACAAAGCTTTTATTTTGTACCTTTAATATAATTGTTATTTAAATAAAAAATTTATACGTAGAAAATGTTAAACAATTGAGTAACGATTATTAAAGTTTTAGGAGCTTAGAGTTTAAAACAAGTTTAGAGGTACAAATAAGTTTACGGATTTTAAAAGTTGTTAGAGATACGAAGTTAGGTAAATGCATTTGGTTTTGCTAAATAAATACTGACTTTGTATTATATACACCGATTAAAAAGTTCACAAATACACTCGGTGCGCGCTTTGCTTTAATAAAAAGTCTATGAGTGATATTTTTCAATTGTAAAACTTTCAGAATTTTAAAAGTTTTGAGAGATACGAAGTTTGCCATTTGAATGTTTAAAAATGCAAGATAATTTATAAACGGACTGGAAAAAATATACATACATATATGTTGTTTAATTAACAAATTTTTAATTAAATTTAAAGAATTATTCATAAAATTGTTGGTTGTTTTTTATTTGCATACAGTGTTTTTGTAACACAATATATACCAAATTTTAGGTAGATTTGATATAAATATCAAACTAAGAGCTGGGCGCCATTAAAAAAAAAAATGGAAAGGGGATCTTGTGGAATTTAAAGCTCCTGACGAGTACTTTATAACTCTAGAATATAAAGTCAATACTTTTACCTAATACAAAATGGCGGTACTAAAAAAATTACCTAAATACCTTGGATGGACAGATTTCGAAACTGATAAAGTTAGATACACTTAATGTGGTATTTTCTTAATGCTCTTTTAGGGACCTGTTTAACGGTAATATTGCTGATAATATACCGGATAGGACAAAACGTATAGATTATTATATATATATATGTATATATATATATATATATATATATATATATATATATATATATATATATATATATATATATATATATATATATATACGTTTGTCCTATCCGGTATATTATCAGCAATATTACCGTTAAACAGGTCCCTAAAGACTTTAGAAAATACCACATTAAGTGTATCTAACTTTATCAGTTTCGGAAATCTGTCCATATATATATACAGTGTACAGTGTGTCCAAGATAAGGATCCTAAGCATGGGAATCTCAATACCTATTCAATACCTATTGGAGATACAGCTTAGGTTAAATTAGGAAAAAGTTGTGTTTTTTAAAGCTTATTTACATGCCGTTTAAAAACTTGAAACATTTTCATGGCCTGCTGAGATATTTGGAAAAAACGAAAATTTGACTATATCGATTTTATTTTTTTTTTTAATTGAAGAGATACAAAAAACTAATAACACTTTTTTATTGGCACTTTTTAGCTGCTACATAATAGTATTTTTAAATTTTATACCCGACGTTTCGTTTTCAAGAAACCATCATCAACTTTATTTTTTTATGTGTTCGAAAAAAAGGAGACCCTGTATCTGATCCCATTTTTTATTACAAATTCAACGATGTATCACATGTCAAATTTTAATTTTTAGTTAAAAGGTAAATTGCATTTTTTCTATTTTTTTAAGTTATTTTTAAGTAGGCCTTGCAAACAAATGCTTGGACGTTAATACCTGTTACATAATTTAATATCATTATAAAATATTATTTGCCGTTATTACCCTGTTTGTCAAGTTGTTGTTTTTTGAGCAATTGTTCTTATTGTTACTGTTGTCTCTATTATTGTTTTGCATTGCATTGCATTAAAGTTTTTACCATGTTAAAAAAAAATAAGTGCACCTGCACCATATTAATTAGTATATACATTTTTTTAAACTGGAAAACTGTACGATTGCACTAAAAAAAAAAATTTGCTGGATAGTAGTTTCATCGTCACCCGGTATAATACTCACCAGGAGCTTCAAAATGATGTCACAAAATTTCATCTCTTTTTCTTTTCGCAAGATTATTTCACGAGAATAACAAGTTACCTTTAATTTACGTATTAATCAACAATAGTTTTTACCTTTTTGCTTTAATCTAACTTAGTTTTACTGCTGAAATGTTGGTTTATCAAGGTAGGAGCAGGTAGGATTAGGTAGGAGCAGGTAGGAACAGGTAGGAGTTTTGCCAGTAGATACCAGGAATCTGCTATAACATTTTGCCAGTGTAGATCACTCTTATTATATATTATATTAAATCACAAGACCTATAAATTAAATCGTTTTAAAAACCCAAAAATATTTTGGGTAAAGTTTTTCTTTTAACACGTTCGCTACCAAGCGGCTCATATATGAGCCAGTACAATTTTTAAAATAGACCGCCGGCTCAAATGTGAGCCGGCTACATTATAATACTAAATGCGAGTTTAAAAATTCGGGGTTTCCTGTAGCGGTTTTGTTTTAAAACACGGTCTGTGTAATGCTTCGGCTCGTATGTGTGTCAGGTGGTCTGGGTGTAGCATTTAGTATAAGTATAGTATTTATTTTAGTTCATTTTTGGATATTTAGAATATATTTTTGTTTAGTTTTTTTATGTCAAAGATATCATAGAAGCAATTTTTCTTTTACTTATTTTTTTTAGATATTTAGATAAAAAAATTATGTAGTCTTTTACCAAAAATTTTGTACAAGAAATATTTTTTTTTTTAGATTTTAGTTTAGTTTTTTAGATTCTTAGAATATTTTTTTTATTAACGATTTTTGATATCAAAAATGTACCTATATACTGTTAGTAAATACCTATATCTAGCTAGCCAGGTCTATTAAAAAAAAAAAAATAATAAAATGGACCACCGACTCATATATGAGTCGGGTTAAATAAACACTCAAATATGTTAAATTCCAACACTACAACTAATTAACACATCAATAAACATCAAAAGAAAGTAATTTTACAAAAAATAATAAAGTGGTTTATGGGGTCGAAACACAAAATGACCCTCGGTAGCGAACGTGTTCAATTGTCCATGAAACTATTTACCAAGTCAATTTTACAAAAAATATGTGTGTGTATTATTCTCTAAAATTGCTTATTGAATATTTAAATAAAGTATGTTAATCTAATACCACGGGAAGCTTTTTGGTAGAATATGAAAGCCTCGGTTTCTCTGTAAAATGAAGTTCAGTAAATATTCAAGCAATGTGGAAAACTTTTAATAAATTATTAAAGGTACATACCACGCTCTCAATTTCTGCTTACTTCGTAGGGGTAGGGGTGCACGGAATAAGACAGAACAAACTATTTTAAAAGTTATCTAAAGTATAATAAGGCAATTAAAGTATTTGTTAATCAAACCCATGTCTAAAATTTTAATAGGTTATTTAACCATTTTATGCTGCTGGGTTAGGAATAATGTAAATGGCTCAAAACCCCCATGGTGGAAAATTTCAAGATGGATTTTGTAACAAAAAATTGCAAGCTATAATCATAATTATTAGGGGAAAAGTAAAATATATAAAAATATTTTTTTCTATGCCGTGGGTAAAATTTGTCACTTATTAAAAAAAATGTGGTTAACACTGTAATAATAGGAACTACTTTTAAAAGTGTCCGCAAACTTCAGAATGTTTTCTTTCATGGCAATTAAAAATTGTAATTAAAAAAAATATATGACTTTTACTGTAATTAAAAAAAAATTTGCTACTTTAAACCACGATAATAAAACTTGCGTTTGAAATGTCAGATGTATTTAAATGTTAAAAGAAAAAGAATTCTTTGCAGTAAAAAATGTTTATTTTTAATTATTTTTCAAAAATAGTGGTAAAAATGTTCCTTTTAATAAGTGACAAAAGTTTCACCCCCAGGCTAAGAAGTTTTTTTTAATTTTATGTCAATCCTAATAGGTAGTTTAAATTGCTAATTGGTTTGTAATAAAAAAAAACCTAATGAAGCAAGTATAGAATTTAGTACTTTTTAACCGAACTCTCGCTATAAGCAGTCACTTTCGGGAACATTTTTTAAATTTTTTCCATTTAAGCAGTAGAACAGGTTAATATAATTTAATTATAAATTTAAAAATTTATTAATTATGCATTCGAAATCCCTTAAAAGCATGTTATACCAGGAATGAAAATGACTTTATACTATGGGTGTAGAATTTAAGAAATACAAAAATATTGGTATCATTTATAATTAAATTAGGATCTTTTTATGGGATAATGATGTTTTGGTAAAAATATTTAAAAATGTATGTGTTTTTAACGACATTTTAATACTGTTACCAAAATGACCCGGCTTTCTCGAATGAAAATTCAATAAATTTGTAATGAAATAATAAATTTAAATGTATTTTTAAAATTGGTTTTGCCTTCTTTACATCTTTTGTAAGAATTTTTTTATTTAGGAACAAAGTATATAAGGTTTGGTAAAACAAGAAAAATGTTTCCATTACCAGGATATTATCAACCCGACCTCTTTAGACATCCTTCTACGCCATTCATGGGCATTTACCACCAACAGATTCACTACAAGACCAAGTTGATTTTATTGTGAACACCTAGTATAAAAAAGTATACATTTTGGGAATTTTAAAAATATACATTTTTGGGAATTTTAAAATAAGTATACATTTTAATTAGTTTACTTAACATTGGGAAATTTGCTGCATAAAAATAAACGTGAGGTGTCAAGGTCTTAAAAGTATAAATTAAACAATTTCCTAGGTTACTTTTATAATAATAAAATAAAAACATTAAACAAACTGGGTAGCGTAGAAATGCAAAACAAACACTGGAAAATTTGGTATTTAAAGAAGAGAGAAAGAGATTAAAAGGGGGATTTTTATTAGATAAGAAGTAGTTAGTGAAGTTAGTTAAAGTTTTAGTTAAGCCCCGTACGGGCTACCCCTTGTGGGGGTATGCCCGTACTAAATTTAGTTAGTCAAATAAGTTAAGTTGGTTTTTGAAAAACGCAAAGTTAGTTTTGATGGTCCACCGGTCTCATTGTCCCAAGAAGATAGTTCCATATGGTACATTTGCCCAGTGACGTAAAAGTGGCCCTATATGTAATTCCAAAACTATACGTCACATTATTATTTATTGGATTTTTTGATATCAATGTTTTTATAAGAAAAAATTTAGAGTGGTATGTTTGCAGTGTTAATATTATCAAGTTCGGGAACGTTCCCTGAATGAAAATTCCTGAGTAGACGATTTTAAATTTACGCGCGATTTTTTATACAGCACGCATCTTAAAAACTGGCTTCTACAGTAAATGTAAAATATTTAGGGTCTTTTTGTTATGTGATACGTTAGGAGGTGTTTTCTTCAATTATTTTATGCTAATGCATCTCCGGGATGACGATGTAATATTGTACTTTTTGTAAAGGACGAATTAAAAAGTTAATATCACCTAATTAAAATCTATTAGGTGTACAGCACTCTAATAGCCGATTATATTTTGGTTTTTGTTAGCTACTATGCCCCAGTAACTTATAGTTGCGGTTACTATAAATTATTTAGGCCCAATTACAAGTGCGTTCACAGAGTGACACATTTTTGGATAATTGTATGTTAAAATTAAGATTTTTCAGACAAATTGTCTAAAATCTAGTAAATCATAAATAAGTTCCAATTGTGAGTAATAAAAAAAAGTATATTTTCTTAATCTTTATTTTTACTAAAAATACGTTTGATATTTATTTGCTTTCGAAACCAATTTTCTACCTTGGTGATTTTGACCCAAATATAATTTTTGGGTAAAAAAGAAGAAAAGTAAATAACCTGTATTAAAACAACGAAATACTAATATCAGTTATGACAAAATTAAGCAGGTATAATAATTGATAATATTTTTTTTTTTGTTCAATTATATGTACATGTGTCATTTTTACAAATTATTATTTTGATATTTATCATGTTGACAGTTATATTGCTAACAGATGTTTGTAAAATAATATTGAATAATTTATTACTTTTACGTTAAAAAAATATTATTTATAAACAGTTTTGCATGGTCTAAAACCTTAAATGAGATCATCAGATATTATTATTTTTTTAGTGGTTTAGGACTTAGGTATCGCAGAAAATATAGATTCTGTGACTGCTGAATTTAAAGTTTTCTATAAATTGCCTCATTTCTAAAAATAAACCATTTTGCTCTGTGCCTTTTTTATACTTACAATTACGACTTGCCCTGTATATTAGTAACTAAAGTGTAATTTTGTATTTCTTAGTTTTAGACCTCGCGACCAGGCTGTTTTATAATTCAAATATTTTTGGTCCATTTGTCTTCGTGTGATGAACGATACCTCTTTATTTGGGATCGGATTAAAAACACATTTTAACATTTTAATAATATTTTTGACATGTTTTTTTTTTGTGTTAATAAGCTATTGAAGATATGCTCTATATTGGTTAGGCGGATTCATTTATTGAATGGTTGTTTTGTTAGGTACACGCCTGGAAAGAATGGGACCGCTTCGGTCTTGGGGTATACGAGCTGACCCTGTTCAGCCCTATTGACCCCTATGAACCAGCCGGTGGCAAGTCTGCCACCGAAACGTCGTTTTTTAATTAGAATTTTTGGGTTTTTTGGGGGTTTTTCTTTTATTTTGTTTCAGGCGACCGGCTAGTTCATAGGGGTCAATAGGGCTGAACAGGGTCAGCTCGTATACCCCGGGACCAGGACCGAAGTGGTCCCATTCTTTCCAGGCGTGTACCTAACAAATAAAACCATCCAATTAATAAGCTATTATTAGAATCTTTTAAAAATTTACTAACTAAAAAGTTACCTTTTCAAATTTGTTTTCGTAAAACTGAAAAGTTTTCGATTGTTACATTTTATGCAGTTTAAAGTTTTCTTTTAAGTTTAAACTTTTAGCCATTTTAAGAAATCGTTCATAAACATTTTTTATGAATAAGATATAACTTTAACATTTTTACTATATCTGTCCATTTATAATTGCATATTAGATGTATTCTGCAACATATTTATTATGTGAAATGAATATATTGGTTACTCAATATTAAATATTTAATAATTAAGAAATTAAAAAGCCGATAGTAAAAAAATATTATACACTTTTAAGCATTTTTTCAGACCATTTTTACGCTTTTTAATTGGGTGGTTTTAAAAATACGTTTTTTTAAATATTTTTGTTTCTCAAAGTAATATATTTTTAATTTAAAAACCACCCGGTATATCATTTTAATTACTTTTTTACGCTTCTTAATAAGTAGTTTCAGAAATATGTTTTTCTGACTTTTTTTATTTTTAAAGTTATATTTGCGCAATTTTTTACCACCCTGTATATTAGTGTATATTCTTCGCCGATTATTAATACAGTTTTTAGCATTTTAGACAAAAATAATTTTTTATAAGAAATAACTTTTTTTTATTAAAAATAAAAAGAATTACAGGTATACTTAAGTTCATCTGTAGATACATTGGATAACAGAGTGCTTTAAAAATATTATTTCGCTCTAAATGTGTGCAAGATATTACAAATGGCGCACTCCAGACTGTAACAAAATTAAGAGCAAGCCCTCATTTTTAACCTCACAAAAGCCCTTTTAGTCGAATATTGTTAAAATTTGCCAATTAGTGACATAATTATTTATGAAAAAAGCACTGGCTAAACGACCGCCGGTGGTTTTGCTAAATTTTAAGAAAAAACCGCCTTCCGGCCGTTATTAACGGTGTTTTTTTACTTATATTATCGGTAAATGGCGTCGTCCGGTGGTTTTGCTATTAAAAACTAATAATAACCGCCAAAAAATAGTTAAAGTTTATCTAATCCTAATAATTATTTCTTTTGCTCTGCCGTAAGCGTTTAGTTTTAAATGGTTTTATTGTTTATTACTATAGTTGTTAGTTGTAGTAGGCAAATAAAACCACTATTGTATTTATTCTAACTTTTCGTGACGATAATTTTTTTGCTATTCATTTTTTTTTTTTGAATGAAAAAGCACGTTTTGTTAGGTGATGCTTTTTCTTTCTTTGCACCACCCTGAAAGTCATCCAGCGAGCGTCCACGTATATATTAAGAATAAATTATAAAATTAAAAGCAAAAATTATTTATAGCTTTTTACTTGTTAATTTTATTTTAAAAACTAGTTTAGAGTTACAAATGTAATAAATATCTATTATTTATTCTTGTCTTTTTGTCTTGTTAAATATTTAGTTTAAAGAATTTTTGGGCAAACTGCCATCTATTTTTATTTGGGGTAATAAGTGACAGAAGTTACCAATTGTGACAGCATAAGTGATTAATGCAACCGTTGGGAGATTCTTTTTGTGATCACGATAAAGTTTTTTTGTTTTTAAAGATTAAGGTAGTTAAAGTATGGTCAATGTAAATAAAAATAGAATACTTAAAATACGTTTTTTTTTATTATAATCTAGACAAACACTCTGAAAAAGTTAGATAAAAATCAAATACTACCTTTAAATTTTATAAAAATCATACCTTATTGTTAATAAAGAATACCAGAAAATGTCCAATTTAATAATAAATTAAAATATTACTCCCTGTAGAGCTAACCCCCCCATAAAAAGTTCTGGTTAGTTTTGGTTAGTTTTCAAATTTTGTCGACAAAGAAAAGTAATAGCAATTGAATTTTGTTGTTAAGCGCTTGTGCAACAGAACTAACTAACTAACTAACTTCTTATGGGGGCGGGTTAGCTTTACAGGGGGTATTATTTTAATTTAATATTAATTTTAAATTATTTTTATATTCATGTAATTGGGCATTTCCTAGTATTCTTTATAAATAATAAAGTATGGTTTTTTCTAAAATTTAAGGGTAATATTTTACTCCAACCTTTTTATGACCAACAAAAAACATTTTGTATAAGCTTTTCAGAGATGTGCCACATAAGAAGTGTTTTTACTTAAGATTTTAAAGTGACCGAGGGTGCAGCTTAAGGGATTAATAAAGATGTTTCAAAAAATACGTCACTTATATTCCCCACGGGCTTAATACAAACGGTATTTTTTTTATATTTGCCATGGTTTAGAAAATATATTTCAACTTTTAAAAAAGCACCATGTATTTAACTGACCAAACCAAATGTAAAAACACTAGCTTTGCAAAGATATAAAACACATTAACAACAAAAACCCTACAGGCCATAAAGAAATACTGCTTGTGGTCTCTTCCTGAACATTGACAAAATGATTGTCGTGAGAAACCGAATGAGCCTGAATTGCAATCAGAACTGATTGCTGTAATACTATCCCTGAATTTAAAGCAATTCTTTATTGGCTCGCTATTTTTCAGATCAGGTTTCCACAAAAGGTAAAATTAACTCTATAATATACCTCATTTTTCCTTAACGACTTTTTTTTACTGGACCTTTGTTTTACTACAAGCTATTAAAAATAACCTTTAGATTTTTGTAAAAAAAAGTTTTTGTTACTTATCTATTATTAGAGTCTATATGTGATAAATACTGTCTTCCCCGTGGCGCAGTGGACAGAGCTTTGATCTTCGAAGCCAGAGGTTGCCGGTTCGATTTCCAGCGGGGAAACATATTTAGATAGTAGTTATTTAAAAATAACGACCGTGGTGGCACTACCGCGTTGTCTAAAAGGTGCTGTGAAATGCGTTATGTTTCAGTGCTTGAACCATGTTGACGGAACAGGGGAATGATGGGTTAAACATCTAATAACCCGACACTCACGGTACTCTGGTATTTAGGCATATGCCTTCGTGGGATGTCAAAAGATAAAAAAAATACAATGTGATCAGACAAGGATCTAACCTGTAAAATGTTTTATTTTTATACTTTGAAAACAAAAACTACTCCTTTTAAAAATGTTTGCCCAGGACAATTAGAAACCATGGAACACAACAGATATAAGTGTCTTTTTTTATCTTTGGACAATCCACGAAGGCTGAAAGCCTAAATACTAACATACCGTGGGTGTCTTAAGCGAGGTAAGAGGGAGTTTATTGACACAGGACTTAAATACTTGAAGATTTGGGGGGAAGGAAAGACCTCCGCGGGCAGCAGGTTCCACAGTCTAGAAACTCTAGGGATAAAAGAACGAACGAAATGGGAAGTTCGGGGCCTGTCCAATTGAACTGTATAGGGATGCATACTCGCGGCACCACGAATTTCTCTGTTGGGAACTGCAAGAGAAGGGACTATACTGGACAATTCGTCGGAGCAGAAGCCGTAAAAGTATCTATAAAAGAGCGATAGATCTCCCACAGCTCGACGATGGGCAAGAGAAGGAAGTCTTTGAGTAAGTAAAGGATCATTAATAAGACGAACAGCCCTTTTTTGAATGGCATCAAGAATGCTGAGGGTTGTATAGGGGATACCATTCCCCAGACATGAGAACAATATTCTAGAGAGGGTCGAATTTGGGACACATACAAAGTGCATAAATTGGAAGGAGAAAAATACTTTTGGCTCGGAAAAGAAATCCAAGCTTATTTGAAGCCGCGGTGGCTATAGATACAATGTGTTTATGCCAGTTAAGGTTATTCTCAAATGTGATGCCCACAAGGTTAAATGTGTCCCCGCTCTGCAAAACCTGGCCACTCATAGGCAAAGGAGGAGTGTTTGATGTTTTTTCGCGACAAGGAACACGATTGTGTTTTGGATGCATTAAATTGAACAAGACTTTTGGCGCCCCGATCCAATATCAAATTGAGATCCTGTGAAAGAGATATCTGCATCGCCCTACGTTTGCTTTCCAAGTCGGGTTGAGAGATTGGTTTGGGAACCTGAAAAATGGAGTGAAGGGTACTATCGTCAGCATAACTATGAATGGGATTGGTTGTGGAAGAAAGAAGGTCGTTGATGTGAAGAAGAAAAAAGTTAATTAATAAAAAAACTGGAAATGAAAACATGAATGTTATGTGAAATCAGAGTTGGGTCGAATACTGAAAATTGGTATTCGAATACCAATATACAAATACGAATACCGGAAAAGAAAGTATTCGAATACCAAATATTTAAATACTTAAAAGAAAAAAAGTATTCGAATAGTTAGAATTTTTAGATACCCGGATTTGGTATTCGAATACTTAAAAAATTATAAAAAAATTGAAGACCAAAAAAGGGCCCTCTACTATATTTTTTTACCCTACTGTTTACAAAAATAAGCGCTTCAAAGTGTCCCATCCTTAGAAATTTTGAAGAGCCAAAAAAAAACAAAGGGTCCTTATCTCATTTTTTATTACTTTTTTTCCGTTTTGGTATTCAAATCATGTGAATTTTGGTATTCGAATACTGCTGTCCCCATTTCGGTATTCGAATACTCAGTACGCAGGTATTTCTTAAATATTAACTACAGGACAATTTAGAGTATTATATGGCAACGAAATTTACTACATAAAATATTTTAATATTATTAAATATTATGGCAAAAAGCTTTACGTTATTTACAATATTACCGGAAGCTATATATTTTTTTTTATCTTTGGACAACCCCAAAGGCTCAAAGCCCTAATACTAACGTGAAACCATAATGCTTAAACACATGTTTTGGGTATCGAACTATAGGCGGGTATCGTGACGGTAACCCTCGTTTCACACTAAGTCGGATTCGCCGGACAGAGTGTGTAAGGTCGCATACGACTCCATTCACTTTGATAGCGTCTGTCTGTAGACCGGCTCTCGCTAATGTGAAACAAAAACTACCCTTACGATTTTTGACACAATGTTTAAAAATGACATGCAAAACATTGTGGTACACTTGTCCGACAAAAATATAGACGCGTTAGCCCACTCCGACACAAGAAACATTTGAATTAAAGCGCCAGCGCTGCTTTCATACAGGTTTAGAAACGAACTCGCCGACTATAGGATATGAAATATTCCAGCAGAGACAAGAATGAGACGAGCAACTAAATGTAAATAAATTATTCGAGAGAGAGATAGCTGCTGGGCCTTCCTTGTCTGTCTTCAAGGAAGGTAAACGCAGATGGCGCGTGAGTCGACTTTATCGTTTACCCGCCAAATTCAAATTATATAGCTGTGCTATTTTTGCCCTTAATATTAGGTACATGTTTTTGTTTCCTATTAATATAAAATATTGGGGTTTAGTTCAATAATTACACACATCTAATTTAAAATGTCATTTATTTGGTTGTCATAATGATTTTTTCTTACAGATAACCAAAGTCGGTTTATATAAAGTAACGACATTCGGCCATATTGCTTTGACGTGTTATGACGTCACATCTCCCATTTTTCGGCCATGTTGTTCAGTGCCGGAGATATACAGTTTATTGTATTATTAGAACAACCGTTTACACAACAGTTTTTAATTATTAATAAGTTGTAAATTCTTTTACTTTAAATAAAAAACATTTCGAAATACATCTTTCAACAAATATCACTTCCAAAATAATGCAAAATGAAATGCGCAAATTCTAGACGCCACTGGATTAATCATCAGCTTTGATTTTACCCAGTCTTGCAAACTTTTCTCCGTGAAGTGCCCTTCCTTGCGTCCCCGACCTCGAACCGCCTAAAAGCTGAGGATATGTCACTACCTTATAAATATAAACTAACCTTGGCAGATAACCATGTCAATATTACCTTAAATTATCTGTTGAAAAGCACAAATTTAATATATACACTGTGATCACTAATAAAAGTCAATATTTAAAGTCCAATTAAAGGTAAAAAACCACGAAACACACAATAAATCACAGAAAATGTAAACCAACTGTCCAAACAAATCAGCCATTAAAAAATATCAAACACAAAATATCGAATATCATTTCGGCATGACTGCCTGCGGCAACGATGTTGTTAGTTAAAAGCAGGGGGTGTCAATTGGATTACAAAATTGGCAACAGCGAAATTTGTGAATATGGCGAAGTCGCCCATCCGAGTGCTTATGTTGCCAAATCTCATTCCGCGGGAAATTTAAATTATGGACTTTTTAATTTAAAATAAGAATTATCCATTATAAAATTAATATTTTAAAAATACTTTAATAAAAGCCTAAAAATATATATTTTCAAGATTTCGATGCAAAACAACCACTGTTTATTATTTTTTGAAACAGTAATTCACGCCATTGCGTGTCCGCCACGTGTGCGCATTACTCTATTTTAATTTTTAATGGTTGCTCTGTTTGGCTTGTTTGTCTGGTCCACTTGTTGCTATTTCTTTAAATAAAACTGAAGTTTTTGGATATATTCGTGCTGAATTTTAGTAAGTATTATATTTTATATATTTATTTATTAGCTTCAAAGATTTAAACACTTTTAATTACTAAATTTTGATGGATAAGTTATTCTAACCACATTTTAACATTTTAGGGCCAGAAATATTGATACCATCGATCCGTTGTAGCAGGTTTGTTTTAAAATGCTTTACATTGCGTAAAACATCAATGTTTTTTGTCAACTCGATGAAACAAATAAATACTTTATCTTTATTCTACTCAGTATTGATCTGGTAAGTTTTTTAACCATGTTCGAATTAATGTTTAAAATCATCAGCACACTGCAGGTATTTCTGTCTACAAATAATATTTTAATATGGTTTTTAAATGTCTTCAGGAATTGTAGGTATAAATGTGAAGTGTTATTAGTTATTATGCTTCATGAGCAATAGGTTTTGGTATATCGGTCAGTAATAGAATGACAAAACAAGCACTATTTGTCATGCATGTTTACATGCCGGTATTTGGTTAGATTGTCTCTTTTCCTCACATTGCCTTTATGTTATGTTATTAGCTAACCCGTATAAGTTAAGGTGGTGGTAAAAATTAATTAGCTAATGTCAGAGAAAAATTCATTATGTCTTGGGGTGGGTAAATGCTTGTAAATTAACAAAAAGCGAATTAATGTATCTCTTTTATTTGAATATAGTTACATAAGGGCCCTTGATTTAATGGAATGACTACCTCGGTTAGACACATTCGTTTTGTAATTTCTGTATTGGTATTAAGAATCCTTTCATATTTTTTAAGTAGATTTCTGTTTTATTTTTGTCAGATTATCGTTACTTTCAGTTTAGTAAAACACTAATTATGGAATACATTCAAAATTTTTTTCACTTTGTTGGAGTTTTTGTAAAATTAAAATATAAAGCCCTTGTTTTGTTTTTTTTATCATTAGGGTAGGTAAAGTCAGAATAATTATGTACTGTTATCATTAAACAGAGTATGATTAACACCATAATTTAGCATATAATTTGTGTTAAGAATTCCTGTAAATTTTTTGTTTTATAGCACTCGCAGTGTATTGTGAAAAGACATCAAGACTTTTCGTGGATCATCCTGCATTTAAGTGCAAAAATCACAATCCTCTTCAAGATGGTTTTACCCACATGAGGACAAGTTTAACTTAAGTTTAAATACTATGTGAAAAGAATGCTCATAAGATTGAAAAGTTTTAATTTGGTTATATTGTTTACATTGTTCTTATGAAAATGTTTTTTTTTAATTTAAAATCTGTTTAAACTACACCATCTAACCTTATACCAGTAAAATCATATTAACGAGAGCCTTAGATTTTTGCAGTTAAACACAGAGTTGTTTTTTTTCAGAATAAAATACTCCAATAGATAGTACAAATAACAATTTATGACATATCCTACACCCAATAGGCATTATTATTGTGAAATTGTAAGATCTCTGGACAAATATAGATTTTCCATTTCATTTCATAGCAGTATCTTGATCTAAAAAATATTTGTATGTATATTATTTTGTTTTTAGATCACAAATACAAAGTACTGGTTCGTGGCATCCCGATTAAAGATAACCTCTTTGAAAATATATAATTAATATTGTTTACATTGTAAATCATTTATTTTTAATTTTATAGTGTAAAAATCTATGCATTTGTGTAGTTTTATTGTATATTGTACATAAGTTTTGTTCTGTAAAAATAAAACACTTTTTAAATTTAAACTTTAAAATAATTACTTTTATTTACTAAAGACCATCCAATTTTACATTTTCTAATATTTATTTTATTTGCAAGTAATTTAAATGTTCTAATTTCATTTAAAAAATAAAAGCAAAAAATTTATTTTCACATTTTAAAACTTTATTAACCTAAAATTCAAATTGTTTTTCTTTCGGCAATTCTGGTTACTTGTTAAATAAAATAATGTTAGTAAGTGTAAAATAATTTCAAAATAAAAACAAAAGGTAGCCATATTGAACTGCCGCTCTGTCGATAAAACAGAACGCTATTGTCGCCCATCCACGAACGTCGTAACTTGAACTTAAAATATTCAAGTTACGACGTTCGAACGCCCATCCGAGTGCTGTTGTTGCCAATAGCAGCAAAAATGTTGCCGGTTAGAATACATTAATTTGACATTTCTCTAACCTTTTTGTATTTTGTGGTTAAAAATATTCGATTCTTGGTATAAAGTGTAATCAGCTTTTAGCCAAAGAAAGACATTAAAGTTTACATGCAGAAATTGTAAACAACTTGGCAACCATGAAAAGGCGATGAATGCACCCACTGCTATTACCTTCCATAATAAATGAGAGAGACATAGTTATAGGAACTTGCGTTAAACCAGAGAGAGATAAAACGTATTGGACAACTTTCCAGGACCAGTAACGCGTTTCATTCTTGTCTCTGATTCGAGGTAGATGTACTTTGTGGGTGTTACCGTCCGACGAAAGGTGGGCAGGCAGCCCCTGATCCCGTTCTGCTGGAATGGGCTTAGTGATGAATTGTAGGAGAGTACATAGCAAATTGGTGGAAAGGATTTAATGCATCCATACCGGCGAATATTCGTGGTAGACTCGTCAAAGAAACATAAAAAGTGTTGTTATCATAAAATTCATTTTATTACTTGCCCAGGGACTATTACTTAAATAGCAATGCCTTTGTTACGGGTTTTAATAAATAAAACCTTTTAAAAAAGTACCTTATGCGAAAAACCTTTGAAATCTGCTTTTCTATCTTCCAATCTGCATCGTTAAAAGATTTTAATTTAGATTAACCGAAAGGAATTATCTAAAAGTAATAAAGTTCAGCTTTATCCCTAGACTGAAGGTTTCGGAAGCAGGAAATTTCATTAATTATAAAACTATGGCTCTTTGGCATCCACAGTGGTCTAACTTTTTGAAAGGGAATATTAGTCCAGGCGGAATACCTGACTGCAAAAAAATGCCTTACGGCAAACTTTGGGTATAGTTTTAGTAAGTGTGTAACAGTGCAGTTTGCGAATTTAATTACAACGGCTTTCCTAGCATATTATTATATTTTATTTGGTACCCCTAGCGCCGTCTATTGCGCAGTGACTAATATCGCAAACTAAGCTAAAAGGTTCCTGTGGCCTAGAACCTCCTGTGGGCCTGACAAGCATTTCATTAGAGTGACGGTGTGCTCTGTAACGATAACCTGATTTTTTTCTTCGAGCATATATCTACTGGAGGCTTCGCTAGCTGTTAGTGTTAACCTTTACAAATGAGATTTTTGTGACCGGTTAATTTTTCTTGTGGTATATGAACCTTTCTCGAGTCCATGGTTTTGAGGAAGCAGCGACATTCCACATGTCTTTTTAAATCTTTGGCCTGGTAGCCGTCGGATTTCGTGTACATTTCAGAGTCGACACGCCGAAATTCACCGAAGTGGTTCGACAAAGGTCAAATTTTGGTCGGACATTTACAGACTTCAAGTACCACTTTTTGACAGACCGGCGCTCCCATTAGAAAGCAATTTTGTGGTTTGATATATATTTCGGATAATCTCTGTTGAAAATCATGAATTCTTGTCCATCTTTAGCCTGAAAGATATGTCTTTTTCTATACTTATATTTTGCGTTAGTTTTTTTGCATAATTCACCTTTTTCTTGAAATGTCGAAACCTAACCTCAAAAACACGTTGTCTTTGATGTGAGGCATGCCATAAACCTATCACACAAGCTCACCCCCTTTATGATCTACGACCAGCGAATGCCACTTGTCTGAATCTGGAGTTGTAGGCCCCAGCCTGTAACCAGTGTGAAAATCCTACTCCAACATCTAGTGGACCTTTTTAAAGAGGCTCTGTACAAGCCACATTCGAGCCCCTACTCAGTCTATGGATGATTTCATATAAGTTTGAAACTACACATATTTAAAACCTTTTAAAGTGCACCGTTTAATATTGATTTGTCTAAAACAACATATCGCATTTTGATCAAAAAACAAACTAGTAAACTTACATTAACTTAGATACTTAAATTTTTAATTTCGAATTGGTTATATTTTGTTAAAGCGATGTAATAATGTTTGCAAACGTTAAGCGCTAGAGTTTTTATGTTTCTTTACTGACTAACACCCATTTTTTTAAATCAAGATTAAGTGGAAATTCCTCTTAAATAAAGAACACGCATATTTTACGTAGTCTAATTTTTATTTTGTGTTGGAATATGATTGTTTTGTTTTAGTTTTTTTTTGCAATCTTAACTAAACAGTAAATCCTGATAAAAAAGTTAAATATAAAAGTGTTCGACATTAAAAAAACACACAACTTATGTTTTAATCATTTTTACCCTAACCTCAAAAACTTTCGAGAAAAGTAAAAAAACTGTTTTTTGGATTTTAATTTTTATCTTTTACAAAAATAGTTCGATTGAGCTGAAATTTGAAGGTGATATACTTTTTGCCATTCTTAATATACTTAAATTTTTTTCATCAACAGATATTCAGCCATTATTATGAAAACTTAATTTAAAAAAATAATAAATTTTTAATTGCCAGGAGAACTTTTATTAAATGCAATAAAAAATATTTACTTTAATTTTAAAAAATAATAATAAAAAAACACAATATATTGACATTTTTTTATTATACTCGTAGATTAATGGTATTTTCGTCGAAAAATTAATATTTTAAAAAGAATTTTTGAATATTTTAAAAGTTTAGAAACATTTTTAATATGAAAGTTCGATTACAGGTATACAGTGTGACCCAAAATATGTGCTACAAGAGAACAAATAAAACAAAATTTTCAAATTTTAAATCGAAATTTTAGGAAAACTAGTCGCATGGTCCAAAAGAAGAAATACATAATTTTGCTCCTATTGGTAATCTACAGGGCAAGTTATAACTAAAGATATGAAAAATGACCTAGTGTAAAGTACTTTTATTTTTAAAAATAGAACAAAATTTAATAAATGTTGTAAAGAATTAAATTTTACATTAAAATTTGTAGTTAAAGCATTAAAAAAAAATTATTGTCAATATTTTTACATGTTATGCAGTTTAATACTCGACACGGCAAAGCAAATTTTACCAAAATCTTTAAAATATTTTAATTTCAATATAAATTTTAATTAATTTTTAAATAAAACTGTAAAAAAAAGCCAACAACATTTCTGTTTACTTTTTTCTGCAATAATTTTGTTCTATTTTAAAAAATCAAAGTACTTTACACTAGGTCATTTTTATATTTTTAGTTATAACTTGCCCTATATATTACCCATAGAAGCAAAATAATGTATTTCTTTTCAAAATTCCGATTAAAATTTGAAAATTCTGTTCCGTTTGTCCTCTTGTAACACCCATTTTGGGTCACACTGTATAACTGTAATCAACTTTCATATATAAAAATATTTCTAAACTTTTGAAATATTAAAAAAAATCAAAATTAGTATATTAATAAATAGTATAAATTTTTCGACGAAAATTACAGAATGTACGAGTATAATGAAAAAGTCAATATTTTGTTTTTATTTATTTTTATTTTTTTGTTTTAAATTAAAGTATGTATTTTTTATTGCATTAATTAAAATTTAACAAAAAAAACGACAAAAATGAGCCCTCAACGGACCACTTTTGATGAAAAAAATTAAATTAAAATGGCGGTTGAAAATTTATTTTTTTTTTTTTTAAGTAAGTTTTTATAATAACAGCTAAATATTTATTGATGAAAAAATACAGTGTATTGAAAATAGTAAAAAATATATTTTGTTCCAATTTCAGCCCATTCAAACCACTTTTTTAAAGATAAAAATTAAAAACAAGAAAAAAACTGTTTATTTTACTTTTCACGAAAATTTTTGAGGTTAGGGTAAAAGGGGTTCGACATAAGTTGTAGATTTTTAGTGTCGACCACTTTTGCATTTAACTTATTTTATTAGGATTTACTATTTGGTTTTAAATTACAAAAACAACATTTTTACCCTAATAAGCACTCCTCTTTACCCCCTAAAGCATTATTTTGGTTCGGAAGTGTTTTTCTTAGAAAGTTATAATGCACTTAACAAAACTATACCATTAGTTTGCTGTAAGGATTTTTTTATATGACCATTCTACTGCTATTCCCGCCTAGAGCAACATTTATATAAAACAAACGCTGCAATAATTAAGTTATTTGTTTAAGTCCCCGCAGAGGCTATAGCAACTAAGTGAGTTAGGGACTTCGAGACCAAAGTGATAGAAGCAAATATGTATTAGAATATGTAGACTAGGTCTATAGGCACCGTCTTTATATCAATGGTCTAGTTCACAAACGTTTTAAGTGCTTAAATGTATTTATGAGTTATATGAACTTTTAAGTTTAAAAGTTCGCCATAATTCTGTTCTGGAAGTACTTAACACGATTAAAAGATGGAACTGGCATCTTTAAATTTAAATATTTTACTTGCTACTTGTGTGCATAGGAATTTTTAGCACGCTTTTATTAGCTTGGGTTGTATGTATGTATGTATGTATGTATGTAACGGAATCATTGAGCTTAATTTTCACCAACTTTCAGCCATTCGATTTCTTTGAAACTTTGCACACGTATCAAGAACCCCTGACAATGCAATAATCTGCAAACAGTATCCCGTTATCCTGATTAGGATCGCCAGGATAAATAAATTTCTTTATAAATTTTCTGTAGGAGAGTAACAAAGAAAGAGCTAGTGCGCGATCTGTGCATGCGTGTAGTTTCGGACGTACTCTCAGCATAAGGCTGACAGAAACTTGTTCAGGAGTAGTTGCGTTCTGAAACCCCATGCAACAGTGAAGCTTTAAATGAAGTGATTAGATTACGAAATAGTTGGTGAAACATTTCAATATCACATGTCCGCAGAAAACTAATTGATATATATCGAACTAAAAATTTAAAAAAATAATAGTTTAAAAAACTAAAAAACACGCTTTTATTTATATGCAACCGAAGTAAAAATTAGAAAATAATTTTTCATTACAAAGAGTTTGTTTTACAGTAATAAAAGGTCAAACAATGAATCATAATTATATACCTCAAAATAGAATTATAATAAAATTTAAGATAATAACAGAATAATTCACTTCAGAATAAAAGCGTGGGGTGCTTAATATATTAAATGTTGTAATTATTTCATTTGTAAATATCTATGAGGGAAAAGTTATGAAAAAATAGTAAAATGCATCCCACGCTTTTTACTCTGAAGTGAATTATTCTGTTATTATCTAAAATTTTATTATAATTCTATATTGAGGTATATAATTATGATTCATTATTTGACCTTTTATTACTGTAATACAAACTCTTTGTAATGAAAAATTATTTTCCAATTTTTAGTTCGGTTGCATATAAAAGCGTGTTTTTTTAGTTTTTTAAACTATTATTTATTTATAAATAATAATTTTATCTAGACACGCAGCAGCGTATTAAGCCAAGTTCAAGCAAAGAAACTGGCTACCAGCGCCGAGGGTAACTTTACACGAACCACTTGCTACCAATTTTGACCTCTTCATAACTCAAAACCTATTTACCGCAAAACACACAAAACTACGTGTATTTATTTATATCCATCAGGAAAACTAGAAACCTAAAATTTTGTGAAGCTAGCTCAAACGGTTATAAATATATCAAGGTCTAAAAGTCGTCAATTTTTACTGACTTACATATAGATCAAAAACATAACCCACTTCCAAATTTAAATATATAATAAATATTATTTTATTTAAAAAATGCAACATTTATGACGTAAGTCTTTCGCGTTCCATTGGTTAGTTCTGGTTATCTCTTAAATAAAAAAAAATATGAAATTTTGTTTGTTAAATGAACTACTCTGTACAGACCTATAAGAGACACCAGTATACCATTTTTTTACAATATCCAAAACGTATCAAAAATTATTGACATAAATTTAAAATAATTTATTTTTCCTTACCATCGTTCATACACTACGAATAGTTCTATTTTCTATTTCTATTTTTTTCTTGCTTTTGGTCCCTTCAGGTCCAATCCATCACTCTCCCCTTCCGAACTATGCTTTCCAGGGCTTCGTCGGCGAAAAATCTGGATAATCGAGCTCGTAGCTCCCAGAAATTCCAAAAAGAAAACAAACAATTCAACAATCGATGCAATGCATAAATTGTCGGCTGTCAAACCAAGATCTGCTACTGGTGTACTGGTACGTATAACATTCACCTTCACTACTGACAGTTCCCATGGCACGCCCATCTATGTCCCGCCATTTGAGAAACACCTCGTGTTCACCACCAAACAGGATACCATCAGCTTATAGGAATCTTCGCTCACAGCGCTTAGATCCAGAAGAAAGATGCCGTCAATTTAACGTGTATCTTTCCTTGATCCCCGAAGGTAAAAAACCTTCGTACGACGCCTCTAGCCGCCACTCCGGGAAGAATTGTGTAGTCCTCTACGCACGTCCGCACTGTTCGGAGGGCAAACAAAGAGTTACTACGAATAGTTGAGTCACTCGACGACGTGTCTTCGATCAGGCCCCTCCTGCTTCGCCTTTCCTCCGACCACTTGCTGGCCAAAACAAAGCCAGTCGTTCGCTTCGAATAATACACGGTGGCTCATGTGTGTCGGCACTGTTTAAAAGCCGCTTTAAAAGGTGCCGAAAGAAAGTGAATTAACTATCCGTAGTTTATGAACGATGCCTTAACAGCCGGTATGTATCGTTATATCTTAATATTTTGGCATAAATATGGTTCCTTTGTGTACCAATTATTAGCGAACAACCTTTATTTAATACTAGCCGCCCTGTGCCCGCTTTGTGGGCCGTTAATCTCTGAACCTTTTGTTTAATCATAATAAAGTATAGCCTCTAACACACCTAAATAGTGTAGCTTTCTGATTGTAAAAGATTTTTTATGTTCGGTTCAGTATTTCCGAGGATTTGCCCTTACAAATTCAAATTCAACTATTTATTGATGAATGCCCATACAGGTTGTATTTTCAAAAGTTAAAAATAGTTAAATACAAGTTTAAAATAAGATAAAAATCTAAAAAGAAAAAACATTACATTTATAAAAAACAAAACATACTTTTAAAATCATTACAAAGTATGAGTAATTATTACAAAAACATTAAAACACAAACATATTTTTAAAATTATAAGACATTTTTGAGAACACTAAAATTACAAAACACTATACACACTATAATATGGACCTAATTTGACAGGCAAATGCTTCTCTGGTACTATCTAAAAGAGCTCAACATGTATTCGCTCTCGCTATAAAATGCTTTGTTCTTTAGATATAGTTTAATCTTAGTCTCAAAAACCTAATCTCAAGGTTCCTAATTTCCTGAGGTAGTACATTAAAAAATTTAATACCATAGTGGTCATTCCTCCCCCTGGTCTCATATCCATGTAAGTCCCTATTTTGGCTGTAGCTATTCAGGTGCTTTTTAACGTGTATAAGGCAGCTAAGAATATAGAGGGAGGGCAGGGTAAGTATCCCAAGAGAGATAAACGCCTCCCTACAGCACTCTCTGTATTTCAGGCCAGCAATGACTCTCACACATCGTCTTTGTGCAGAGAACACTCTGAATGCGTGAGCTGAGTGCCCCCAACACAGGATGGCATAATTAATGTGAGCATGTATGTATCCATAATATGCGTTCATAAGAACCCTTTCAGACACACAGTTTTTTAGATTTTAGATAACATTCGTGTTTTTGCTGATTCTGCTAGCCGTTTGATTGGCATGTTCTTCCCATGTAAGTTTGGTGTCTAGATGTAATCCAAGAAATTTAATGGGGTTCGTATGCTCGCTCACAGGTCTTACAGAGAAGTTGAGTGTTTGAGTCTTTGCTTCGTTGATACTAAGTTGATTGGAAGCAAACCAATTCTGGATATCTTTTCGCGTATCCATCACCATCAAGTTCAAAATCTCCAAGTTGTCGCAGCTATCAATGGTCGTTGTATCATCTGCAAAAAGTGTAATACCTGTGCTATTATTTGATGTGCATGCACTTATAACATTTATGTGTAGTAGGAAGAGTATTGGCTCAAGAACTGAGCCCTGGGGTACTCCATGCTTGACTTGACACTTTGATGATACTTTGCTATTGTACAATACATACTGGTATCGGTCTGCTAGATAATATCTCAAAAGATCGACACTGCCGTCGGTAAACTTGTACTGATAGAGCTTCAGGATTAGGAGGTCATGGGATACGCAGTCAAAAGCTTTAGTAAGGTCAAAGAAAGATGCCTGAGCGTACATTTTACCCTCAAAACAATCCTGAATATAATCAATAATATTACTCACTGCCGCAGCAGTCGATAGACTCTTGCGGTATGCAAACTGCCCGGAATTAAGCAAATGTTGACTCTCTAAATAACTGATAATCTGCTGTTTTAAAACTGCCTCAAAAATTCTGAAAAATAGGGGCAATATTGAAATTGGTCTATAGTTAGAGACCTCCTCAGGGTTACCCTTTTTGGAATAGGAACTATACGTGCCATTTTCCAAACAAACAAACAAACAAAAAATCAAACAAAGTTACAAATTTTACCTCTTTATAATATTGGAACAAATAAAATATATTTTTTATTGATTTTAAATTAAACCGTTTAACAAATTTTATCTTTTTTGTCACATCCAGTGAATTTAAATTTAAGGAAAAACAAATACACTGCCATGCATATCGAACTTTTACATTCATTGGCCCTGATCATTGATCCTGAAATGTAAATAAAGCGCTACAGTTGCCCTTGCGGCGTTTCCCATTAAATGCATAAGCAACGACAAAAGTAATCCATACATGCAAAAAAAATGTATATATTACGTAAATCTCAATTTCATAAAACCAGGACTACATTAACTATAAAATCAAAAACAGTCGGAAATATCTGAAAGAGAAGCTTTTAATTCGAGTTATGGATACACAAACAAAATGCACGTTTTGCGAATTTACTTTGTCCTTTTGTGGGACAGAATGGTAAAAGTCACAGCGAATAGGACAGAATAGATGGGAATTTTCTATTATCCTAATGGCTTTGATAAATTATACATACTCTTTATTGGTTAACGCTCGGTAATCCAATTTAGCCATAAAACGGACGTTTTGCGGAATGTTTTACCACTGTAGCAAAGAGAACAAAAAATAATAATAATAAAATAATTAAATTATAGCCAAAGTCAAATAAATAGTCTAATATTCGGCATTAAGAAAATATACCCTCATCTGTTAATTAAATGAAATAATATTTTCTAGGCAAATTTTAATGTAGTGAATGCAAGTGAACAACATCTGCCAGTATAGGTCTGTTACAATTATCAATAATTAATTAATTAATAGTTAATTTATTTATAATTGGTACCTTTACATGTTAATTTCATAAACCAATGATCAGCAGTGAAATAGCTTAGTTGATTAGGTAGCAGCCCGATTTTATTCAATTAAATATGGTAAACATAATTTTGCTAATAGACAATGGAAAAAAATAGAAAAAAATGTTACCCAGTGCGGGATACGAACCCAGAGTGTCGACAAGGCATGCACTGCTAAATGCTGCTACCTAACCATCTAGGCTATTTTACCGCTAATCATTAGTTTATGCAATTACCATGTAAAAGTAACAATTATAAATAAATTAACTATTAATTAATTAATTATTATTTATTGTAGCAGATCTATGCTGGCAGATGTTGTTCACTTGTATTAACTAAATCTGCCCAGAAAATATTATTTCATTTATTTAACAGATGAGGATATATTTTCTTAATACCGGATCTTGCGAATTATTTCTTGAGATTCTAAGGTAAGGGCAGTATCTACACTACACGTAGTGGTGGTGGTACAGGGTGTTCCATTTTGGTTTCAACAGCGAGGTATCTTACCCCTTGTATCTCAAATGACTGACAATAAATCAAATAGGTTAAAAACTGATTCTTATATAATTTTTTTGTAGAATGCAGTGGCCTAATCATATATTTTTTTTTAATATTATTGTTTTTTAAATATTAAACAATGTTAAGTCTTTTTAATGGAATACCTTGTATTTTTGTCAAAAAAATAATTTGCCCTTTTACAAATTTTTAAGAAATATGTAACACTATAGGTATATTTTTAAAAACAACGACAAAATTCTCAATTTTCATATTTTATATCCAAAATTTTGCAGTGGGCCATGCAAAACAAATCTGTTATCAGTTTTTGTTCTACTTGATTACTGTAGTGCTGCTTACGTCATGCTTTTTAAAATTGCTTTTAAACTTATAATTTTTTTATTTGTTTTATAAACCTAGGTAGATAACACCTTTTTGAGCAAAATTTTTAATTAGTAAATTGTTTTTATTAAATAATTTTCTTTATTTATTGTTAGCATATTCTATTCTGTTCACTTTTTCTTTAAAAAACACCTTTTTTAAATTTTTTAACCCAAAATTGGCGGACCAAAAAACTATGTAATTTTTTACAAGAGTTTTTTTTTATAAGTATGTTAGCTATACCAATTATAGAAATAATATGCTTTTATACTCGGTATATTTTAATGCTACAAATTTATATATGTAAAAATGTTAAATGTTTTGCAAGAATAGCATGTAGGACGTATTCACAGGTCACCCGGCCTCGCAATTCTGCTTGCTGTGTTAGTAAAATTCCCAAACAACTAAAGGCATAGTTTTCTTAATCCTCTGTCCTACAGCTGCTAACAGGTTTATCTAACAGATGACGTTATTAAAATGTGAATCAAAAATATATATATATACAGGGTGTCCGGGAAAATGTGGGAACAGATGAAAATAACACGACAAGTTCCTATAAAATTTTTCCGTTTAAGCCCCCTGCGGAGATATGATCCCCTTAAAGGGGCAGCTAGAAATCGATTTTTCGTGAATAACTTTTAAAGCGCTCTGTATAATTTGATAATATTTTAGTACGATGCTTACTAGTAAAGACCTCTTAAAATAGTGCCCTTGAAACTTATGTCGCTTCTTTAGTTTGCCAGGGACGGACTAGTTTTCGCACATTATTGATAATATTTTTTACGCCCTGTATGGTAAAGACACAAAAAATAAGTTTTTGGATAGTTTAAACCTTTTGCTAAAAAAAAGGTACTCTTGTTTGACATCGATAAAATGAGCCGTTTTCGAGTAAAAAATTATTATTATTACCTTATAACCAAGATATTCTGCAATTGCAACGAAACAGTTAAAACAATAAAACAGAAAAAGGAGAATGGCAATTTATAGAGCAGGGATAGCGAACCTTTTTGTATTAACGTGCCATTTTTGTACGAAAATGTAAAACAATGTCCGATGCGTGCCATGGTATACTTTTAAATCAGTAAAAATTTGGGGCGTCCCATAAAGAAATACTTTTCAGAGTAAGGTGAAAATGGAAGAGCAAAAAAAGTCTTCTACTTAACACTTTAATCCTTACCCTCTCCGGTAGTATTAAAACACTTGTTTTGTGAGATGGATTCTTTTAGTTGGGTACACACCAACCTAAAAGAATGGAACCACTTCGGTCCTCGTACCCGGGTATAATGAGCTGACTCTGTTCAGCTGGTTTGTTTCTATAAGCTAAAAATTTCAAAAATCTAAAATAGAAAATCAACATGTCAAAAAAAAATTAAAAATAAAAATTTTAAAAAATGAACCAAGTTTTATGTTAAATTTAAAAAATTTAAACTTTGAAATTTTTAGTATTGAATTTTTTGTTTTTTTTTAATTTACTTTTAGTTGATCAACTCGTTATACCTCGGGGCCACAGGTAATTAAAGCAGTTCCATTTTTTTAGGTTAATGTATGGCTTACTAAAAACCATCCAATAAATGAATCCGCCGAATAAATACAGAAAATATTTTCAATTCTTGTTAAGCGATTTCAACAGAAATAATAATAAAATATTTTATTTTAAACCAATCCACGTACATACCTCGTATCACATCACTTTGTTTTGATCGATAAAGAGATAAAAGAAAACTGTCCTGTAATGGATGGTGCTTTTAAATTTACTTTACATTCTGCCAGATATGTTGAATAAACAAGGCATGAATCTTTTTATTTTTGTGTAGTACAATGGAACTTGCAATTTTATTTAAAATGGAAAAGTAGAAATAAGAGTGTTTTAACCTACAAATCGTCATTTAATTTAAGAATTTGAATAACTATTTTTTCTTTATTTAAAAACAATTTTATTACATGTGATATTTGTAAAGTGTTTACTACTAGAAACCAACAATGTACTTTGTTACTTTAAAATAGATTCATTAAATTTGGTATATGATATGAAGACCACACGGAAAAACGATGATGAATTCCTTTTTTTTATATAAAATCATATTTTTGCAGTATATTGTGACGTATAGATTTTGAAATATACATACAGGGTTACTTTACGTCACTTGGGCAAATGTACCATATGGAACTATCTATTGGGACAATGAGACCGGTGGACCATCACAACTAACTTTGCATTAAAAACCAACTTAACTTATTGAACTAATTAAATTTAGTACGGGCATATCCCTAGGGATAGCCCGTACTCAAACTTTAACTCTTTACTTGACTTTACTAACTCTTTCTTATCTAATAAACAATCAATCCCCGTCTTAAAATTTTGTTCTCTTTAAATATTAAATTTTTCAGTATTTGTTTTGCATTTCTAGGCAACTCTGCTTGTTTAATGTTTTTGTTTTATTATTATAAGAGTAACCTAGAAAATTGTTTGATTTCTACTTTTTAAACCTTGACACTTCACGTATTGTTTTATGTACCAAATTTCCCAATGTTAGGTAACCCAATTATATTTAAATTTCCCAAAAATGTATATTTTTAAAATTCCCAAAATGTATACTTTTTTATACTAGGTGTTCACATATGCCCCTTCCCTGAAAGCGTTGGACCCACAACGCTATTAGAAATGAGCCAAATTTACTTTAACCCATTTAAAAAAAAAATAGCAATATTACCAAAATCGATAGTTCCATATAGCTTACAAATATTTAAAAATCTAACAATATTTTACCTATTATGTAAATTACCGTAAATAACCTTAACTTTTCGAAGTTTTTTAAAAATATGAAAAAAGTTTTATCTAAAATTTTTTTCAATAAATGTAAACAAAAAAAAATGAACAAATAGCCTTAATCCAAAAAATAATTAATTGACTTGACTTTTTTCTAAGAAATAAAAGATTTGTCATTGATCAAAAGAAAAAAGTTAAATTTTTTTCATTGTTAACTGAATAATTTCTAAATTTGGGATTTTCTCCAAGTAGTTTTATTTAAATATAGTTGTAACGGTTAAGATTATTTTTTAGAGAAAAGTGGCCTAAATTCTATACCCCCTATATAAAACACTTTAAATACATAGTATTATTCCTCATTAATTTTATGTACTAAACAAAAACACCCGACTTGATAAACAAAATATGATTCCTTAAAACTAGCTAGCTCAGCATTATTAGAAATTGTTACGACCTTGACCGTAAATTGTATATCATTAAAACAATGACCCTTTCATAACTTAATATTACATATACGGTGGGTTAAAAAAGAGTTATTATCAAAGTTTACTTTTAGGCTACTTTTCTCTGCATATTAAATCATTATTTTTATCAATATAATAATAGACATTAAGTAAACAACAAAAAAAATACCATTAATTAAAAAATATTACAGATTTACCTAAACACTTTACAAATACCATAATGTTCTAGATTGTCCATTTTTTGTTGAATTGTACTGTGTCCACCTTGCCTCCCTGTCCATGTCCTTGATGGTGTGTTCCATTGGCCAATTGTCCCGTACTTCTTCTCCACATACCATTGTCCGCCTTTCCACTCCCATTTTCTTCTTCTACATCAGGTTACTGCAGCCGCGTGCCAATTTACCCATATCCTGAGCTTTCTCAGGGCCGCTTAACTGTCTTGTACCCCACCATTCAAGACCATACTTCAGAGCTCTTCCCCATACTAGAGCTGCGGCTTCCAGTGGTAATGCAGCCTCATGCTGCTTCTGAACTCCGTCTTCACGACGTAACATACAACTTCGACACAAATAAATATATTTCCATATTCTTCTTTATCACTTCTGGCTAACACCATTTAGCCATATTTGAAAACTGAAGATATACCTTATCTTCCTTTTCTTGTAGCTACGCTGCTACCTCCTTGCAGCTACGCTACGCAACATATTTTTCCCCATCTTCGTCCTTTCACACACATTTCTTCTCCGGGGAACGGGACGCCTTTACCATATATATGGTATTTTCTTCCACAAATAAACTGAGGGGTAGGAAGGGCGTACCATAAGCGACTTTTCCTATCGCTTCACAAAGGGCACTGGAACTGGGGCGGGCACAGCTTACCATAACCGACGTTTCACAAAGGTCACTGGGAACGGGGGCGCCTCCACCATATGTGACGTTGACATTTTGAAATACTACTTGACGTCACTGGGACTATGTACCATATGGAACTATCTATTGGGACAATGAGACCGGTGGACCATCACAACTAACTTTGCATTAAAAACCAACTTAACTTATTGAACTAATTAAATTTAGTACGGGCATATCCCTAGGGATAGCCCGTACGGGGCTTAACTCAAACTTTAACTCTTTACTTGACTTTACTAACTCTTTCTTATCTAATAAACAATCAATCCCCGTCTTAAAATTTTGTTCTCTTTAAATATTAAATTTTTCAGTATTTGTTTTGCATTTCTAGGCAACTCTGCTTGTTTAATGTTTTTGTTTTATTATTATAAGAGTAACCTAGAAAATTGTTTGATTTCTACTTTTTAAACCTTGACACTTCACGTATTGTTTTATGTACCAAATTTCCCAATGTTAGGTAACCCAATTATATTTAAATTTCCCAAAAATGTATATTTTTAAAATTCCCAAAATGTATACTTTTTTATACTAGGTGTTCACAATATCATATCTCTTGAGTTAATGCATATGTTAGTACTGAAACAGCCTCTTAAAGTGTCGTTTACTTGGTAAAATTCATACGTTACTTGAAAAAACAATGACGGTCCATTTATTATTTAATGATCAAACAGTGGAAAATTTTGCAAAACTTTTACATAATTACACGTGTAGCGTTAAGGTTATTTTTGCATTCGATAAAGAAAAACAAAACAAAAATCGAACCTAGAGAAGAACATTCGATGTTGTTAAAAAACTTAAAAGTAAAAAAAAACTATGGAAGTTTAAGAAGTCTTTTTTTTAAAGAATTATCGTTTATCATCATTTTTAAATAATAGCTATACAGTAACGTTTCGTTCGTCAAGAATAATACAATTTTGTTTTAGGTTTAATAAAACATTTTAAAAAATTGGACTTTTATCGTTTTTACCGAACATATTAGATAGCTAATTAGTATTTTTAACAATAGCTTTCCTTAGATACCTCTTATTACAAAAATATGTCTACATTGTAATGGTAACACAACAAATAACTAAATATTTTTCCTTATTTTTTAGCAAGTAGATGATATAACCACAGTATCTTCTTTGATATAACTTTGGTACAGTTCAATATTTAATGCTAACAAACACTATTCTAAACATGTATTATTTTTCGTTTCGTATTTCCCGTGTGGTTGTCATTAATAAAATAAAACTAAATATTTATTACATACACTTTAACATATTTATTGGGCAAAATATTGTACAGTAATATTGTTAGTCGTCCCCAAACAGTGCAATATATTTATGCAAAGAATATATTTAATATACTGCACAATAACTAGTTTTGTTTTGTTACCGGTTTAAACATGGATAAGAAAAAAGTAGCTGCTTGAAACATGTTTGAATATAAGAAAAAAACCTTTTTTTTCTATTGCTTTTAAACCCATATGTGTGTAATTGTTTTTGTAAAACAAATACTCTTTCGTATTATGACCCACACACGGCACAATAAATCACTATTGCACAATAAAAATTAAACTGTTTTTGATTAACACAATATATTGTAACGTTTAATTTTGAATACATAAGGGCTACTTGACGTCACTTGGACCAATGTACCATATGGAACTATCTTCTTGGGACAATGAGACCGGTGGACCGTCAAAACTAACTTTGCATTTCTTAAAAACCAACTTAACTTATTTGACTAACTAAATTTAGTACAGGCATACCCCCACTAGGGGTAGCCCGTACGGGAGCTTAACTAAAACTTTAACTTTAGACTTCACTTTACTTTTACTACCTACTTCATATCTAATATATTTTCTAAGTTTTTCCTTCCCATTATTAGGACAATTTCTGTATATATACCAAGTTGAACTTAGTATTTTGGTGACCTAGCACGTTGTTGACCCTGAATAAAATAATCTGACCTAAACTCTGTTATTGTTTAGTGACAAAACACCTTGCACTATATTTTTGATTATTTGTTTAATTTTTTGGATGTGATTTCTTTAATGCCGAAATAATTAAATTGTGACGTATATATTTTGGAATATACATATATAGGGTCACTTGACGTCACTTGGGGCAAATGTACCATATGGAACTATTTATTGGGACAATGAGACCGGTGGACCATCAACACTAACTTTGCATTTTTTAAAACTAACTTAATTTAGTACGGGTATACCACTAGGGGTAGCCCGTACGGGGCTTAACTAAAACTTTATAACTAAAACTTTAACTTTATGCTTGACTTTACTAACTACTTCTTCTCTGATAAACAATCCCCTTTTAATTTCTTTTCTCCCTTCTTTAAATATCAAATTTTCCAGTGTTTGTTTTGCATTTCTACGCTACCCAGTTTGTTTAATGTTTTTATTTTATTATTATAAAAGTAACCTAGAAAATTGTTTAATTTATACTTTTAAGACCTTGGCACCTCACGTATATTTTTATGTAGCAAATTTCCCAATGTTAAGTAAACTAATTTAAATGTATACGTATTTTTAAATTCTGATAGCATAGAATACCAGCATCTACTTATTAGACAAGTTTCATTGTCCAGCGGTAGGATATTAAATCCTGCCATTGATGCCCTACTGAAATCACATTCAATAAATACGAGCATCAATTGTAGCGGGGTGACTATGTATATTATAAAGCACAAGGAAAAAATTCCCTACTGTCTTGGTGTATTATACAAAGTATTTTACTCCCTTTAAAGACAGTAAAAAAAACATCCTGCTTTTCTATGCTATTTATTGAATGCGATTTCAGTAGGGCATCAACGGCAGGATTTAATATCCTACCGCTGGACAATGAAACTTGTCTAATCAGTAGACGCTGGTTTTCTATGCTATTCACCACGACTCGATACAGCCTCACTGATGAGTTAATGTAAGGCAGGCGAAACCGGTCTGGGGAGAGAGTCGTGGTGGATAGCATAGGAAAGCAGGATGTTTTCTTTTGACTGTCTTTAAAGGGAGTAAAATACTTTGTATAATATAAATATATATATATATATATATATATATATATATATATATATATATATATATATATATATATATATATATATATATATATATATATATATAATTTTCATGAGTTTCAGGTTTTCTTTTACTTAGAGTGGCGTAAGGCAGTGCTTGCAGGGCCCCCGAGCTTAGGGGGCCCCTTGGAGGTTAAAAAGGGCCCTCGGGGAAGTACAAGAATACTGAAAGAAATAAGAGAAGAAAAGGTGAGGACCATTTTTTTGGTCCCAATTTATTTTTTGCCCCAGGGTCCCTGCTGCCCTAGCTACACCACTGAATACTTACAAATATTTAAAAATTTAACATGCTTGTTTATGCTTATTTTAACATTATCTTTAAAAACCTTAGCAATGCTAAAAGCACTTTTTTTATTTAGTAACAATAACATAATTTAATAAATTTATATGCCCACTCAAATTTTTAAAATTAGGAGCAATAAATTTCTCGTTATTTGACAGTAATTTTGCAAAAATATACTCCTAAAGCACGACATCCACCAGTTAAAAAGGTACCTGTAGCCATTTTCCACTACATAACTCCATTCTATTTCCATCACATAAATAGGATGTTTTGCCGGTAGGGAAAAACATGGAAAAACACAATTATGATGCATCATCGCTTTTGTATACAATATTTTCTTTTATACAGACAAAGTTTTATTATTTTAAAAGTTTTTATAAGCATGATAAAAATATGAATTTAAATTTACAATATTTTGTAAACTTAAAAGAAGTATATTATCTAATGAAGCAGACCAAATTGTAATATTATATTTATTATAATTATTGGCCAACATTTTTCTTGCAACATGTTTAATAGTTTAAAAACCCTTAAAGACTGCCGTAGATAATATTGTATATTACTATATCTAAAAACTGGGACATGACACTTTTGTAAAGAAAATTTTAATTTGAAATTTTTCAAAAAAACAGGTTTTTTGGATTATCATCCCCCAGAAAAATTGTTTTAAAAACGAATCATCTGTTTTTATTTTTTTTTTTTTTTCGTTAATATGATCAAAGTTTGTTGACAAATACCAAATTTTGCTAAAATATTTACCTTTTTTGTTACTGTTAATTGTGGAGTGAAAACATTTCAACTGGCTATAGCCAGTAGCATATGGTATAAATTTGCTGGTACTCCCATGCGCCAGTTTTAAGATATATTATAGCAATTTAAAAACATCATCTACGCCAGTGGCATTAAAAATAAACTCTTGTTAAAAGTGAAGATTTAAAGTGTTTAATTAACACAACAATATTTAAAATTTAATCACGGAATAAAAATTTAATGAATTGCATTTTATACCAATCTAACAAGTTAAAATTTGTTAATTGTTATTTAAAAATAATAAAAGCAAAGCAACTAAACCAAAATGTATCGCATTGGATGACAAACTCAGTAAGTATAGTAAAAAGTACAACTGATACTTTTTTCTTTGTTGATTTTAAAACTGGATTTTTTTTCTTTTTAATAAACCAAAAAAATACTTTTCAATATTAATTTTCGTTTATTTACAAAGAAAAATGATTTTTTTCCGCAATAATGGTAAATTGTACATTGATTATAATAATTAAATAAAAGAACAACTATAAAAAACCTTTTTAAATTTGGTGTCATCAAAACAAGACAAATATACAATTTACTAATATACAAACCTAAATTTTTTTCGATTTTAGAAAAAACAAATCTAAATATACAAAACTGATACTTAAAAGCAACCTTTTATTTTTTTATTTTATTAAACGTCATTTTAAATGGGTGCTTTTTGTTGCTTGTTATTTTTTATTAAAACCATAAGATTTTCAAAACACTTGAGCTGCAAGTTTAAAATTACTTTTAAAAACATGCCTTACATCTTACATTACAGGCCATAAAAGTTTCAAAAACGCTTACAAACTTTAAAATAAGTTTCCATACACCTAGAATAAATAGTTCTTTGGATAGATAGCAAAACTATGTTCTATTTATAAAAATAATAACTAACACTGGGGTTTTTTATAACCTTAACTGGCATAAACACATTGTATATATAGCCACTGCGGCTTCAAAAAGCTTGGATTTCTTTTCCGAGCCAAAAAGTATTTTCTCCTTCCAATTTATACACTTTGTATGTGTCCCAAATTCGACCCTCTCTGGAATATTGTTCCCATGTCTGGGGAATGGCATCCCCTACAACCCTCAGCATTCTTGATGCCATTCAAAAAAGGGTTGTTCGTCTTATTAATGATCCTTTACTTACTCAAAGACTTCCTTCTCTTACCCATCGTCGAGCTGTGGAAAATCTATCGCTTTTCTATAGATACTTTTACGGCTTCTGCTCCGACGAATTATCCAGTATAGTCCCTCCTCTTGCAGCTCTCAACAGAAAAACTAGTGGTGCCGCGCGTATGCATTCAATTGCGGACAGGCCCCGAACTTCCCATTTCGTTCGTTCTTTTATCGCTAGAGTTTCTAGACTGTGGAACCTACGCCAGCGGAGGTCTTTCTTTCCCCCAAATCTTCAAGTTTTTAAGTCCCGTGTTAACAAACCTGCGACACTCGCGGTACGTTAGTATTTAGGCTTTCAGCTTTCGTGGATTGTCCAAAGATAAAAAACTTAAATAAAATGTCAAACATTTTTAGGAAGTTGGGATAGAATGAATCCGGGTACTTAAGAAAATCTTTAATTTGGCCATGGAACACTATTTTAAATATATTACATACATAACTCGGTTTTGTTGATTTTGTCAAAAAATGCGGTTTGCAGATCACCTCCTCAATTGTCATCATTGTACATGACAATTTGATGTTGGTTATTTTCTTTTGCATAACTTGTGATAAAATCATGCCAGTACTTTATTCCCACGATTTTAACACAAGTTATGATAAAAAATTAAATAACTATTAGCTGTCAATGATGATAATTTACGTCCAAACATACATTATTACAACTCAAGGTGCTAATAATTAAATTACGTGTGCGAACTAGTCGAAACCAAGGTTAGTTTATATTTATAAGGTTGCGACATATCCTCAACTTTTAGGCGGTTCGAGGTCGGGGACGCAAGGAAGGGCACTTCACGGAGAAAAGTTGGCAAGACTGGGTAACATTAAAGTTGATGATCAATCCAGTGGCTTTTTTCCAAAATAAAATTTTTGGTCCATTTGTCTTCTTGTAAACTACATCCGTGAAAAGTCTGTAAATATTTGTAAAAAATAGGTTGCCCAGTTGCAAGTCCCCCTTAAGCCCAGACCCTGGTTATTTGTAACGCTTTTAACGATTTCTCGTTGAACCCAAGGTTAGTTTATATAGGTTGCGACATATCCTCAACTTTTAGACCGCAAGGAAGGGCACTTCTCGGAGAAAAGTTGGCAAGACTGGGTAAAAATCAAAGCTGAAGATCAATCCAGTGGCGTCTAGAATTTGCGCATTTCATTTTGCATTGTTTTGGAAGTGATATTTGTTGAAAGATGTAATTCCAAATGTTTTTTTATTTAAAGTAAAATAATTTACAACTTAATAATAATTAAAAACTGTTGTGTAAACGGTAGTTCTACTAATACAATAAACTGTATATCTCCGGCACTGAACAACATGGCCGAAAAATGGGAGATGTGACGTCATAACAGGTCAAAGCAATATGGCCGAATGTCGTGATCTCATATAGACCGACTTTGGTCGAAACAATATTATTTTATTACTCTAAAATTTATGTCTCGGCAACTTCAAATTAAAATATTTAAGGACCGTTAGGAATTCAGAAAAATGCCACCCTATTTGTTTAATAATAATAAATAAATTAAAATTCCTTTTTAAAATCTCCTAAATAAATTATTTTTAATAAACTGACTTTCCTTTACAAGTTTTATAGGCTGTAAAATAAACAATATTATTACCTTAAAATAACTTTTTGAGCAAAAAATAAAAATTAATGTCAAATTGTCATGTACAATGGTAATAATTTCTCGGTTTTAAAATACATATCGAAAGTTAAGGTAAAACTTTTAACAAGAAGTTAACATTAAATCCAAATATAAAAATTGTTACCAGCAATTTTGGGACGATCAACTTTTTTACTGAAAGGAAGTGCTTGCATTTTAAGGTCTAAATAAAAAAGTTTAGTCAACGCTATTCAACTTTAAAATAACTTTTCTAATACATGAAAATGTAAAAGTCGTTTGGCGTCAAATAAAGTTAGAAAAGTTTGGATTTCTTAAAAAAAAACTCTAAAATTACATTTATTTTTATTTTTAGCTTTCAGTTTAAAGCATGTTGTTTTCTTATAATATTGTTACAGACTTTCAAAAATGTGTTTACGTTAGAGAATTTTAGAGATTTATTTAGTTTGTTAATTTATTTAAATAATTTACCTTTATTTTTCCAAGTTCTTTCATCACTTTCGAAGGTTTCCAAAACCGCCCGAATTATTCATTGAGAACTTTTAAGCCATCCTGTACTAAGGAATTTTCGCGATATTTCTCCAAAATTCTAGATTATTCTTCATTTTTCCATATTACTATAAAAGGGCGACAGGAAACGTTCGAATGATTAGTATAGATTCCGCTTTTGTACTGTAAACTTCGAGACATTGGCAAGTGAAGATTTTGTCGTTGTTTTAACCATAGTTACGCTGTTAATAAAGGTATAAAAACGAAGAGACGTGTTTTTATACGAGGTGTTTCGGAACAATATCTTCTGTATTTTTCTGTTCTTTAATAACAGCAAAAATGATTTATGGTCCTTCTAAGTTAATTAAAATTTTTCTGATAGATACATTTTAATGATTTATACATAAAATAAGTGGTAACATTTATTATGTTTCGTAAATCAACTGTAATATACAAGGTGTGTTGCGAAAACTCTCTATTTTCTTACAAAGTTGCAAATTATTCAAATTTACTTCCTTAAAAACATCAAATAATCTTTTTACTGACTTCTAAGAATATTCATCTATTTTTAAATTCTTTGTTTATTTAACCCCGGTTCATGTCTCCTTTCGGCGAAATACCGCTATCAGAAAAAAGCATTTGATGATCTCCGCCGGGCTTTTCCCGCTTTATCACAAACGCGGCCGCGCTTTTGGCGGCTTGCGCCACAGCGATATAGGCATGCTTTGTCGAGGCTTTGACTAGTTCCGAGAATAACTTTTAATAATTTCACCCTAGATATTGGTTCTTTTAGTTGACCAATAGGATTTCTAAATTATGGAAGCCAGATTTGGTTTAATTTGTTTCTGTATTTTTATTGGTTTAACCATTTCCTTTTATTTGGACCCACCTCTAATTTAACTTCTCTCTCCCAAATTACTTTTGACAATTTAGTGTAGATTAAGATTTCACTCATGTAACAAGAGGTTACTTTTTTAACGTTAGTTTATGAGAACGTAAGGTTTTCTCTTAAATTTTCACCCCCAAGTGTATTGGGGCTCCCTCAAGTAATATAAGGTTACAAAGATTACGTAATAGACTTGTCAAAAGGACAAGTATTACAAAAAGAACGTTAAGGTTCTTTTAACTAAGTACTTAGCAAAAAGTTTTTCTTTTGTGCTATTCCCAGCTGTTTTGTGCAAACTGTTTGTACAAATTGTCTTAGAGAAGACATTCCGTGAAAACGCTAAGGTTTTCTCAAATTTTCATTTTTTAACCCATTCCCGAGCATTACAACATAAAATATCACCGCAGACAAAATGTCTTGAGACTTTCAACAGATATACTGTACAATAATTGTAATAGTGATTTAAAGTGAATGTGCTGTGCAGACTGGACAAATTTACTGACAATAAACTGTAAGGTAATTTAGAAATAAGATCTAAAAGACTATTCATTTTTTCAAGCCTTTATTTAGTTTAACTCACCATTATTTATCAATTTATTTTTTGTTTTAAATAAAATTTAATTGTTTTAATAGTAGTTTTTCTGTAACAAATTTAGCTTAGAAAGTTCCTACTTTAAATAATAAATCATACTAAAATATAGAACCACCCTGTGGACAAGCCACATCGAAATTAGAAGTGGTTAGTTTAAAGAAACTGCCACCCCTGAGAAAGTTGAATTGGTGTTTAAAGAAACCCAGTTTACATTTTTCTTCAAGGTGTTACAAAACTTAATTAAAAGTAATTAAGGGCAGACTTGACATTAAAAAAAACGGTTGTCTGCAAAATCGGTTTAATGACGATAGTTAACGTGACGTCATAAGAAAATACTGATGGAATGGTTGCATTTTTCAAAAGAAAATTAAACAATTTACACCACATTCACTTTTACTGCACTTCCTACTTGACAAAAACATGTAAATGTATTATTGTATAGCAGGTGGACCGCTTAACGTAGGAGAGAAACAGGTGTCGAACGCTGCCGAACGCGGAGGCTGATTATGCCCCTTCCGCGCTCTCGCTTGCACTTCAAGCTTTTAATGAAACGCCGCATAAGTCATGTTTTTGGTGGGTGCATTCGGCTTCATCAAATTATTAGACGTTATCACGTCAAAAATATAAAGAAAAGTCAAAATAGCAACTAAGATTTACAAAAGTTATGTAAAAATATTTGTAAATTTATTTTTACATACGTCCGGAAATTAACTGTTTTAAAGCCACGGGTAAATCTTTGTTTTGGTGGTAAATTTTGTATAATTATTATTTATGCCAGTGTATTACAAATAATTTTCAAAAACAAAATTATTTCAATGTTTTTTTGTGTAGTCCAGGGGTATGCAATTAAATAAAAAAAATTCTTTAAATTCTTTAAAACTAAACAAAAATAGGAGCGTAATTTTTTTGTCACAAAAATTCGTTTAGATACTGCTTAAAATGTTACTAGACGGAATAAATTTAATTAATTTAGACCTAAATTAGCCTCTTGATGGCTTTTTGCCTAAGTACCAGAGTACCGTGGGTATCGGTATTATATGTATAACTCATATTTCACCCCCTTCCGTCAACGTTGTCCAAGCACTAAAACATGCAGTTTTTGCATTTCACAGCACCTTTTAGACAACGCGGTAGTGCCACTAAGGACGTTATTAAAAACTACTGCCCAGGGTTGCCAAATACTACACAGAGGTTTTGCCATTACCATCTGTGAGGTGACGAGCTATTAAAAACCCGATGTAAGAAAGATTCGAACCCGGGTCTCTGCGGTGAGAGGCTGGCTAGTAGGTACGTCAGCCGCTTTACCACGCTCGCCGCTCGCCTTTATTGAGTGTAACTTTTAATGTGTGTTGTGTTATTAAGATTTCGTTTTATTCAAATATTTAGATATGCTGTATCTAATTCGAGGCTCAAAACCCCTACCTTCAAATTTAATTCAAACAAAGTTAGTTTTTTTCGATGTTCGTACAGGAATTTCAAAAACCGCTGCAGCTGTTGAGATGGTTAAATAAAGAATATTTAAAGCTTAGGTTTAGTCATATCTAAATCATTTACTAGATATTTTAAAAAATTAAAAAAAAAAAAAAAAAAATTTTTTTCTATGCAGATCTGTTAATACAGGGTGTCACACCGGGAACTGCCGCGATCGATTTCTCGAGAAGTACACTTTGGAAAATTTTGAAAATTTGGTACCATTATAAAGTCAGTAGGGGACACACAATTAAAATATTTTGACCACTTCCGGTTAAACCGGAAAATAATTTCAACTTTCTTATTTTAAAAGGAACACCCTATATAATAATTATTTTTTAGATTCTGCATAAAATTCCAAACACAATTTACCTTAGTCCAACAGTTTTTGACTTGTTTTAATTTTTTGTCAAAAATGATGTTTGCAAGCCTTAAGAATAAATTTGTATAAAGATGTCTATTTCAAAAATGTATAGTTTTTGAAATATTAAAATTTATTATTTATCTATTTTTACAATGCTTTTAAGTAGGTACGGCGTACTTTGGCTTCTAGTTGGCCTTGACAACAAAATGCGGCGTCACACCCAACTACCCCGTACCTACCCGTACTTAAATTCATTTTTAGAATAGATTAATATTAAATCGTTTATATTTTGAAAACTATACATTTTTGGAATAGATATCCCTATACAAACTTACCCTTATTTTTAATGCTTAATAGGATAAGATAATAAATGATAGGGGTTTCCATTTGAAAAATTGACTTTTAAGGTTTTTCTCGTAATAATCTTTAACGAATATTTTTTACCACTGTGTATTTATTAATTGTGAAAATATTAATACAGTCTGCTAAACAAGTTCTTTCTCTACACTGAAAGAAAACAGTTAATTAAACTACCTTTCAGTTGCTTCGTTAATAACCATTCTTTTATTTTTAGGTATCATAGCTATTTTTTTAATAATGATATTAAATTGATCTTTCGAGAACTATTAAAGTTGTCTTTTTGAAATCAAGGTATTACTGTTAATAAATTTCTGCATAACACTAACTAGTTGGTTTAGTTACAATCCATTTACGTGTTAATAAAATCTTACCAGATTTACTATTATGTTGCGGTTTAATTGTGGTCATTAAGTTTATTATTTGTGTTTATTAAATGCATTAAATAAAGTTTCCATTAATAAAGGCAGAAAAAGACCTTCCTAATACTATTAGATATTCAGGTATTACAAGTGGGCACCTTTAATAATCATAACTAAAGTAATTTAGCTACATATGAATCGTTAAAAATCGATATACTTCGGTAGGGCTCGTCAACGGAAAGTCTTCCAAAACAGGCGCAACGTTGTTCCTGGTATTTCAGTTTTGTGCTTCGTGTGGTGTGGGTATGGTAGGTTTTTCTTGGCGTATTATTTTTACGGACGCCATTTGACTGATTCCAAAATGGCGCGTGTAAAAATCTTAATTTATTTAAAAACCAAATATTTTATTTCGTTTTTCTATGTTTTTGGTTTGGTTTAGCGTTATGCAGTTTTATAATGGCCTACAAACGTACTTTACAGGAATGGGGCTTTAAACAAAGTGTTATAGAAGCTTTTAAAGGTAAGCATTAAAATAGATTTGCAACTTCTTAATTAATATTGGTAATTATTTATTCTTTTATTTTTTCGATTAAAAAAAAATACTCACTTGTTCTAGAGGCAGTTACTGACATAAACCCTTCAAGGGAGCAAGAAAATATCGTTTTTTTATTTATTTATGAATCAACAAACTTTCGAGACCGCGAAGTGAATTGTGTGCTGGGCGAACCTTTTCCTGTTCCGTGGCTGGGCTGGGTAAGCCCATGGTAAAGACGATGTAAAGTGAATGTCCAGAAATTAAAGCAGGTTCAATAGGTTTTGCGGACACAAGTCTTTAAAATTTTAAATGTTCAGTCATAAATGGCAATTATTTAACAGTTATATTTTTGCAAAACGTGAATATTTCGCTTTTTATGTGCTATTTGGAATGCCTATTTTATAATAAAATTTCGGAAACTGCTCAAATTTTGTCAAGCAAAACGTAATGAACCCACTTTAATTTCTAGACATTTACTTTACCATGGTTTTACCCCGCCCAGCCACGGAAGAGGAAATGGTTCGCCCAGTAACCCAATTTTAATCGCAAAAATAAAAGAATAAATAATTACCATTATTAATGAGGAAGTTGCAAATCCTTTTTAATGCTTAGTTTTAAAAGCTTTTATAGCACTTTGATTAAAGCCCCATTCCGTTAAAGTACGTTTGTTGGCCATTATTAAACTGCACAACGCTAAAACAAACCACAAACATAAAAAAACGGAATAAAATATTTGGTTTTTAAAAAATATATTTTTTACTCGTTTATCAGTCAAATGGCGTTGGTAAAAATAATAAGCCAAAAAAAACCTACCTCATCCACTTATCACACTTATCTCGTAATACATACCTATACATACAAATTTATAGATTTTAATTCCTAATACTTCTCCATATACTCCCTTGACCATATATATTTTATAAATTTAATTTGCTACAGGAACTAGAGCTTATTTGCTGAAGCAACTAAAGCCATATACTACAATAACTAAGGCTTATACAGGGTGTCTCGAAAGGTAAGGTCAAAAATGGTAGAAGTGATAGATGAGCCAAAATAATGTTAGTACTTCATATAAAAAAAAGTTCTATCGCGCTTTCTTAGGGAATTTTTGACGTTTAAAGTTAGAATAAAAAAATGTATTTCATTTATAACTTTTAAACGGTTGCCCCAATAATAATTATATTTGGGCATTTAAATAAACTCATACCAGTGTTTTTTTCCAGAGGCAAATGATAGCGCAGCAATTCATAATTATACAGGGTAAGACGAATTTTTTTCGTTTATTATATGCATATTTTACAGAGATTAAAAATTTGACATTTTGGTTTGACCGTTTAATTCCTTCATCATTTTTGTACAAAAAAGGTATACCTTATGTAAATCGATATCTTGGACCATTCTTCATAAAATCGCATTTTAAAACCAGACATACCCCTATTTTGTATATAACAAAAAAATCCATTTTTTGAGGAAAATATTAAAATGTGGTTAAAAATGGTGTTTAAAGGCCTTTGAAACTTTATAACACAAATAAAGACTGTTTTTTAAAAAATTTTACCATATTTTAATAATTTTCTCAAAAAATTGATTTTTATTACATACAAAATGGGGGTATGTCTGGATTTAAAATGTGTTTATATGAAAAACGGTTCACGGTATCAATTTAAATGAAGTATACCTTTTTTGTACAAAACTGAGAAATTATACGGTCAAACCAAAATGTAATTTTTTTACCTCTGTAAGAAATGCATTAAATAAACGAAAGAAAAAATTCGTCTCACCCTGTATAATTATGATTTACGGCGCATCATTTGCCTATGGAAAGCATTGGTACGAGTTAATTTCAAATGCCTAAATATCATTATTATTGTGGCAACCGTTCAAAAGTTAATAATGAAATACTATTTTTTATATTCTAACTTTAAACCTCATAACTCCCTAAGGAAGCGCGATAGAACTTCTTTTATATGAAGTACTAACATTATTTTGGCTCACTCTACCACCCGTATCATTTTTGACCTCACCCTTCCGGACACCCTGTATATTCCAGCAGGCTACATTTTTTGCTACTTTAATTAAAGCTTTAGGTATTACCATAATGTTGATATAGTAATACTGATAATAAGATTGAATATCAGTCACAACTAAGTCCATTGAGTAAAAAGTAAATGACTTAATTACCATAATGTCATGGACTAACAGCGGTAACTAGACGACTTTAATAACCACACTACCAATGCCAAATAATGGTCGCTAACATATCAGATATTTTTCGGTTATTAAGCCGACTTAGTTATAGTAACTAATTTGGAAGTAGAAAGTCGACTTTAATTATGACATTAACTGATCTTATCTGTCCCCTATTTAACTGAAATAATTTAGTTATGATTATTAAAACTTTAATTATGGTTGCTAGAAATTTCTCTCAGTGTACGAGAAACCCAACCCCAACTTATTTTAAAAGCTTTTGTTTACAAGAAATTGATGATTATGTAATGGCTGTATTTAAAATAAAAAGTGTTTGGCATAATTGGCAATAACGTTTCTTTTTATCCAATCCATTACTATGATTAGAGATATTAAAAAAAGGAAATATTAACAAATATTAAGGATTTTATTTTTAAAAGTTTTTAAAACATTTGAGATACATTTTAAATGCTATTAATCTAACATCGAAAAAACTTACCCTCTATGTAGTTAAGAAACATAAGTATACATAAAATGTGGATTGGTACAGTAATAGATATTTTCTATTAAATGTAAAAAAATTAAATTAATAATGTATAATAATGTAGATTACTATCGCTTTTACAATATACGGATTGGGAAATTTTAGTCACAACAAATTAAAATTATTGTCAGTCCCTAAAATTGCTTTCACCAGTTTGAGAATGATAAACCATCTGTTACTAAAAGGATGTGCCCGTATCTTGAGGTCTAAATATGCAAAGTTTAGTCAACGCTATTCAAGTTTAAAATAAGTTTTCTGGTACATAAAAACGTAAAACTCACTTGACAAATAAAAGTAAAAAGTTTAGATTTTTGTGGAAAAGGAAGCTGACGTAAAAGATAAACTTATTTTTTTAAATTTAAGGCACAGTCTAGAGCAGTGATGGCAAACCAATGGCACGCGTGTCCAAGTTGGCACGCGAGGTAAAAATTTGGGCACGCGAGCATGTTAGTAAAATAGTTAAAAACTCATTTTTTGGTCTTCAAAATTACTACCTGAAAATTTAACGGCACGCTATCTTCTGTATTTTATTTTAAGTTAAAAGTAAGTGGTAACCTTTTCTTGCTCTTCAACATTTATACTACCTAAACTGTAAAGTCATACTTAAGTAGCAAAAAGCATTATAGAACGCCACTAAAAAGGTTTGTCAAAAGCATTAATAGATAAAATGGTGTAAGGCCGCTTTCAGACGGGCGACTTTTTGCAGTCGAAGTTGACCGCAAAAAGTCGATCTTTTGTGGTTGATTGTCGCTACTTGCAGTTGTCATTTAACAACCATAGAAAAAGCGATTTCTTTTCACATTCGGGCATTTTTTCAACTGCAACCGAACTTCTGCTGCTGCTTGTCGCAGATCCCGTCGACTGACTACACGTTACTTACAACTACAGTTGTAGTGGAAATTGTCATTTAAATGTCAAAGACATTTCAGAATCTCCTAAAAACATAAAAATTTTAATATTTGAAACCTAATAATAGTAAATTTTTATTTTTTATTATTTGTATTCAATTTATCTTGACAACGGTGGCAGATTTTCCACCGAAACGTCGATTTTTAAAGTATCTTTTACTTGTTTTAATTTTTTTGGTTTTTTAGTACTTTTAATTTCATTTTTGGCGAGTACCCAACTGATTACCATCCATTAAATGAATCCGCCAAACTACAGAACATATCTTCAAGTCCTAAACTTCTTATGAGGACACTCATAAAAAATAAATTTTTGTAGTCAAAAAAGACGTTCTTTATTTTTTTTTATATTTTTATTGATATAAAAGTAATTATAAAAAAATAATTTATACATTTTTTAACGCCTTATAATTTAAAAACTAAGACGTTTAGGGCACATGGTCATAATATAAAGTTTTGTTCTTGTTTCTTATGGTAGAATAACACCCTAAAGTGTATGGGTAAAGTTACTAGACACCCCGTTTATTATATGCTAAAATAAAAACAAAAATTATTTTTAACCACAACTTGTAAGTTAAGTTACATAATATGTATAAGCAGAATAAAAAATATATTAAAATAAAATAAATTGTCTTAGTTATTAGAGACATTTTGCACCCCTTATTTTGCAATTCCGTTATGGTTAACGTTATTCTGAGATTGCGCAGTAACCCAAACATGATCCGTTATCGTTATTAACCATACCGGACTCCTTTAATTACGGATGAATACTGAAGAGCTTATAGTTATCGTTATCGTTATTGTTAAACTGCGTGGTTGCCGGATTGTAGAAATTTTAATATCAATTATTTAAAAGGTTAAAATTTTAATGCCGTATTAATCAAAATATCATTTATACCTAGGCTCTAATTAGCGAAAAATCTATAGCAGTAATAAAAATCAAATAGTGTTAAGAAATTAAAACGGACTTGCACTTTTACGGATATTCTAAATCAGTAATTAATTTAGATGTTACAGTCTGGCACACTTCCTTTTTATTCTACTACCAAACCTAACCTTACTTTTTATGTTTTGCTTATACTGTATTGTTTGCATCTACTTTAAAAAACGAAATCAACAGAAGTGTTTGCATATATTTAAATATGAATTTATATCTTGATGAAGAATAAAAGTAAATACTGATTTTTCGTTAACTTTAAAATGGGTGAACCACAGGCAAAAATATGGTTATGTGTCGAAAGCGCAGACGCAAGATATATTTCTTAAAAGAGGCTGCAAAATCTCTGTCTAAAACTGCTGCCGTAATCGTTATGTTTAATAACGATAACCATAAGGAGGCCAAAAAACGTCTGTTATTTTAAGAGGTGCAAAATCTCTCTATTAATTTCAAATCTAAAATTTAAGAAATCATTTTATTTTTGGCTGTAAAAATATATGTCTTTAACAAATTTAATATTAATGCAGAAATATAGCGGCTGGGACTTTAATTTAATACAATATGGACCTCAGCTTATTCAAATCGCACATCATGATTAGGACCTATTCATTTATTATAAAATAATTTGCGGTCATTGAAGAGCGGATCTCATTTTCAATATTAACTTTAATTAAAATACTTAAACTACAAAATCCCTTGAATAACCTGCCCCAACTCCGTATTTTAAGTTTATGGTGAAGCCTCACTTAAAACCTAACCGTATTATAAATCTACTTAGGAATTTAGTCTATTCAGAATATAAATTGCTTTAAGAAGGTATATTGGTGGAATAAAGCTCGCTCTTAAGTTCCAAACGTGGTTGATACTGATGCGGCTTATAAAATACAATAATTTGTTTTTAATAAGCCAGTTGTAGGGTAAGTGATTTAACAGTTTTGAATTTCTAGATATTTTATTATCGGTGTATTTTTTGTTTTTAATTCCCAAAGAGTATTGGTCTCCATATAAACAGCAACCAAATTGGCCTGGTATATTCCAAGATTTCCATGGGAGTATATAAGAGAGGGGGTTAGGGGTTTTAACCCCTTTTCAAGCATGACTAAAAGGGAAACGTGATACACATTTTTTTTTTGCAAAAATACAATTTTTAAAATTTTGAATTCTCCCATATCCAAGGTAAATTTTAACGGTTTTTTTGTAATTTTGTTTTTTTATTGTGAATTGAAATAAATAAAGAAATTATTATTATTATTATTAATATTTTTGAATAACCTCTATTTTTGTTAGGAACCCTAATCAATAGGAAAAAATTTATAAACACTTTTTATCACTTTTTTATAATATTTATGTTTTACCCATCTATTATTGATCTGTATACCCTAGAAATGGAATATGTTATGGTAGCAATAATACCTGCTATCACACCTAGGGCATTATAAGCGGGCATTATGATAATGCCCGCTTATAATGCCCTAATGCGCTAATATGGATATTTTATTGCTTATCCAATTTTATTTCTCTCACAAAAAAGATTTTTTTATCTTTTTGACATCCCACGAAGGCATATGCCTAAATACCAGAGTACCGTGGGTGTCGGGTTATTAGATGTTTAACCCATCGTTCCCCTGTTCCGTCAACGTTGTCCAAGCACTGAAACATGCAGTTGCAATTCACAGCACCTTTTAGACAACGCGGCAGTGCCACCACGGTCGTTATTTTTAAATAACTACTACCTAAATATGTCTCCCCCGCTGGGAATCGAACCGCCGACCTCTGGCTTCGAAGATCAAAGCTCTGTCCACTAGGCCACGGGGGAGACAGTTTTATCAAGTTTATACAAACATATGTATTAAAATAAAATCAATAACTTACCAGTTCCTGAAAATATGCCATTAAAACGGTTTCGGTTATTTGAAGAATTGCGTTCGCATCTTTCCAAATACCAAATATGCCATACTCTCGATCATACTGTTGCCTTGATTTAACTGGCAAAAGATTTTCGGTCGCTTTTATGGCCTTTTCTCTTATATTTTGTGGAATTTCTTACATTTTGAGCAAATCGTTAAATAAAAAATGCCAACTAACTAACTGATAGAAACATCAAAGTCAAACTTAACACTAGTCATTATCTACTTACGTATACAGATACAGGTGCAACTTATTTTTTATATTGCGAATAAATAATGTAATTAGTCATTGAAAAAGTCTTTTTGGGTAAAACATAAAGCATTGTATGCACCACGGGCTTTACTGAACTATAATGCCCATCAGGTGGAAATCTTCGGGGCATTTTAGTCCTAGTAACGCCCTTGATACATAAATAGATATTAATTTGGTAGTTTTAAAATTTGGTTTTTGTTATTTTATTTTTAGAGAAGGTATTTTCGCGATGTTGAAGCACCCTATCTATATTAAATCAATTTCTTTTAAGCTTTAACCATTTTAGATAAGGCAAACATTATTTATGAAGGTAATTTTTTTTCGTAGTATTACAAATAAAAAAATACAGTGATTGTTTGAATTTAGGACCCCCTCCAAACTTTTGAATTGTTTGGTATTTTTTATAAAAATTTAAGGAGTTTAATAAGACAACATAAACCAAATTTCAGACAGAAATTGACAGAAATAAATGTCAAACTGACAACTGGGCGCTATTTTGAAAAGAAAAATTAAATGAAAAGGGGATACTTGTGGCACATCATTTTAAAGCTCTATATAGACGAGTTCGTGTGTAGTACATTTTTTTTTGTCTTTGGCTTCGTTTTTAAGATATTAAAAAAAAAACAGCCCTGTATCTCAGAAACGAAGCAACTCCGGACATATATTTATAGAAACATTTCTTCATAAAATGACATAACAAATCACCCTTTAAAGTTTCGTGTTGTAGTTAGAAAATAGCCTGAATATTAATTTGGTAAAAAGTCTTTTTAAGCCACCCTGTACACCTAACATACAATTATTTTCATTGAAATGTATTTTCTTATCAAGCAGGACTTATAAAGAGGCACATTTTTTCGTAAAGTTAATAAATAAAAAGTTTCCCATTTGGTAAGAACTTTCGAAGACACCCTGTATATCTGATAATGTTGATATTTTGTTTTTGGTATTTTCATTAATATTTTGATACAGGTATAACATGGTTACTTTAACAGTTGTAGTAAGAATTTAATTATTTTAAGTCGAAAACTATCCCCTGACCACATAATTGTTTATACAGAATATTAATTTTGTAATATTCTTGGGCGCAGCACCCTCGCAGATGGGATTCAACTACCCAGTAAATTTTTCTTCCCAATTTTCGGTTTTTCTTTTTGATTCTGTCAGGAAATACCACGGCGATGACGTTCAGCGCTGGGTTCCGATGCACTAGTTGTTCGGGAGTCGTTTTCGCCATATAATTAGAATTCAGCGCCCTTTAAAACTCCGCCCCAATAATTTTCGGTTTGTTATTTGCTCTCTTGTAAGGAAAACTTTCGAAGATGATGTCCGCGAGCGATCTTAGGGCGCACCAGGTGTTCATCAAGTGTTCGCCGATACCATGGTTAAATTCAGCAAGCCAAAAAAAACTTCCTCTCATGAATTTTGGCAGTCCCACACAATGATCTAAAAATTAAAAAGGATCTCCCATCTACGGTCGACCGTTATCAGGTATAGTTATTTGGTATTTGGTGTTTTATTTGTGCGTTGTGAGTAATTCTGGTGTTTTTTAAACTTTTATTTAATTTAAGTTTTGCATAACCAAAATTAAATAATGAGTAAGTAGCAAATTTCCTGTTTTAAATAATACCCTTTATTGCCATGCAGTCAATTTTTTAGAGATCAATAAATCCATTATTTTTTGAAATAGTCATGGTTTGGGTTAATTTTTTTTTTAGCAGGAAACTTGCCCTATATACGAAAATTGACCGTTTTCGTAAGAAATAAATGTCACAACCAAATGGCAAGGATATAAAAAAAACTTAAAAAAATCTAAGGCTTTTCGCGAAAACCGCCTTTTGATAATTTTATTTCTTTTAAAATTATTCGCGGTGAAAATGGGCTAAAATATAGTCGGACACCCTGTATTAGCATTGGACTGATGCATTTATAATTACAGCAAATAAAATATGGCAGTTTAATTAAAATAATTTGACATATTTTCAAGGTATAACACGTAGCCATAAGCAATTTCGTCGGCAATAATATCACGATGTGGCGTATCTCAAAACGTAGGAAAATTGACTAGAGCTGATGTAATTGCTTAAAAAAGTTGCTTCTTAATATTACAAATTGGCATATGTTAGATTTTGATATCTTTAAAAGTTATAGAAATATAATACTAAGCCTATTTCATTTTACTAAAAAAGAGTAGTACAAAAATACCTAAAAGCACCCTCGTGAAATTTAAACATAAAGATACGCCGCTTTGTGATATTGAGGACGATTTATACCATATAATATCTTGTAGATTGCTTATTGCTCGTATGTTAAAAAAGAAACATAGGTATCTTTCTGTGGAATGTTTTGAATAAAATTAAATAGTCCAAGCGATTCCATTGCGCTTTAAGCCTAGTTTAAGATTATTACATTATCAAGTTTATTTCAAGTTGGCATTTGTAGGCAAATTAAATCAATAATTACTTACTGGGTACATTACCAATTTTAATATTTGTGATTCGCTTTTTTGTGGTTCCAATTACAAATATAAGGTCAGTTTGGCCCTAACCCCAAAAATAAACAATTTCAATGGCATTACACGCCAAACTTAACTAAACGACAACTGCTACGCCAACGGGAACGAAATATCAGTTTATGAATTGAGATTTGTTCCTTAAACAAGTTACACCAAATCTAATTGCTTTTATAATAAAATACCAACTATTCAGTTTTGTTGTGTCAAAGTAGTGTTAACAAGGAAGATAATAATACATAACATAGCGTGCAGATTTGAGGTTAAGTAAAAGTGGGTCCTCATGAATCAAAAAGAAGGTGTTTTAGTAATAAAATGGAATTTAAATTGAGATCAGTGCTTCTAAGCACTCTCGTTTGCTAAATCTTAATAAAATCGGCGATACGACCGAAAAATAAAAAAATATACAACAAAAAATAGTCCCCAATATAAAACCGGTTTACTTTTTAGGGACTGCTATGAAAGACGAATACAGACTTAAAATAAAATATTTAAATATGTATACCCCAAAATTACTTGGTATATTTTCTTTATAAATGAATCATATACAAAATGTTAGACCCGGTCCTGTTGTTTGTTTTCGGCTAGTCAGTAAATGTTTATTGCGCATGCCCACAAGTGTACTGCGCGGTGCCCACGTAGGGGTTATTGTGATTTTCGCTGCATTCATCCATATTTATTTTTCAGATCATTGGTCCCACAAAGATGACGTTCGTTGGCGTTAATTCGCTTCAGGTTATTTTTTCCAAAAGGCGTCTCACAAAAAGCATTTCTTAAATACATTTTTGGCTGCAGCAATACAACTTCGGGTTTGTGTAAGGTACAAATTTTACAAATAATTTTTAAAAACGAATGCTAAAAACCGCATTCCGATCCGTCCTATCCTAAAAGAATCCGAACTTTTGTCGTTTTTAGTGTTTAATTGCCTCGACTAAAAGCGTAATTTGAATATTTAGTTATAGCTTTGTAACATGATTATTTTGTGTTTATTTCGAATATAACCGTGAAGTGTAAAATTAAAATTAAAGTTCATTAACTTTGTTATAATATATTATGACTTTGTTTGCTATTAATATTTTAAATAACCTTATAAAATAATATTACATTAATTACATGCTGTTTAGTACTGAGTAAATAGAATATATAAAATATTTTTTCAAAAGTAAAAAAAATATTTTTGATTTGTATAAAACATTTTGGGATAAAATTACTTCTTACTACTTATGAAATACAGGGTGACCGTCTTATTTTTAATTTTCATACATTTTAATCGCAAATAACTTTGGTACAAATAAAGTTATTTTTATAAGGTTTTTGTAAAAGTATATTATTTTGTAAATAACATATAGCATTGTTGTGGTAATATTTATGTAACCTTCTAAGTAGCAAATTTTTATTGTCAAGTTGTTTTGATTTTAAAAGTGTTCTTATCATAAAGCTCATTTTATTACTGACTTACACAAAACTAAATTTTTAGTTCTATATCGTAAATTCGGACTTTTTGCTATGAAATCGGGACGTCGAGACATGGGGTCTAATAGATGTGACAGTCCCGATATATCGGGACGGATGGCAACTCTAATCATGTGAAAAGTACCTTTATTCAGTCGCCATGCCTCTAAGTCAAGCGTGCGGGCCACAGCATATATGTTACTTAAGCAAAAAGTTGCAACGCGCCTGAATATAAAAGCTTACATTTATTTTAATACAAACCTATTGACAGACGTAGAACGTAAAGCATGTTCGACGTCTCATGTAAAACGGCACTAATACACCAACGTTTATTAAAAACCTTTTTCAATGTAATAAAATTCCACATATTATATATTATTCCCAAGAAATAATTCTAATCTCTTTCATCTAACGATAGACCAATATCAATTTTTTCAGTTCGTTGTAAAGTAATGGAAAAATTCATTAATTTACAAAAGCCTAAGTATTTGAAAAAACACAAAATTTTGCATGACAGGCAGTAAGGATTTCACCACAAAAGATCTACAGCAGATCCTCTTTCCTTCGTATCACACTGCTGGAATAGGTCTCTTACGTTTCTAGGTGAGTCCCAGATCGTTGCTCTTGATATATCCAAAGCTTTTGACCAGGTCTGGCATGCCGCAGTTATTAATAAACTTCCCTCCTATGGTCTTTTAACTAAACTCTGTACTTGGCTCTCTAGTTATCTATCTGATCGACGTATATCAGTTATTGTGGACGGCCATTCTTCAAGCTTTTACCAAGTAAATGCTGGAGTGCCTCATGGCTCAGTTCTGGCACCAACATTGTTTCTTCTTCACATCAACGACCTTCTCTCGTCCACAACTAATTCCATTCATAGTTTCGCCGACGATAGTACCCCTCACTCTAGTTTTCAAGTTTCTAAACCGCGATGCAGATATCTCTTTCGCAGGATCTTGATATATTATTGGATTGGGGCGCCAAAAATCTCGTCGATTTTAATATATCCAAAACACAGTCATGTTCCTTGTCGCGAAAAGAGTCATCAAATACTTATCCTCTACTTATGAGCGGCCAAGTTTTACAGAGCAAAGACACCTTCAATCTTGTGGGTATCACATTTGAAAGTAACCTTAAGTGGCATAAACAAATTGTATCTATAACCAATGCAGCTTCAAAAAAGCTTGGATTTCTCTTTCGAGCCAAAAAGCATTTTTCCCCTTCTAGTTTATACACTTTATATGTGTCCCAAATCCGACCTCCCTTGGAATATTGTTCTCATATCTGGGGCATGACCTCCCCCACAGCCCTAAGCATCCTTGATTCCATTCAAAGAAGAGCTATTTGTCTCATTAATGATCCTTTACCAACAAAAAGGCTTCCCTCTCTTGCCCATTGTTGGGCTGTGGGGAATTTATCGCTTTTTTATAGGTACTTCCATGTCCAGTATAATTCCTCCACTCACGGTTCAAAACAGAAAAACTCGTGGTGCCACCCATATGCATCCGTATACGGCCCAACTGGACAGGCCCCAAACTTCCCACTTTGTTCGTTCTTTTATCATTAGAGTTTCAAGAATGGGGAACCTGCTGCCCGCGGAAGTCTTTCCTTCCATTCCCCTCTTCAAGTATTTAAGTCCAGTGTCATTTTTTTTGTAAGTCTTTGGTTTGCACTATACATTTTCAATTGAATTAATTTAAAATATGTCTTGGCTAAAACCATATTTGAAATTCGTGTAACTGATTTTTCGATTTGGCATTTTAAATTGACCCGAATAGAACGAAAGGATTCGTAATGCTGGCCACAGCAGTCTCATCACGTCCGTATATTTCTATCTTCAAGTGGCAAATTTCGTTTGGAAATTTATGCTCCAATCCATATAGATGTCCCAGATGCCCCGGTTTTGATACGTGGTATAAAATATTAAACCATTTGTCGACTTTTGTCGAAAAGCTGTCGAATGTATTTTTGATTTATCATTGTAGCGGTCCTACTTTATCATTTATTAAATACAGTGCATTCCAATAAAAATGAGCCACTTCTTATAATTTCGTTACTTGTACACTATTTATTTATTTATTTATTTATTTATTTATTTATTTATTTATTTATTTATTTATTTATTTATTTATTTATTTATTTATTTATTTATTTATTTATTTATTTATTTATTTATTTATTTATTTATTTATTTATTTATTTATTTATTTATTTATTTATTTATTTATTTATTTATTTATTTATTTATTTATTTATTTATTTATTTATTTATTTATTTATTTATTTATTTATTTATTTATTTATTTATTTATTTATTTATTTATTTATTTATTTATTTATTTATTTATTTATTTATTTATTTATTTATTTATTTATTTATTTATTTATTTATTTATTTATTGATACTCTTACAAACACCAAGTTTTACAGAAATGGTAATTACAGGTAAGAGAAAAATTTCCTACTAACTAAATAACACTTAAAACTATACAACACAAGACACACCAACTAGACAATTTACAACATTCCTTGCAACTGTTTGTTTTTTGTTATGCTCCCTAGCTAAATTGTTACACTGGATTAACATGTTATTAGCAGGTGATATACTACTGTGACTTATACTAAATACATCATTATTCAGAATTCTTAAGTTTATCTTTGGCACCTTTAAATGTATAAAATCTACAATATTACAATTTTTATACTTAAAATTATTAATCACATTCTATATAAAAATCACGGCTTGTTTGTTTTTTCTTTGGACTAGAGTATTAAAATTAAAACTATCTAACATTGCCCTGTATGAAACCATATATGGATATCGGTTGTTCTTTCTCACATATAAGTATCTAAGAAATCGTTTCTGAACTCTCTCTATAAGATCTATGTGAGTTTTTTCTGATGGCATTCATATTTGTGTGGCGTATTCTAAATGTGGTCTCACCAAGGCATTGTACAGTCTTATAACTGTGGCTATATCCCAATCTTTACTGTTTCTTATAACAAACCCCAGAGACTTATAAGCCTTGTTCGTAACAGAGACATAATGGCTATTAAATTTAAAATTTGATTGAAAAAGAACATCAAGGTCCTTTAGTGTATCCTTGCAATCAATGTTTACATTATTTGCAATATAATTATTTACAATATAGTTATTTTTTTCTTGTAAAGGTCATAACTGAACACTTTGTGACATTTAAAGACATTTTGTTTTCCCTAAACCATTCTACCACTCTGTTTAAATCGTTTTGCAGCTCTACACTTGCTGCTGCACATGTTACAATTTTAAATAACTTAAAATCATCTGCAAATAATAACCCAGTTGAATTTTGTATGCAGTCTGGCAAAGAATTGATAAATTAGCTAAAAGAATAGGGCCCAGAATGCTACCTTGTGACACCCCTGAGGTGGCAGTAAACTTATCTGAGAAGCATTTACTAATTCTTACCATTTGCTTCCTATCTTCTAGGTAAGATTTTAAAAATAAATATGCTGATTCGGATAATCCATATCTACTCAATCAGCCTGTTAAGGAATATGATGTGATCCACCTTGTCAAACGCCTTCTCACAATCTGTATATATTACATCAAGTTGTTTGCCTTCATCAATGGCTTTAGCCACATATTCTGAGAAAAATACACAGATTGGTGACAGTTGATTTGTCTGTTATAAAGGCATGCTGAAAAACTGAGATCTTAGTCAACATTCCCTCAAACAGGTCCTTATGCAAAATCATCTCAAAAATCTTTGCCAAAACATTGATACACTAGTAAAAAGGAAACCTAAAACACGTCAATTTTTATTTTTAGGGTAATCCCTTCCCTCCACCACCACAAACGTCAAACATTATAAATGGGAAAGGGTGTCAAGCAATACCTTGTCTTAAAGGGTTTTAAATTCTTTCTTTTAACAGGCTTTAAATAATTTTTTAAAATCAATTCAGTACTTTCCAAGAAAACGACCCTGAATTCTTGGTGTCTTTAGCCCCTGTTACTTCTTATTTTTATACCATGAAATATAGGGTGTTCCATTTAAAAAAATATAACTTTGATACATCACACTTTTTGAGACACCCTGTATAGACTAAAATAATTTTATACTGTGGTCTTATCCGACCTGTATATGTTCCAGTATTTACTTTTTTAAAAACCTCATGGTTATCCAGCTACAGACCGTGTCGAATATGATGGGCCACCCTGTATATAACATACTGTATAAGAACTAATTTAAATAAGGCATATTTTAAATTCCAACCGCTGGATTTTAGGTTTTATAATTTTAAATTGACCTCAATGGAATGAAAAAGCAATAAAGCTGACCACCAGGGTCCTATCCTGTCTATAAAATTTCTAGCTTGAAGTGGAGAATTTAATTTACAAATGTAGATTTAATCCATACATTTCATATACAGAGTATTTAACTGTGAATTATGGTTTTATTATTTTAATGGTTTATAAATACTATACGAAATTAAATTGGGTTAAATTAAAAGGTATACAGGGTGTTAATTTAAAAACTTTCCACTCAAGTTTTCTTCGAAACGAGACAGATTTGAAAATCGCCGAAAACACGTCAAGATATTTATTGAGGGGCACGTTTTTACAAAAAATTGGACGGCGCCCCTTTAACCCTTAACCACCAGGGCCACCACCCCAAAATTCTTAAATGAGAAGGCGGGTCGAGTAATACATCATTTTAAAGCTCCTGATGAGTACTTTATAACCCTAGAATATGAAGTCAATATCTTTACCTATTACAAAATGGCGGTACTTTAAAAATTACCTAAATACCTGATTTGGATGGCCATATTTCCGAAACTAATAAAGTTAGATGTACTTAATGTGGTATTTTCTTAAAGCTCATTTAAAGATCTTTTTAATGGTAAAATAATATACAGGGTTCTTAAATAAAAAAATATGTACTTTTTTCTTCTACCCTGTATATTACTACCAGTATCACCATTAAAAGACCTTTAAAAGAGCTTTAAGAAAACACCACATTAGGTACATCTAACTTTATTAGTTTCGGAAATATGGCCATCCAAATCAGGTATTTAGGTAATTTTTAAAGTACCGCCATTTTGTAATAGGTGAAGATATTGACTTCATATTCTAGGGTTATAAAGTACTCGTCAGGAGCTTTAAAATGATGTATTACTCGACCCGCCTTCTCATTTAAGAATTTTGGGGTGGTGGCCCTGGTGGTTAGTGGTTAAAGGGGCGCCGTCCAATTTTGTAAAAACGTTCCCCCTCAATAAATATCTTGACGTGTTTCGGCGATTTTCTCAAATCTGTCTCGTTTCGAAGATAACTTGAGTGGAAAGTTTTTACATGAACACCCTGTATACAGGGTGTCCGGCAATTACGATTCAGGATTTCTTGAACTTCTATATAACTTTTTTGAAAACTCACAATTAACGGAAATATAAGATGTTAAAAAAACAAAATAAAATGTTGTTGTTTTTTCTAATAATTTTTTTCTAGTGTACTGATTTTTGCCTAATTTTGCACACATATCAATAACAAATTACCGATAAACAACGTTTGTTTTTAATAGTAGGAGAGCCCAAAAATATTTAGTCAAAAAAGTAAAAAAAAATAAATGGAAAATTTGACACCCGGTATCTTACAAACCAGCAACCTTTAAACCAAGGTAAATTATATTAGATCGTTGTATTTTGGCCCGAAAAATTTGTGGTTGCATTTTTATAGAGCTTTGAGAAAATCCAGGTGGCCCAGATAAAGCGTGGGGGATTTATTAAACTTTTAATCCGAAATATCTCACAAACGGTTGCTCGCATCGATATACCAGGTATACCATTTTTAGACAAAAATTATAGGAAAAAAGAATGTTTTATTAAGGTCATATTATACCGAGGCACCAAAAAGTTATGGTATTAAAAAAAAGCAAAGAACTGCAGGTTGCTCCCTCTACACTTTATGGGAAAAATATGGGCTGCTTTTTGATTCCCAATCCTAAAAATTTGCTTGTGGTAGCTAATCTTCGAAAATACTGAACCGATCATAAAAATTATTTCACAATTAGAAAGCTACACTATTCAGGAGTGTTATAGGCTATATTTTATTATTACATTAAACAAAAAGTTCAGATAATACCGCTCAACAAAGTGTACAAGAGTCGGCTATCTTAAATAAACTGTAATTTTGTAAAGGCTAATCTTCGAAAATACTAATCCGATCATAAAAACTCTTTTACAATTAGAAAGCTACACTATTTAGAAGTGCTATAGGCTATATTTTATAACGATTAAATAATCATTTTAAAAGAAAAATAATGGCATAATATGTATATTAATGTATACTAATAATATAAAGAGCTTATGCATGTGTAAGCACTGGTAGTCCAGTGATAGACTGCTCTCGCCTGTCACGCGGATGTTCCAGATTCGATTCTCTGCGGTGGTAGGTTTCTTTTTTTATAAAAATAGATAAGAAAAAGCAACGAACTTACTTATTTTTAGTAGATTTTCGATATTTATTTAAACTAATATTATAAATAAAACGTTAAAGTTTGTAACTTTATTTGTTTGTTTACAAAGGTTAATTTTTGGAAATACTGAAGTGTTCATGAAAATTATTTTACTACCACTTTCATACTATTTAGGAATGTTAAAGGCTATATTTTATTATAATTTAACAAAAAGTTTAGAGAAAAAAATAATTAATGGCCTACCAAGTGGGCATGGGTCGGTTAGTAATTTTTAAATGCTAAAATTTGAGAAAAATTACAATCCTTAAAACATTTATATTTTTCTTTAAAATTTAGTAAATAAGTCTAAAAGTTGTGTTCAACAATTTTTTCATGATATTTTATCTCCTACGCTTATTGACATTTTATATTATTACATAATACTTTAATTTGCTAAATTAAATAATTGCTAAATTAAATAAGACAAAGGTAGTTTTTTTACTTCAGTTAAAGGGTAAAAAAGTTAATAACATAAGAAGCGTATGTGTCTTTTATTACTATGGCTTTTATGTAAAAACAAAAGTTATTTAATTTTATTAAGTGTGAGGCAATTTTCGGAATATCAAAGAAGAATGGTTACGGAAAAAGCCATTAAATAAATTAAAAGAAAAACTGTACCTTTAACCTTTATTTCATCATCAAAAGTTTTACTGGATTTTTGTTATTTTTACAGCCCTATTTCTAAGATTATTTATTAAAAAAAGAAAGTGATTTCTACAGATGTAAACTAGTTACCAAAATAAAATTTTGTTTATTAAAAATTATTACAACCTTTTTCTATAATATATACATAAAACTAAAAATAATAGTAAAAAGGCAATGCTAAAAATGCGCTTGAATTTAACATAAAATTTGGTTTTAACAGGTGTCAATATACAGTACATTTTTTAAATATCCTTCACCCCCTCTTTTATTTATTTTTTTAAGAATTTAAAAAATTAGAGCTTTGGGATATAAAATTAATGCATAAATACCACATTTTACAGTAAAATTTGACAAATAAAAATTTTAAGATTGCTGCTGGACGCCATCTTTAAAGAAATTAAATGGAAACGGAGTCTTATAGTACATCATTTTAACATTTTTAAAAGTTTTTTTTTATGTTTAACACACCTTAGTTCAAAAACTAAGACTTTTAGGACATATATGTTTACATGAAGTTTTTCTTATTTTTCGTTGTAGAATCGCCCCGTAAAGTTTGTCGGTTGAGTTACTGGACACCCTGTATGTATGTAAGATAATTGGATTGAAATTAGTGAAAACTTTAATGTCGATTGGTGCCTAAACGGTTGGGTTTATCGGCTTTAATAAAAAGAACCTTATTTTTTAGGTTCTTGATTGCCTATAAAATGGCGTCATTTGCTTTGCGATATCTGTCAAAATTAAAAAGGTATGATGTAAATAAATTTTAAGTTCCAGGTCATTAAGTGCCCTCTGGCGGTATTAAAAAAGTACTTTTATCTTTAAATTTTAGAATTTGCAAAGCTTGATTTGTGTGCCAAATGTCAACTAGATTAGTTAAGAAATAAATTCAATATGGCGAAAAAACAAAAATAAAAATTGAACTTTTAACTCCTGTAACTTGGTAACCAAGGAGATTTCGACATTTTGTCAAAGGACTTACCAACATTATTTTTATTGCAGAATGACCCTTTGAAATTTCTTCACGCATTTTCCGAACAACCTGTATATTTAAATACAAAAATTTAAAACCAGGTAAATTACGTAAACAAGGTGTAAAACATTATTAAACAATACGTTAATACGCAATGTATATTTCATATGAAGTTTTAGATATTTAATCGTTATTTAATTCTAAAAACTTTTTTGTATAATATTTTGCTAAATTATTAAAAATAAAGGCAGTTCTGTCCTGATCTTTTCTCATATTTTTGTGGTTTTTGAGGCCCCCAACAATAGTTATTTACATTACAAGATGCGAAAGTTTACTTTTTGGTGTGAGGTGGTTTTTAAATGGCCGAGGCGAAGCCGAGGCTATTTAAACCTCCGAGCACTTAAGAGCCTTTCGCATCGTGTAATGTATTATATTTTTCTGCTATTGTTCTATGTATCGCCTAATTTAATAATCATTTACATCATGTTTTAATAGAAATATCAGAGATTTTGAAATTTTACCTGTTAAAAATTAATCCATAGCAACACATTTATTGTTGACATTGTCTGTCATCAGCACTTGTCAGATATTGAAATATTGTTAATTTAGTATAAATCCATTCCCATTTTAAAATGTTAAATGAATATGAAAATGACATCCAAAAGGCAGCTGACCTTGCGTGTGGCTCACTTCTGCCAGACAAATCTAAAGAGAGGTACCATCAAACATATAAATCGTTTTCTGAATGGCTTGCTACAAAAAATGTGGGCGGATTGACGGGAATGTGATGTTGGCGTATTTTCAAGAAAAATCCGAGTCTTTATCACCACCAACCCTCTGGTCTGTATATTCCATGCTCAAGTTAACAATTTCCGTAAACAAAAATCAAGATATTTCGGAGTTCAAGAAACTAGTTGCTTTTATTAAAAGGAAAAACGATGGTTATGAGGCAAAAAAGTCAAAAAAATTTTAAAAAAGAAGAAATCATAAAGTTTTTACTTAACGCGCCTGATCAAAGTTACTTAGCAATGAAAGTAATAGCCATTATGGGAGTGGCTGGGGCATGCCAGACAGACGAAATATACAGAATGAAGCTAAGTGATGTAGAAATAAGAAATGACGTGGCTATAGTAAAAATAGTGGAGTCTAAAAATAAAGTTAAAAGAAACTTTGTCGTAACTATGGTGACCTAGAAGAAGGTGTGTAAACGAAATCGGTATTATTTGAGAAAAACGGGCTCAATTTTCAGCGTTTCTATTAGAGAACAATAGAGGCGCTCGTGATGACTATAAGATTTTGAAACAGTGTTGCCAGGCATAACATTATATAGTAGAATTTACCCCATTTTTTATAGAAAATATGAAGATTTTTTTATTAAACAGGTTTTTAATGTCACTAAAACTATTTTGTTTGCAATTTAAATAACTAAAATTTTAAGAAAAAGTCTAAATACTCATTGGAAGATTTGAAAATATTATTTATTTACCTATACTTAGAATACAAAGTTACATTCTTTAAAGTAATTTGCACTGTCAATCTCCCAAGAGTAATTAAAATGGCACTAAATCTACTACAAGTATTTTAAGGTTACCTGGTGATTAAAGTTTTTATTATTATTTCCTTTTTTTTCCACTTTTGTTTTTATTTGAATTGGAAATATTTACCAATACAAATATCAAGTACACCCACACAACACCACTTTATTGTTTTATATTTACATAATTGGTACAAATTTAAAGGAGTTTTTCGCTTAATATCTATTTATTTGTGTAAAATAAGGTAAATAATACATTTTAAATTTTGAGTAGTCATTTATGAAATGACATTGCGCAACATGGTTTTACACGGACTGCTTTGTAAAATTAAACTTTTTTGAATGAGATGTGATGACGTGTAGGTTAGGTTATCAACCAAAGTCAAAAAATTGTCAAAAGATAAGTAATTTTGTTCATTATGTGCATTAAAATATATGTTTTATTGTTTTAAATGTGAAATATAGAAAATACTACTTTGCCACAAACTGGTAAATAGGAAATATTCCGAAAAAGCCTATATCGGCTTTTAAAACTCTGTAAGTATTAAACTGGCAAATTATTTTAATATTTTTAAGTGAACCGTGCGTTAAACTCTGTTCTACCTAACTTTACGTCATTTGTGCCTAAATTACCTGTTAAACTTTCGTTTATATTAAATAATTTGAATCTCTACTTTATATTTTAAATTCTGAATTCGTTGTTTATAGTAGATAATTTAAATTATAACTAGGGTTACTTCATATAATTTAGAAATGTACTAGATCCTTCCTAAACCTTCGAGCATCCACCTTATACCTATTAGAGGCAGTTTTGCGATTTGGCCGTGCAAACAATTTTATAATTAAAAAGTAAAAATTTTATTTTTTTAGCAGATTGTCATTTGCTATACATACTTCATTTGGATTCAATGACATAGGCAATTCCCAGTATTAAATAATAAGATACTTATAATTTCTATTGACATTTATGATATTTTTATTTTACTTTGAATGTAATAGACGATCTATTTTTTTTATTAGCATCTTGACATAGTAAAATAATGGTAGGAAGCTATTGGCTGGGGCAAATGTGTCCATTTTTGAACAACACATGGCTCATTTTGGAATATACCTTTGGGGGAGAAAAGTTAAAATTTTAGAAGAAAAACTGGTTTTGAGCATATATGTAATCCATTCAGGCGATTATTCTTGCTTTCAAAAGTAAGTCATTTAAAATTGTCCAGTGTAAGCGTAAAAGATTTACTTTTATTTATGTTACAGCCTCTTGACGATGCTTAATTTACGAGAATACAGTTGTGGATATTAGGAAACTAGTAATACCTCATTAAAGATGATATTATTCACCGCTGAAGATAAATGTCAGAAAAGCTTATCAAGTACCTAACTGTTATAGTTTTTTGACAGTATTTTATGAGTGCAAAACTATAATTATTAAGCTGTCTTTGAAGTAAGTATTGAAGTACAGGGTACATAAATGTTTTAAAAAAATTTGAATATAAGTTAAAGAAAATTTAGAGCAAATCTGTGTTTTTCCGAAGCTCTTTAACCACACATATTACATTACCAATTATAGGGTGTCATCTGTAATATTATTTTGCATTTTTAATGCACCATGTAAAATATTGGATATTTTAAGTCTATGAAAAATTCTAGCACACCTAAATTATAAATACAGTGAGGATAATAAGAGTCCTCCCCCGTTTATCTTTTGAATAGAACATCGAGATCGGGTAAAATTTGTTACTTAAACTACTTTTTGGCATAAAAATGATTCCGGTTACGTGGCATAGTATGAAGTGGGCACTAGCAACTTTTTTTCTAAATTGAAATGGGTGTCATGCAACACCTCGTTTTAAAGGCCCTCTAATTCTGTTTTTAATGCTACTTTGTTGTTTAAAATCGGCCAAGCCGTTCGAGACTAACAAGCCAATGCCATTTTTATGCTAAAAAGTAGTTAAAGTGACACCCTTTTACCCAAAATTTACTTGACCTCGATATCTTGCCTCATTCAAAAGATATAAGGGGGAAGACTTTTAATATCCTCACTGTATATTTAAGTTAACACATTCTAAACTTAATATTTTACCAGTTATTTTAAAGTGTAAATTTTATTGGACGATCAGTAAGACGAAAAATTTATTGTGTTTAAAATCCGGAGTTGCATTCTTTTTTCTTTTCTTACAGACTATCGAATTTTTCGAAATATTTGAAATGAAATACTTTGATAAAAGTCTTTCTAAATTACCCAGTAGCCTTTCTTTGAAATGATACGAAGTCGATAGTGGGTTAAATAAGCATAGGAAATCTAGACTTTTTATACAGATGTTTTGTTCATTAAGTAATAGTCCTTAGTTAAAACGCCAAGAGGCAGTAACTTAATACTAAAGAGGTACTAAATTCTGAACACCTTAAAATCTGAATATGTTTCTTGAAATGCAAAAATTTGCATTTTTCCATGTGTATCAATATGCTAAAAGGTTTTTTTTGAGAGATATAATACTTTTAAAGCATTTAATTTTTTCATTTTGTTTATTTTTAGTTTTATGCATGTTTTTTTCCCTTAAAATCAATTTTTTGTTAATGTCCAATTCCGGCACTTTTAGGTAAAAATTTGTGATTTTAATAATATATGTCTTGGATGTTTATTGTATTTTTATTTTGGTAATTCCAAAATTTGGCTTATGTATGCTCCACTGATAGATTTTTGTCTTGTCACATAATACTGATGATGGTTTTATACCAAAGGCGCTATGCTAGAATTTCGAAGAATAATATTTTTCACGGAATGTAGAAGTTTATTATTTTTTACATTTTTACCTGTACACATTTGTAACTAATTTTCATTTTCTTTTTTAGACTACCCAATCTTTTGCTGGATAGTTAAATCACTTCCGCATCCAAGAAACCTTTTTTAATGAAAATTCCTACTATATAAGATTTACAATTAAAAAATGTTATTGTATCTTGTAGTCCACGAAAAGCGTATATCAGCGTACCTGATATAGCGCTGTATAAAACTTTATTCATAACTTTGTACTGATCTAACAAACTTAGCAATTCTTTGGTATATTTTTATACACGTCGTGCCACTTTACCTTCATGGGCAATTTTTCTCCACGCGTGGAAAGGAATGTTTATATTAATAGTCGGTATCGGGTGGAATGCACCCATAGAATATTGTTTTTAGTTTTTTGCATTTTTTTAAACCTAACCACTGTAACGTTGTAATTTTAATTTATAAACACTTTTAATTTAAAAATATGCAAAAACTTTTCGTTTAAAGTGTATTATTTTGCATTTAACACTTACCTTCAGGCGTATTTCTACAGACTGCAAAACGTTCGAAGTCGTAGCCTAGTAGTTTTTTATCTAATAACTGATGAGCCCTACCCTAAACATTTACCAAAAGCTAATGTCTCAAAAAACAGTTTGGTATACATATTTGTTTTTACAAAAAAAAGTTGTTGTCAGTTTCGGAAGCAAATCCACCATCTGTATTTTTTTTTATCGTGAATATAATCAAATTTTATACAGTCCTAATTTTTGCTAAATTATTTATATTTTTATAAAAGTTATAGTCAGTTAAAATTTTATCACTTATCTACATTTACTAATAAACATTTTGATCAAATGAAAAATACAAATAGAGGATTCGCTTTTTAAACTTAGATTTTCTCTGGAAGGGGAGAGGACTAATTTTTTTTTATTTTTTTGTCAAATCTCAAAAACTTTTTTCTAAAGTGATCGTTTTGAGGCCAACGGCTTTTGCTATTTATTTGGTGTGGTGTGGGTCCCACGTCTTTGTTTTTGACAAAATAATTGGAAATCTTAGCTACGCTTTTGCTCAAAATAAAATTTTATTATTAACTACATTTAAGCAGTCAGTAAATGTATTTTTTCTTTTTTAATCGCTATCTGCTAGTGTTCAAGAATTTAAGACATTGAATTTAAATTGAAGGAATCGAGCTGGCACGACGTGTATACTTAGCTTATGGAATCTACATATCGTCGTCTTGGTAAAAAAGTACCTAACTCCACTTTTATACAGATATAAGATTCTAAACCCATTTGTTTAAGAGTAGGTTAAGCTAATTGTAATAAAATTTCTATTGGTGTTCAATGCGTCCAGAGTTGGGTCGAATACTGAAAATCGAATACCGCAAAAAAAAGTATTCGTGTACCGAATATTTGAATACTTGGAAGAAAAAAGTATTCGAATACTCGGTATTTACGAACACCCGGTATTGGTATTCGAATCCTGGAAAAAACCGATGATTAAAAAAAGCCCTCACCTCATTTTTCCCTACTTTTTGTTCCCTTTTGGTATTCTACTTGTGACAATTTTGGTGTATTCGAATACTGCTTATACATTCCGATATTCGAATACTCGGAACGCCGGTATTTGAATACTTAAAAAAGTATTTGTCAAATACTTCAAAAGTATTCGAATACGACCCAACTCTGTATGCATGTAACACTTAAAAACCCTCGAAGGCAATATGCCCAATGGATACAATTATCTGGGAGAATGCCTATCTCCAATAAAAAAAAACAATATATTAGTTCATTCTACCATTAAATAATACAGTAGTATTCCTAAAATTACCAACATATTACATTTCAGTAAAAGTCAAGTGAATAAAGCTAAGCAAATGCTTTTTCGTAAATTAATAAAAGCGAAAACATACATTGCCTGTAACAAAAAAAAAAGCAAGTACCATAGTATTAACTTTTGCTTAAGTTTATTCACTTGGCCAATAATTTTTAGTAAGCATTCGATTTTACTTTCTTATTTAAAATGTGTACCTAAAACGGAGTTAAGCAGTTTTCTTACTAAGGGGAAGATATTATGTATCTACATAAACGTATTTTGTTTGTTAAGCTTTGTGACAATAGCCATTATTTTTTGTATATAAAGTAAATAGTTTAACAGAATTTAAATTAAACAAAATTATCTCTATTTTTATATTAAACAGATAGGTACTTGCAACATTTTAAAACTCTTTTTTATTTTATTTTAAAGTTGCAAGTCTACTCTTTAGTTTTTACGAATGTAAGTGTATTTTAAGAGAAGCGAAACTTTTACATTAATACTTTAAATTTATTATAAATGGTGCGTCGATCTTGCATTAGACCGCCTTTTTTCACACATTCACCCATTGTAATTTTAATCTGCTGCGACGTATGCGTATTTGCCAACTGTCTTTGCCGCGTTGAACACCGTTCAAAATAGTGAGTTAAAAATTTTCTAACCCGGCACCTACAGTGGTACTTTGTAGTACAGTGGTACTTTCTTTGGCTTTATTAAAACCTTTTTGGACATAGATAGAAAAGTTAAGTAAAGGAGATATAAAAACAAGTATATATAGTACAAATAGTAATATTTTAATCATTTGACTGTTTTCAGATGTAAAAACCGTTATACTCTAAAATAAATAAAACAACATCAAAACAAATTTTAAATAAACAGATAGAGGTGCAACATTATTATATTTATAATTGCAACTTATCAGTCCAAAGTTTCTATCCCTAATATCTGGGTTGAGTAAATAGATCCTTTTCCAGGGGAATAAGAGTTAAGAAGAAAATTATAAACTGTTTTTGATTAGACCGAAAAATCCATAATAAAATTTAAATGATGGTGTGTATTTTAATTTAACAGCGATCTTGGGAAATTTTTGCACCTAATTTATAATTCTTAGAAATTCTTGTTGTTCTTTTTAAATAAAAACTCTTTCAAATTAATTGGTGTTTTCTGTAATGTCTTATTTAAAAATAATTATTTTCTACCTTACCTTTGTACTAATTTTTGTACATATGCAATGTACAAAACAACCCTAGAAATCTTATAGTCATCAACAGTACCCTCTGGTGTCATATTTAAAAACCTAATTTAAACAAAAAAACAAGCCCGTTTTTAAAACATGTCGATTACACACCTTCCTCTAGGTCACCATAGTCGTAACCAACGATGAAGGCTCAGTTCCTTACGTCAGATTTCTACAGGAATATATTAAGCTGAGACCAAGGAATGCTCTAGATGAGCGCTTATTGTATCGTTATGAAAGAGGTAAATGTATTAATCAAGTAATTGGAAAGCACACTATTTCAAATGTACCTAAAGAAATTGCGAAGTTTTTGAAGCTTGAAGACATCAGTAGATACACTGGCCATTCTTTTAGAAGAACGTCAACTACGTTCCTTGCCAATGCTTCGGATGTCGATATTTTGGACTTAAAAAGGCATGGAGGTTGGTAGTCTTCTTCTGTTGCGGAGGGATATATTGCTGAATCCTATGGTAATAAGGTGGAAATTTCAAAGAAGATTTTACATGAAATTCCTACCAATATTTCCTCTAATGAAGTAACCGTGAAAAATATGAATATTAACGTAGTTAAAGGTGATAACGATACCCCAACAACAAATTTAAAAACTGTTAATTCAAGTATTATTCCTCCAATTTCTTTTGCTAATTGCTCAAATTAGACAATTACTTTTAATGTCAATACCTAACCTAGTTTTTTAAAATATTTTGTCATAAATTAGTTACTTTTTATAAATAAATCCTAATATTTCCCACAAGCATATTTTCTTTTTTTTTACTCTTACTTTTTTATCCAGGCGCTGAAAATATTACTTTCGTAGCTAGCAACGCTTATCAACCAGGTAACACGAAGGTTCTCTTTCGTTATCATTCGCGTTGCTAGGACCACAAAGTTTTCTTATTTATACAGTAGTAGAAAAAACAAATTTCTTAACTCTCTTGTTTTTTGGAAGCAAAAGCAGTTGCCATATACGACTTTTTTGAACATTTAAATTTTTGATCTATTTATCCTACTGTAAAGTCCGTGAACATACTGTATAGTGTAGATTTATTTATTTATGGGGTAAATTATTTAACTTGTAAATTTGGCAAGTGGTTTTTGTTACCATGGCAATCAAATTAATATACCCGACAAGAATCTACTTGTTTTCTTAAATGTGTGACTTTATTTCCAATTTTGGCAATAAAAAGTCACATATTTAACAATTGTATTTTAAATATTTTGATATTATGTTTAAACTTAAATGCTTTGTTAAACTAATTTAGAAATTAATTTACCCAGGTGCTTATTAGAAAATATGCTGGCACATGTCTTGATTGGTAAGAAGTTTCGGTTAGTTTGCCAAAGTTCTTGGACGTATTCGGAATACTAATAAAGACGTACTACGTTGAAATCTTTGATATTTTATCGTAATAGGGGAAAGTGGGAGGCTTCATACAGTTTTTATATTTTGCTTTGTGGAATGCCGTGTTTTAGGTATATCTCTTTTAAATTATGACAGACTAGTAGCTTAACTATTTTATATTGTAGTAGAACCTTAATATTATTGAAAATCTACATGCGCGAGTTTCCATAAGACTTTTACAAAAAAAGCAAAATGTATGAATGTACCCCATTAGTGGGGTACATTCATACAACTGAAAGGGGCACATTTAACATCACTATTAATTCGTCATAATTATTGTTTATTATTGTTTTATACCATACTTTATAAAAAAAAACACAAATACATTTTTTTACCATACAAAACAAATAGTAAAATTCAAAATTAAAAAACAGGTTTTATCCAAATCTGTTAATGCCTATTTTAACATCGCAATAGTTTCGTGATATGAACATAAGTAACGAATAGTGAACAGAGTGTCATTAAACGGTCTGTACGTTACATGTATGGTTATCTACCAAAGACACTTAATAACATTTTTGTTTTAGACAGTATATTTATTAAAAGTAACAATCTTAAAATGTAAAAAAAATATTGCTTATACATTATTAATTATATATCAAATAAAAAAACTATAGTTAATACATAGATACCTTAACTGACAAAATCTAAAATTAATATACCTATGTTATTACCAGATTATGACCTAAGATCTATTGTAATATTATCACTATGTCTAATAAATTAACTGATTTTTGACATTCAAAGACACAAAGTTCCTAAAGCACCCTATTTTTTTCCGTAAAAATAAAACTTTATATACTACATACTACATACTTAAACTACTTTATATAATATTTAAAACTATAATCGTCGGTGTAACAAAAAATAGTAGTTAAAAAATATTTATAAAGGGCCAGGGGTACAATTATACAGTATGAATGTGCCCCATATACTTGTGTATGAATCTGCCCCATCACATGCTAATTAATGATAAAATTTGAAATAGAAAAACCGTATTTATCTATATTAATTTACACATTAAATCAGTGCCTTTGTATTATTAAAATTAGTATTAAATAGCAATAATTAATCCAAAAATATTAACTGGCAATAAAATATATCCAAAGTTACGTTATGAAATTATTTACGCGAGGCAAAAACACGTTCCGTGTTGTGCACTCGATCTTACCGTACCGAAAATTCTGAAACTTCAGTATTCTGTAAACACACATAAAAACTGTGCACACCCACTTACGTTACTATTTTACTTCGTGTCTAACTTCAGAAAAACTCAATGTATGTAGGTGCCCCTTGTATGAATCCACCCCACTTTCCCCTACTTTTTTGGAAATTTTGGTAGTTTCTTTAAAAATTTATTTCTATGAGTTTAAAAAATAATACAAAATGTACTTTTGTTGTAAAGTTAAATTTAATTAAGATAAAATTAGTTTATTTTATTTTATTTACTTTTTTGATATTAGTTAGGCCATACATAAGTCAAGTGTTTACGAAATAAAGAAACTAGTAGTAGATTAAAGCAAAAATTTAAACTTTAAACGTATATTTAAATAGTTAGTAGACATACGCAATGCTGCAATGTAGTTCTTTAAATAGAAAAGTAACGTTTATTTGTATTTTGCTTTAAAAAACTGAAAAGAAAAAAAAATATAACTAGCACGGTTTTAATAAGCCCCGTAAACTTTATAATACACATTAAACATAAATTTTAATAATTTTACCTTTTTATAATGATTTTATGAAACAAATAGAATCTTCATTATCCATATGTAAAATGGTTGTTATGTGTATTTTAATAATGCAATTTTGTGAAGATTTTTTTATCTTTCGACAATCTACGAAGGCTTAAAGCATAAATACTAACGTACCGTGGGTGTCTTAAGCAAGGTAAGAGGAACTTTGTTAACACGGGACTTAAAAACTTAAAGATTTGGGGAGAAGGAAAGACCTCCGCTGGCAGGAGGTCTCACAGTCTAGAAACTCTAGGGATAAACGAACAAACGAAATTGGAAGTTCGGGGCCTGTCCCATTGAAACGTATAGGGATGCATAAGTGCGGCACCACGAGTTTCTCTGTTGGAAGCTGCAAGAGAAGGACTGGATAATTCGTCGGAGCAGAAGCCGTAAAAGTATCTATAAAAGAGCGATAAATCTCCCACAGCTCGACGATGGGCAAGAGAAGGAAGTCTTTGAGTAAGTAAAGGATCATTAATAAGACGAACAGCTCGTCTTTGAAAGGGATCAAGAATGCTAAGGGTTGTAGGGGATCCCATTCCCCAGACATGAAAACAATATTCCAGAGAGGGTCGAATTTGGGACACATACAAAGTGTATAAAGTAGAAGGAGAAAAATACTTTTTGGCTCAGAAAAGAAAAGCAAGCTTTTTTGAAGCCGCGGTGGCTCTAGATACAATGGGTTTATGCCAGTTAAGTTATTCTCAAATGCGACGCCCACAAGGTTGAATGTGCTTCCGCTCTGCAAAACCTGGCCACTCATAAGCAAAGGGTGAGTGTTTGATGATCTTTTTCGCGACAAGGAATACGATTGTGTTTTGGATGCATTAAACTGAACGAGATTTTTGGCGCCCCAATCCAATATTAAATTGAGATCCTGTGAAAGAGATATCTGCATCGCTCTGCGTTTGCTTTCCAAGTCGGGTTGAAAGATTGGCTTGGAAACCAGAAAAGTGGAGTGAAGGGTACTATCGTTAACATAAGTATGGATGGGATTGGTATTGGAAGAAAGAAGGTCGTTGATGTGAAGAAGAAACAAAGTTAGTGCTAGTACTGAACCCTGAGGCACTCCAGCATTAATTTCGTGAAAGCTTGAAGAGTGGCCATCAACAATGACTGAAATACGTCGATTAGAAAGATAACTGGAGAGCCAAGAGCAGAGTTTAGTTGGAAGACCGTAGGAGGGAAGTTTATTAAGAAATGCGTCATGCCAGACTTGGTCGAAAGCTTTAGATCTATCAACAGCAACGATCTGGGACTTACCTAGAAACTCAAGAGACTTGTTCCAGTTGTGTGAAACGAAGGAAAAAAGATCTGCTGTAGATATCTTGTGACGAAATCCGTATTGCCTGTCATGTAAAATTTTATGTTTTTCTAAATACCTGAGAATTTGCGAGTTAATGGGTTTCTTCATTACTTTACAAAGCATTGAGAGAAGTGAAATGGGTCTATAGTTGGATGGAAGCGAGTTAGATCCTTTCTTGGGAATAGGCTGGATACGTGCAGCTCTCCAGCTGTCTGGAAAAATACCCGTGTCATAAGAAATTCGAAAGAGCCTGGTTAAAATAGGTGCAAGTTCAGGAGCACATTTTTTTAAAACGATTGCTGGTATTCCATCTAGCCCAGACGATTTCTTGGTGTGAAGAGAAGAAAGGATATGCTTAATGTGTTTTACCTTAAAAATAATATTGGGCATTTTGTGAGGAACTGGGGGAATAGTTGGAATTGGATGATTGACAGGTGGATGAAGGGTTGAATTGGCAGCAAATTGTTTAGCAAATAGTTCGGCCTTTCCTTTGGAAGTAGAAATAATTTCATCTTCCAAGGTGGAAAAGAACTGGTACAGAAATTTCTACTTATGTTTTTGGCCAAGTACCAAAAGGATTTGCTGCCATTTGAGCAAGAAAGTATTTTGTTTTTTATACGGTTATCAAAGGAGTCTTTGGCTTGGTCTATTTTATTACTGGCCCAGAGACTATGACAAAATTTAAATAATCATACAGTTTTTACAGTTTTAAATGCTTTAATTAATGTAACTTTAATATAATTTAATATAATTTTTGTAGAGCAAATAAAAATTTAGGGCATTTTTTGAGCAGTTATATTAAAACTTTTAACACAACGTATCTTATAGCTCGGTAGAAATCAAACAAAGAAAATTTAGCAAGAAAGTCATGCTTCAAAGTGTTACAAAAACTTTTACTAAAGTTTGGTTCAGTGCAGCTGGAAACTTATTTTTATAAAATAAATATTGCACATAAATTTTCCCTTACATGAAAACAGTAAAAATGGTTTGTATCTTGACATTAAAGATAGTAAAGCCATCTTTGTTTGACCATTTTTACAACTTTTAAATACCATATTATGTTATAATGCTTCCAATCAAGATTTTTTTTTAAACATTAAAAATTAGATGTTTATACATTTAAATTAAAATAAATAGCTTTGTATTTATGCACTTTACTGTAAGAATTATTTTTCTTTATATTTTTTAAAAGCTTTATTCATAAGAAAAAAAAGATATATGTATTTTATTGTTTTAAAAATAACAAAACATTATTAAAACTAACCAGAAATAACCAACATTAATTATATTGGCTATTTAATTTAACCAAATTAATAATTTGGGAGATATTTTCTAAACAAAAAGACTAGTAAATAAATATTTTTAATACGATTTACGTTACCTATTTTTATTAAAATTGCCCATAGATGGAGTTAACTTAACCTGTATTTCTTTTAATATTTAATAATTCCAAAAAAAAACTTTATTTATTATAAAAATGTTTAATTTTCTAAAATGCCAGTCACTACAATACAGGATGTCTCAACTCTATTTATTCACAAAATATCTTCGCCTCTGTATAAGATACAAAAAAAAAAATTTAATAACATATATTTAGACACACTTTTTTATTGGCAGTACTAGTTAATATACAAGGCGTCTTAAAAACAGAATTACTTATGTCAAGTAGGTTTTTTAAATGAAGCATACTGTATATTTTCACAAATTTTGACTCTATTTAAAAATTAGTTTATTGATTTAAAAAGTCGGTTATTATAGTTAATTACTAGGTATTTTTATACTTTTTGCCCTAGGGCGTAAAAGTGCTATTTACGCCCTTATTTATAAATGCAGGCGCTTTTGATACCCTTTTGTTTTAAGGCGTAAAAGTGCAATTTTACGCCCCAAATGGGAGCGTATAAAATTGTATTTTTTGCTCGGTCGTACAAAAATTATCTTTTTGGCCATGCAGAACTTAACTTTGCTAAAATATTTTATTTTTTAACATCAAATATGTTTAAAATATTTAGTCTATTAAACTAACTAACCAAAACTACCTACTCGGCATAGTTTCTGTATTATTAAAACAACCGCAAATTAGCTCGATATCGGGTTGCTCGAGGGATTTTTCCTACACAAATACTTTAACCAACTCTGCTATTATAGCAGCTTTGAGGCATATTTTTTTTTTTACTGGTGATGTTAAAATAATTAAAGTACTAATAAAATGTTTTAATTATACGCTCTGCTTGCAAAAAAGCACAATGTTAAATTTAAATTTAGAACTTTGTTAGGTAAATTATAAGTGGTTACTACAGATTTGTTGTTTTAGTAAATAAAATAATAAAATTTTACATTATAATACAAATTACGAAAATGTATGTGCTTTTGTTTGTTTAAATAAAAAATAAATAAATTTTACAAGATTACAAATGGACATTTCAGCGGTGGTTCCATAAAAAAACAAAGTCAAGATCGCAAGAGAGAAAGGTACTAGACTTATTTTTTCGGCAAGGCGGACTCTAGCTAGGCATACGCTCAATTTTAATGCTCTTTGTCATGCAATCTTTAAAAATAGTTTTTCTACGACCGTTAATAAATGCTGTTTTTTTATCGTTAACTTAAAGTTAAAGTACTTTTTTAACACTTTGAAGCATTTTTTCACACTTTGAATAAGTGTTTTGTTTCAATGCCTACTACAATAAAACTTAAATATCAATTTATGCAATGTAACAGTAAATGCGACATCAACTAAACCAAACGGTAAAGTCACCTTTAATTTCGTCTTTATTTCTTTAAGTTTATGTTTCACTAGTTTTAAAATTTGACAGTTTGCAAACAAATTTAATAGAAATTATAGAAAATACTAATAATGAATTTGGATGACTAAGAAATTAAAAGAAATTTTTACTGTTTTAGAATTATTTCTACAATTTTCTAAAATTAAATAATAAATGCATAGTTATGAACGGGATAATTGTCTCTTAAATAATAAGGGGGCTGTGATTTTTGTTGCCATATAATGGCTGTGCTGCAAAAATTAAAATTAATAAGTTTAGACAAATAAAACATGTATAAAATGGTATTTTGTAAAAATTTTATACGATCGTGGAAAAAATATAGTATGTAACACATGTATAATGTGTCTTTTTTTTACTCATGGAATTGCCGCACTCGCCTGACGGCTCGTGCTGTCAAACTTCCCATTCATCAAAAAAAGTATAACTTTATGCGCTTGTTACATAAATTACTATTAATTTAAACTTTTGCTCTATCCGCAATAAAATAGTAAAAACGCTAAATGAAATAGTTTTTTTGTAAAAGATAAACAAAAACTAAAAAACCTTTTTTCTACTTTTCTCGAAATTTTTGAGTTTAGGGTAAAACTAGTTATTACATAAGTTGTAGGTTTTTAATGTCCATAACTTTTACATTTAACTTTTTTAACAAGAGTCATTATTTAGCTTAAAATTGCAAAAAACACCCCTAACGCAATATTTAGGTCCGGAGGTGTTTTTCTTACATAGTTAGGATGCACTTAACAAAACTATACCATTAGTTAGCTGTAAGGCAATTTTTTTGCAATCAGGTATTGTGCCTGGACTACTTTTAATTTTATCTATTTTTTTTTAACAAATCTTCGATTCTTTAATTATTTTGTAAATTATTTGAAAGTTAATATATAACCTTAAACACTTTTTAAAACAAATATATTCTCTATAATAGGAGGAGAAAAAAAGTATTACCAACATTGAGATGTGTCGACGCCTCTAGAGACTTTAATGGTCGCAGTACTATTTATTAGTCCAGTCAAATGTGGGTAAAATAAAATATCGGCTTATACCGATTTTTGCTAGATAATATTGTTTCCAGCAGTTTTATGAAAGTAGACAGGTATCTAAATGTTTAATAATGTTTGGGCATGTTTATAAGAAAGCAGTAAAATTTAAATCCTTCACGCGATCCTGACTTTATTTTTTTATGGTATCACCGCGGAAAGCCTAATCGGCGGTGCTTTTAAAAAAATGTAAACAAGCAGAATATCTATAGCTTTCACTAAACATTTACCCCAGAACACATGGTTAAACATTTTTTCTAATGAAATATGTAATAAATTGTTGTCATTCCTTGTCTTCCTTCGGGCTTTATTAAACGAAACACAAAATACATCCACGATACCAAAGCCATTACCTGCTTATACAACTGTCTAGTCCGCAGTGTCCTAGAGTACTGTTCTGTTATCTGGGCTCCTGGCTACAACGTCCACAAAAATAGGTTAGAAAGGGTTCAAAACAAGTTCCTCAAATATCTGTTGTATAAACACCATTTTCAGTGCTCAGAAATACCATATGAAACAAGGCTGCTGTTGTGTGGAATGAAAAGCTTGGAGACAAGACGTCAGGACGCATTGCTTCTTTTCATGTTTAAGCTTCTCAATGGCTCCGTGAACTGTGCTGAGCTCTTGGAATTGATTTTGTTTTTGGTACCTGTTCGACGCACAAGGCAACAACAGCTCTTCTTCGAGCGTCCTCACCGAACCTCAGCAATGATTGATAGAATGGTGCTCAACTACAATAGATTGTACTACAACGTTGATATTTTCCAGTGCTCATTAAGCTAGATTAAAAGACGTATTTCGTAAATTAGGATTAATGCTACTTGGCAACTATTTATTTTGTATATATGTATATTTTTAGTTTGTTATAGGATTTACCATTTGAAATGTTTTATTCCGTAGTGTAAAATGTGTTAATAAATAAATAAATAAATAAATAAATAATAATAATAATAATAATAATATTGCTTTATTGTCCAAGAATAATCTTTTGACAAAGCAGAATAAAATTAAAATATTACCAATAATAGTAATATTAATAATAATAAGATACATGCTTTATGTAATGGTACTACTAATTAAAATTATCATCAAAGTATTCTTTAAATACATAATACGCTTTACTTAATAACAAGTTTTGAACAGATATTTTAAATTTTTTAAAAATTTTAATTTTTTTAATATCAGTGGGCAAATGATTATAAATTTTTTTGAGTCATAAATTAAAGATTTTTTTGTTAATGATGAATTTGGATTCGGAAGTTGAAGTTGAGATTTTTTTCTAGTATCATATAAAGAATTATTAGGACTTTTTAAACAATTTTTTTTAAAAATTAAACATACTGTTTCTAAAATATAAATAGAGGTAAGAGTTAAAATTTTCTTTGACTTAAACAACGGTTTACAAGAATCTTTTGTCTTTGCTTTGCAGATATATCTAACTGCTCTTTTTTGTAATACAAATACTGAATTTAATAAATATTGATACGAGTTTCCCCAAAAACAAATTCCATATCTTATGATAGAATCAATTAAAGAAAAATAAATAGATTTTAAAACTGAAAAATCTTCTAATTCTTTAGAGAGTATTCTAATACCATAACAATTAGATGCTAGTTTATTACATAGTTTTTCTATATGATCTTTAAAACTTAGTTTAACATCGACAAAAAGGCCTAGAAATTTAGTACATGAAGAATATTTAACAATTTGATCATTCATATATATGTTATTAAGAGTACATTTAAATGTTAGGATATTAGTTTTATTAATATTAAAAGTAAGCAAATTAGAATCACACCAGGATTTAATTTTTAAAATAGCATTATTAATTGAATCGAATAATACATTTTTATTTTTTTAAATAAAACAATATAAAAGTATAAACCGGTATAAACAAACACTATCAAATTCAGTAACATTTAGGGCATATGGGTCATTTAGGAAAACAGAAGCTATTAAATTTTATCGAGCATGAAAGAAAAAGATTTAATAGTTGTAAAAGTAGAACAGAATTGGAAAAAGAGACCATTAAGGAAATTAAAGAGTTCAAAGCGGTAGAATGGCGGATAAGACCAAGCTAAGATTTTACATTTTAGGCTATACACTGCCATTTTTTAATATTAAAAAGCTTGACTTAATATACAGAATGTTACAAAATGTTGTTCAATATTATAATTTTATTAGCACTTTTTACCGGGTGTCAACGAAGTTATTAGACAAGCCATAACTCCTAGAACATTAGACGTATCATTTTTTTTATCTTTGAACAAACCACAAGGGCCAAAAGCCTAAATACTAACGTACCGTGGGTGTCTTAAGCGAGGTAAGAGGGAGTTTGTTGACACGGGACTTAAAAACTTGAAGATTTGGGGGAGAAAGAAAGACCTTCGCTGGCAGTAGGTTCCACATTTTAGAAACTCTAGGGATAAAAGAACGAACGAAATGGGAAGTTCGGGGCCTGTCCAGTTGGACCGTATAGGGATGCATACGTGCGGCACCACGAGTTCCTCTGTTGGAAACCTTGAGTGGAGGAACTATACTGGACAATTCTTCAGAGCTGAAGCCATGGAAGAACCTATAAAAAAGTGATAAATCCCCCACAGCCCGACGATGGACAAGAGAGGGAAACCTTTCTGTAAGTGAAGGATCATTAATGAGACGAATAGCTCTTCTTCTGAATGGAATTAAGAATGCTTAGGGTTGTGGGGGACGCCATGCTCCAGATTTAAAAACAATATTCCAAGGGAGTTCGGATTTGGGACACATATAAAGTGTATAAATTAGAAGGAGAAAAATACTTTTTGGCTCGAAAGAGAAATTCGAAATTATGCACGAAAGTGCTACAAAAAAAGAACAATTGTCGCCTATTTCTTTCTTAAACGACGATAGGTATCAACTAGAAATAAAGTTAAACAAAAATAAATTAATTATAAAGTAAACTGTTTTAATTTGATTATAACCTTTATAAATTGTAAAATCTACAAACTTTACCGGACAAACGAAACTTTTTATTGTATTCAAAATAAACCTATACGTTCGAGTGGTCACTTTCGACGGTTTTCTGTATTCTCAAAGCTACACTTCACAGACTGTTTGGCCCGCTGGGAAATTTTCCTGCGGTCATGAACTAAGACTTTTGTTTCCTTTCCTATTTACAGCGGGACATGCAATTTAGTTACTTTACAAGAAAAAAATAAATGAAAACACCTGCTTAATTAAAGAAATACATCCCATATAACATTTTTGCCGGCAAGGCATTGGCAAAAAGGTATCAAAAAGACATCAAAATGGGCAATTGGCCGTTATTAGGCCACGTGTTGCAGAAAATGTGATGGCATTTATCATTAATAAGTTATGATGAAAAAATACATTTAGGATGATGGCATCCATCATTAAAAAGGTTTTGGCAAAAATATGCCTTTTAGATGATGGCATTACATTATTTTTTCCTAATGACAATAAAATACATTTTTCACCGTCCAGGGAACTAAAATGTGCATAATTAATGCACATGCATAATGTGTGTTTATGTACAGGGTGTCCCATATAAAATTAAATACTATAATTTTGGAAAAACCATAAGGGATACAATAAAAATACCAAAAAAATACATTTCACTAAACAACTTCTGCATTTAACTTTTTCTTGTATCTCTTATGGTTTTTCAAAATTATAGTATTTAATTTTATATGGGACACCCTGTACATAAACACACATTATGCATGTGCATTATTTATGCACATTTTAATTCCTGGACGGTAAAAATGCATTTTATTGTCATTAGAAAAAAATAATGTAATGCCATCATCTAAAATCGCATTTTTTCATCATAACTTATTAATGATGGATGCCATCACATTTTCTGCAACACGTGGCCCAATAACGGCCAATTGCCCATTCTGATGTCTTTTTGATACCTTTTTGCCAATGCCTTGCCGGCAAAAATATTATATGGGTAAATATAAATTACATCCCAGTTTTTGTGTAACCAAAATTATGTTGGCCAGAGATATTAACAAAAAAATACAAAAGATGGTGGGTTAACTTATAGTTAAAATACAAGAAAAACCACAAATGACCCTATTTACTGCAAGTTAGATGACCCTGTACGAATTTTCCATTTATTTTTCCATTCCTACCTTATATTTCAAAACTATTGTTAAATAATTCGTATATACACCACGAAACTTTATTATGAAAACTCGATACGAAGGTTTAAATTCAAAAGTGTGAAAATTGATATGCTAAAATATTTGATGTGTTCATATTTCCATCAATCTTACTGTCATCGAGAAAACGAAAAGGGGAACATTTTACTCTTCGATTGATATTTAAATTAAATTACGAAATATTTTATATAAAGAGGGTAAATTTCAACAATTATACAAATTACCTAATTTATTAAAAGTTTTAATTGTTATTTTAAAACATGTTATTAAAAATAACTTATAACTTGAAAGCTACGTTGTTGTATATAAAAACAGTAAAAAGGTTATTTTACAATAAAAACACTGCCCACTGTATTGTTGCATATTCTTCCACTTTTCTTGCATTTTTATGCATATTTTAGGCTTTTTGTGTTGCATAAGAATTCCGTCTCTAGTTATTACATTGTAAAATCTCGTACACCTAATTTTTCCCAGTGTGATGTTGAGTTTTGCGTACCTGGATCACCTGAAAATATACCTTACTTGATAAATTGTTATCTGTCACACATTTCAAAATTATATTATTTTACTTTTTAATTTTGGAAAATGAATGAACTAGAGAAGGCGAGAGTAATTACTCTATTCGAAGAAGGTGTTTGTTTTTCTGGAAAGAATAGCTCAGCAAGTTGGGGAACCAAGAAGCACTATTCAAAGCCTCAGAACTAAATGGGAAAATACAGGATCATTGGAGAGAAGGGCTGGAAGTGGTAGAAGAAAAATTTTAAACGAAAATCAAGATAATGATCTGATAGAGTTTTTGCAGAAACAATCCATTTCAGACAGCTGTAGAAGCACACAACCAAACTAATTTTTCTGGGACAGTAAGAACGGCAAGAAATCGTATTAGGAAAAATTCGGAATTAAGAAGCAATGTAGCTGCTAAAAAGCCATTTTTGACCGATTTGAATAAATAGCAAAGAATGGGATTTGCACTGGAATATTTACCGCAAGGTATGGATTTTTGGAAAAGGCTAGTATCTACCGATGAGAAGATTTGTCAATCTTATTATAGCGGGCAGATTAGAGTGTATAGGCCGCAAAATACACAGTACGAAGTAAGATATACCCAACATGTTAAAACAAGTGTAAGATTTTCTGTTAATGTATGGGGGTATATGTCTTTCAGAGGGCTAGGCATATGCCACCGTATTCGAGAAAGATTTAATACTCAAGCTTATATACACATACTCGAAAATGTTATGTTGCCATCGGAAAACAATATATTAGAACACGAAAATTTTATATACCCGCATGACAACTGCCACGTCCATACAGCAAGGAGAGTTTCGGACTGGCGATTGGAAAATAACATTTCATTGTTACCTTGGCCCTTAAGAAGCCCTGATATTAATCCAATCGAAAACGTTTGGGGATATATCGTAAAGGAAATTAACAAGAACAATGATTTCCATCCACAAAACAGTGTTGATTTGTGGAATAAAATTGAAGAAACCTGGAATAATTACAATGTTCACCATGCACAAATGCTGATTGCATCAATGCCCACACGTTTAAACTTATTAGTGGAAAAAAATGGTGCCGCATTGAAATATTAAGCCAGTGTTTTTTCTTTAATATTTGAATAAAATTAACTATATATTTATTTTGGAGTCATGTATTTAATTGAATAATAATTAAGATGAGAAAAAGGTAAAAAGCCAGTTTACCAAAATATTGAAAATTGACATAAAATGTTAACCTAAGTGTACGAAATTTTATTTCCGTCACTGTACATGTGCATCAAAATTCACTTATCGGGTTTACCAACCAAATATTAATTTGAACAATTTTACCTTAGATAAAACTTTGCCTTAGGTTGAAGTGTTTGACATTTAAAGGCATAGTAATCGTTATAGCTTATGTTTCACTTTGGTAAGTATTACTTGTAAGACAAATTTGTGTAATTGGTCACAAGGCTCTCTAATGAGTTTTGGGTACCTTGGAATGTTTACAAAGTTAGATGCATTTACAAGTTGTTAGAGTAACATTGTTGTGTCCGTTTTATTTATTGTTTGTTATACTACATAAAGTATGTCTACGGATGGACTGACCTAGTATTCATTTTTTTCTTAAAAACTTTAGTCCCATTACACATGGGGCGTACGAAACGCCGACCGCCCTACGCCTGAGAAAATGTTTTGCATTAAAACTAATGTAACCTTTTACATGAAGGCACGTTTCAATTTTTTGTCTGCTGGCGTGAAATTTACAGCGCGAGCTTACGCCTTGCACACACGCCTGGCGTAGGAACGCTTCGCGTAAGGGCAGAGAAGGCTTTTTAGTTAATAACAAATATCCGGTATGAAGACACTCGATACCAAAGTATTAATAAGTTTAGTTAAAGAAGACGGAACCTCCCTTGGAATATTGTTATGGGGGACGCCATGCCCCAGACATGGGCGTCCCCCACAACCCTAAGCATTCTTGATTCTATTCAAAGAAGAGCTATCGTCTCATTAATGATCCTTCACTTACAGAAAGGCTTCCCTCTCTTGCCCATCGTCGGGCTGTGGGGGTTTATCGCTTTTTTATAGGTACTTCCATGGCTTCTGCTCTGAAGAATTGTCCAGTATAGTTCCTCCACTCACGGTTCCCAAGAGAGAAACTCGTGATTCCGCACGTATGCATCCCTATACGGTCCAACTGGACGGGCCCCGAACTTCTTTCGTTCTTTTATTCCTAGAGTTTCTAGATTGTGGAACCTGCTGCCCGCGGTGGTCTTTCCTTCCCCCAAATCTTCAAGTATTTAAGTCCCGTGTCAACAAACTCTCTCTACCTCGCTTAAGACACCCACGGTACGTTAGTATTTAGGCTTTAAGCCTTCGTGGTTTGCCCAAAGATAAAAAAATCCTTGGGATATTTCAGATAAAAACCATAAAAATCGAGATGCAAGGGTCTTGGAAGAATATGACTTTGACCTTAATTCCTAATAGTTCCGACCTAGAAGATAAAGAAAAAAATCAAGTATTTGTTTATATAGGTATATATTTTATTTTTAAAGTACACTTTTATAGTTTTTTTCATTGCCTATAAAATAATTTTGCAAAAATATCTCTCGTAGTATTTGTAATAACATTTGTGCCTGTAAAATCTTGAAATACATGAACTGTTAAGGTATCTTCAAACTAAAAGCCATCTCTTACACGAACAAAATTGTGCAAAATACAGCAGGCTTTAATTATTTTTTGTATGACCGGGCGTAAAATACAATTTTACGCCCCCATTTAAGGGCATAAAATTGCACTTTTACGCCCTAGGGCAAAAGGTATCAAAAACGCCCGCATTTATAAACGAGGGCGTAAAATAGAACTTTACGCCCTAGGGCAAAATAGTAATAAAAATGCCCGCAATTATAAATTTATAAAACAATATTAAAATTAAATAATGCCCCATTTTTTTTTCTAAATCAGAACTAACCAGAAAAATTTATTTAATTTAACATATGTTAAAAGTATTCTTATTACAATTTGAAACATAAAAGCTGGGAAAGTTTTTCCTTACTACAGAGAATGCTTGTATATTAATTTCAGTCGTACAAAAAATATTGTTTGCACCTCTGGCGTAAGCATTTTTACGCCCACAGCTGACTTTCAGCCGCGAGCGTAAAAGTGCTATTTTACGTCCTTGGTCCAAAAATAACTATTTTTGTGAGACATTTACTAACATTTAATGGCCGGTGAAATATCCTCCATTTATTTGGTATTATTCTAAAGTATTCACATTTTGAATTATACAAAGCGGGACAAAAAAAAAGGTCCTTACCTTCGCCGAAACGCTCCAATGGGAAACAATGAATTGATGATCTTAAAAAGCAAGACTGTCCTGCCAAAATCGAGACGTATAGTCAGTAGTATACGTACCTAGAAGTTTATATTTTTACAGGAGTTCCGGTTAAACAGGAATTGGTATTATAATGGTCTCTAAAGGTAAAGTATTTTAAAAGAACTATTTTAAGCATTTTAATGTTTTGTGATGTTTATTTGTTTTCCCATAAAACTGTATATTGTGCTGTCCTTTGGACATTTTTAAACTCCATTTTCTCCTAAACCAAAAATGTTAGGTTATGAATATATTTAAGGTTTTATATCAGGAAGGAATTTAATTCCTAAAAATACAAGGTGCTCCATTTTAAATATCAAAGTTTATATTAACCAAAAGTAATACACAGGTGCAATTATATCTTAAATTGGCATTCAGTAATACAATATCACGTCCCCAAATTTAAAAACCATATAGTTGCATTTAAGAAAATAAATTGCTAGATAGGAATTTTGTTGTTACATTTTACCCCCTGGAGAGGTTTTGGGGCGCTCTAGATGGTGACCATGAGGTTCAAATTATTTTTATTCGTCACGATTAATTTTAGCACCCCAAAAATACCAAAAACTAGTGGGGTCTTCCCTCTGGGTCTTGAATTTTTGTGGGCTTGTGTAATTGGTTTTAAAGATAATAATAACACCTTCCACATGACCAAATTTTGAGGCTATATTTGCAATTTACAAAAACTGTGACGTGCTGGACCAAAACGGGCTTCAGATTACGGATTCAGCGCATCGAAATACACAAGAAACACTATGTCCCGGTTCCAGTTCAGAATACTTTTTTGTGTGCCTGTGTAATAATTTATACAATTTTTTTAGCGTATTTAAGTAAACAATCAAATCTAGAACAAATAAAACAAATTGTCTTTGTCCGATGTCAAATGGATCTTTAAATTACAGAAAGCAATAAACAGGACAGATTTAAATTTTAGACAGAGCAGTTTGTCTTTAGGTGCTATTGTAGTTGAAGCTTTACGATCCTCTTTTATTTTTATTTGTTTTTGATAAAGTAAAGACAAATGTAGGGAAACAATGAAAATACTTGCAATTCGAAATAAAAATTGTTTATTTTTATTAAATGGTATTTGCATAACCAGAACTGGAATTTTAGTTACATATTTTTTCAAATTATAAAAATTAATAGACAAATTTATAATTTCGTGTTTTAAGGCATAAGAAAAAAATGTATGTTTTTTTTTTAAATAAAGCTTCTTACATTGAGTTATTTCTACTTTTAACCTCAAATAAAACAAAAACACAATATAGCAGCAAGTTATGAGTGGTAAACGCAACAAACTTAAAAAAAACAACTTTGAAAAATAAATAAAAGGCATCAAAAATTTAAACATGAGAAAATAAAAATAAAGTCGGGTTATAACATATTCGCTTAACTACTAAATGTTAAAAACTAAACAAACAAAAGCTTTTAATACTTTTATCCAACACTTACATATAATATCTACATAATTGATCAGATTTTGAGGATATAAAGTGTACTATAAGTCACTAGTGAGCTAAAGTACCCTTTAGCTCACTAGTGAATTATAGACAATACAAAATTTTGTTACTGGTGTTGACAATGACAAGTAACAAATAATGGATGACGTTTTCAAATTATTTTCGATATTAAAAACGATTTATACGAAAGTGTTGGATAAAATTTTGTATTAGACACGTGGGTTATTACATATAAGTCACTTAAGAAAATTACCTCTCGCCCTTCGGGCTCGAGAGTTAAACTTTTCTTGCGTGACTTATATGTAATATAACTCACTTATCTAATAAATAACTATAATACAACATGTCATTACCCGACATTTTTTTGATTTATTATTTTTAAATATTTAGTCAGTTTTATTTATTATTTTTTTAGACCGGTTAGAAATTTTTAAATGCTTATCATGTTTCATTTGGTTTATTATTAATATTATTATTAAATTAGTGATCGTTTATCTATCTATCTATCTATCTCTTTGTTTTATGGCTCTGATACTAAGTCAATTCGCCAGTTCTCCCATTCCGGTCATATAAGCTATTGCTTATAAGCTTTCCCGGCTTTGTCCTTGGAAAATCTGGATAATCGAGCTCGAAACTCCTACACTTTCCTAGCATATGAATAAGAAACACTTGTAAACATCAACAACAGCGATGAACTTCTGAACACGCATAAATTGTGACTGTCAAGCCAGCGGCTGCTACTGATATCGCGCATAACCGTCACTTTCACTACTGACGTTTTTCGGCAAGGCGTGCGCACCTCCTCGACCATACGAGGACACCATGTGTTCAGCACCAAAACGTAAAAACTTCAGGCTTTAGGAATCTTCACTCACAGCGCTTAGCCCCAGAAGAAAGAAGCCCCAATTTAGCGTGAATCTTTTCTCGATCCCCAAGGGTACAGCCACGCTCGTACGACGCCTTCAATCGCCTACCCGGGAAGTCTATGTAGACCTCTACGTAAACGTGAACCGCACTACTCGAAGACCGCGGAAAGAGTGTAGTGATCGTTTAGAAAATACTACTTGTACCTTTTTTAGGTTAACTGTACGCAAAGAGCGGCAATGCTGCCTTTAGTAGGTATAAATTGGGTATAAAAGGAAACATTTGACATACAAAAATCCATAAAATAATATAATTATATTTGTGATAATCTATTATTATGGTATAGGAAAAATTGATCTACAAATAATTCTTACCTGCTTGGAAAACTTCTACGAAAATGGTAGACAAATAACTACTGGATACATGAACTTACCTGAAATAGAAAATATATATATTTTTTAAGAATACTACCTAATAAAAAAGCAATATTGTTTTATTATTATATCTTGATGTTAACTAACTAACCTTGTGTTTTTAGTAAATTAAATATTATGTGAACACCTGGTATAAAAAAGTATACATTTTGGGAATTTTAAAAATGTACATTTTTGAGTATTTTAAAATTAGTATACATTTTAATTAGGTTACTAAACATTGGGAATTTTGCTAAATAAAGATATACGTGAGGTGTCAAGGTTTTAAAAGTATAAATTAAACAATTTTTTAGGTTACTCTTATAATAATAAAATAAAAACCAAGTAGCCCATAATGAATTCCAAAAATTACACGTCACATATAGTGGAGATGCCCCCTGTTCCCAGTGACCTTTGTGAAACGTCGGTTATGGTAAGCCGTGCCCGCCCCAGTTCCAGTGCCCTTTGTGAAGCGATAGGAAAAGTCGCTCATGGTACGCCCTTCCTACCCCTCAGTGTATTTGTGGAAGAAAATGCCATATTATATATGGTAAAGGCGTCCTGTTCCCCGAAGAAGAAATGTACATTTTTGGGAATTTTAAAATAAGTATACATTTTAATTAAGTTACTTAACATTGAGAATTTTGCTAAATAAAGATAAACGTGAGGTGTCAAGGTTTTAAAAGTATAAATTAAACAATTTTCTAGGTTACTCTTATAATAATAAAATAAAAACATTAAACAAACTGGGTCGCGTAGAAATGCAAAACAAACACTGGAAAATTTAATATTTAAAGAGGGAAAAAAAGTTATAAAAAGATTAGATAAGAAGTAGTTAATGAAGTCAAGTATAAAGTTAAAGTGTTAGTTAAGCCTGTACGGGCTACCCCTAGTGGGGAGTTTGCCCGTACTAAATTAAATTCGTTAATAAAATGGAAAGTTAGTTTTTGTCCACCGGTCTCATGGTCCAAGAAGATAGTTCTATATGGTATATTTGCCCAGTGACGTAAAGTGGTCTTATGTAATTCAAAATTCAACGTCACAATATTTTCGTTATATTAAAAGTTTGTTTAATTTAATCTATAGAACACGTTTTGTAATACTATTTGCTAAAAGTCTAAATGCCAATTCCTATGAGATTCAAGCTTGTCACCATCATTTGTGGTTTCTTTTAGTACGTTGGTAAATTTTTTATTCATGCGTATTCTGTAGTTATTTGCAATCGCAAAATACAATATTAATGTATTTAAGCTGCGTCTTTTTTACCTTATCAGGATTTTTTCAAATAAAATGGGGTATCGTGTAACATCTCGTTTTAAAGCCCCTATTATTACTTAAACAACGCCATTTTGTTTTTGAAAATCGCCACAGCCGTTGCAGACATAGAAGTTTTATAAGAAAAGTAGGTCTGGAATGGCTAAGCCGATTTTTAAAAACAAAGTAACATTGCGTAGAGAATTAAAGGGTCTTTAAAATTAGGCGCTACATAATCCCTCTCCCCATTAAAAAGTTGCTGTAACCAAAATTAGTTTTTTAAATTAAAATATAAAATATGCTGACTTATATGTAGTACCAATGTTTTTTTTCTACCACTATTTACTTTAATACAATAAACCAATTTTTGGCTTTTCTCCAGAATAAAAAGTTTATTAGACATTTTAAGAAAATTAAAACTTTTATATACTATGAAGAACTATTCTGCCCCTTGCATACTATAATAAAAGTTAAAATTACTTTTAAAGAAAAAATAAAATAATAAATTAATATAAAATTACTTACAATACAGTAAAGGTTTCAAACTCTAAACAAAGGTTCGTAATCTCCCAGAAAACAAATAAACTTTAAAAATACAAGAAACAATAATTTATTTCAGTAAAATTACATACTTCTTGCCTTTAAACAGTATCTGGCTTTAACTTTATTTAGTTTTCATTTGAGAAAAGGTCAAGCAGTTATAAAGATCTGTAGCCTTGTATTATTTATTTTAACTTGTATACCTTTTAGTAAGTTGAAAATAGAATAAATGTAGTTAAGTACGGTAAATTATCCATTGTATCATTTTCTATGCTATTTCATTAAGTTTTTGCAGAAATATCTGTCCCGGCCTGAAATATAAAATGGTAAAAAGGTGAGCCAAGTTTAATACTAAAATATAAGACAAATTAAATATTTTTTTTAATATAAAAATAAAAAAGCTTGCAGGTACATATACTAAGGTCCCTTCGTTAACACACTGTTTTTCTGTAGGGTATATTAAAGATTAATTTGAAAAAATCATAATATAAAATATTATAACATCATTAAAATAAAATAAGGGCAAAGGTGAAACTACGTTCCTAGATTCGCAATTATTTTTAAGATGCATTTTTCTAATCAGAAAAATATTTAAGAAAAGTTCCTAAAAAATATCATAGTAATTTTTTAGCAGCACATATATGCACAATAAAATCCCATGGTTTTATAATTTCTTTAAGGTTTTCAGCAAACAAAATACATATATAAATTTTCATAATTTAAAAATTAAAAATTCTTTAAAGAAAAAAATTTTATTTAAACTTACGGAAATACAAAAATATATCAGCTTCAAACAAATTAAAATGATTTCAAAATACATAAATAATAGTCAGCAGTATTTTTTTATCTTTGACAATCCACGAAGGCTGAAAGCCTAAATACTAACGTACCGTGTGTGTCTTAAGCAGGGTAAGAGGGAGTTAGTTGACACGAGACTTAAATACTTGAAGATTTGGGAGGGAAGGAAAGACCTCCGCGGGCAGCAGGTTCCACAATCTAGAAACTCTAGGGATAAAAGAACGAACAAAGTGAGAAGTTCGGGGCCTGTCCAGTTGGACCGTATAGGGATGCATACGCGCGGATCCACGAGTTTCTCTGTTGGGAACCGTGAGTGGAGGAACTATACTGGACAATTCTTCAGAGCAGAAGCCATGGAAGTACCTAAAATAAAGCGATAAATCTCCCACAGCCCGACGATGGGCAAGAGAGGGAAGCCTTTCTGTCAGTGAAGGATCATTAATGAGACGGATAGCTCTTCTTTGCATAGATAGACAGATATGAGAACAATATTCCAAGGGAGGTCGGATTTGGGACACATATAAGTGTATAAATTAGCAGCGGAAAAATATTTTTTGGCTCGAAAGAGAAATCCAAGCTTTTTGAAGCTGCCGTGGCTATAGATACAATGTGTTTATGCCAAGTTAAGGTTACTTTCAAATGTGACGCCTACGAGATTGAAGGTGTCTTTGCTCTGTAAAACTTGGCCGCTCATAAGTAGAGGATGAGTATTTGATGACTCTTTTCGCGACAAGAAACATGACTGTGTTTTGGATGCATTAAAATGGACGAGATTTTGGCGCCCCAATCCAATATTAAAATTAAGATCCTGCGAAAGAGATATCTGCAACGCTCTGCGTTTATTCTCCAAGTCAGGTTTAGTAATGGGTTTAGGAACCTGAAAACTGGAGTGAAGGGTACTATCGTCAGCGAAACTATGAATGGAATTAGTTGTGGACGAGAGAAGGTAGTTGATGTGAAGAAGAAACAATGTTGGTGCCAGAACTGAGCCCTGAGGGACTCCAGCATTTAATGGGGGAAAGCTTGAAGAATGGCCGTCCACAATAACTGATATACGACGATCAGATAGATAACTAGAGAGCCAAGTACAGAGTTCAGTTGAAAGACCATACGAGGGAAGTTTATTAAGAAGTGCGGCATGCTAGACCTGGTCAAAAGCTTTGGATATATCAAGAGCAACAATCTGGGACTCACCTAGAAACTCAAGCGACTTATTCCAACAGTGTGATACGAAGGAAAGAAGATCTGCTGTAGATCTTTTTGTGGCAAAATCCATACTGCCTGTCATGCAAAATTTTGTGTTTTTCTAAGTACTTAAGAATTTGTGAATTAATTAATTTAATTAATTAATTAATTTGAATAATTAATTAATTAATAAAAAAACAATATTGTTTTAATATTATATCTTGATGTTAACTAACTAACCTTGTGTTTTTAGTAAATTAAATATATGTTCGTTATATTAAAAGTTTATTATAATTTAAACTATAAAAACGTTTTGTAATACTATTGGCTAAAAGAAGTCTAAAAGCCAATTCCTATGAGATTCAAGCTTGTCACTCATCATTTGCGGGTTTCTTTTAGGACGTTGGTTAATTTTTATTCATGCGTATTTTGTAGTTATTTGCAATCGCAAAATACAATTTTAATGTATTTAAGCTGAGTCTTTTTACCTTATCAGGAATTTTTCAAATAAAAGGGGTATCGTGTAACATGTCGTTTTAAAGCCCCTATTATTACTTACACAACGCCATTTTGTTTTTGAAAATCGCCACAGCCGTTGCAGACTTAGAAGTTTTATAAGAAAAGTAGGTCTGGAATGGCTAAGCCGATTTTTAAAAACAAAGTAACGTTGCGTAGAGAATTAAAGGGCTTTTAAAATTAGGCGCCACATAATCCCTCACCCCATTAAAAAAAAAGTTGCTGTGACCAAAATTAGTTTTTTAAATTAAAATATAAAATATGCTGACTTATATGTATTACCAATGTTTCTTTTCTACCACTATTTACTTTAATACAATAAACCAATTATTTGGCTTTTCTCCAGAATAAAAAGTTTATTAGACATTTTAAAAAATTAAAACTTTTATATACTATGAAGAACTATTCTGCCCTTGCATACTATAATAAAAGTTAAAATTACTTTTAAAGAAAAAAATAAAATAATAAATTAATATAAAATTACTTACAATACAGTAAAGGTTTCAAACTCTAAACAAAGGTTCGTAATCTCCCAGAAAACAAATAAACTTTAAAATACAACAAACAATAATTTATTTCAGTAAAATTACATACTTCTTGCCTTTTACCAGTATCTGACTTTAACTTTATTTAGTTTTCATTTAAGAAAAGGTCAAGCAGTTATAAAGATCTGTAGCCTTGTATTATTTATTTTAACCTGTGCCTTTTAGTAAGTTGAAAATAGAATAAATGTAGTTAAGTACGGTAAATTACCCATTGTATTATTTTCTATGCTATTTCATTAAGTTTTTGCAGAAATATCTGTCCCGCCTGAAATATAAAGTGGTAATAAAGGTGAGCCAAGTTTAATACTAAAATATAAGACAAATTAAATGTTCTTTCTTAATATAAAAATAAAAAGCTTGCAGGTACATATACTAATGTCCCTTCGTTAACACACTGTTTTTCTGTAGGGTATAATAAAGAATAATTTGAAAAAAATAATTATATAAAATATTACAACATCAATAAAATAAAATAAGGGCAAAGGTGAAACTACGTTCCAAGATTCGCAATTATTTCTAAGATGCATTTTTTCTAATTAGAAAAATATTTAAGAAAAGTTCCTAAAAAGATATCATAGAAATTTTTTAGCAGCACATATATGCACAATAAAATCCTATGGTCTTATAATTTTTTTAGGGTTTACAGCAAACAAAATACATACATAAATTATTATAGTTTAAAAAATTACAAAAAAATTAAAGAAAAAAAATATTTGAGCTTACGGGAATACAAAAATATATCTGCTTCAAACAAATTAAAATGATTTTAATATACATAAATAATAGTCTGCCTGCCTAACATTTTAAACTTTAGATAAAGAATAAAGCTTTATAGGTTTTAATAATATTTATTTCATATGTTAGCTGTAAAAATACATTTATTAGAAATAAATTTAAATTTAAATGTTTTAACTTAAAAATATATAATTATATTCAATATTGTACATGTAAAACTGTTAATGGTTGATAACATATCTATTTATAGCAAATGAACAAAATATATTGTGTTTTGCAAAATAATTTACATCGTTTAAAAATTTAAAATTCTCCAAAGAAAAAATGTTATCAACTTACGAATATATCAGAAAATATGCAAGCTTTAAAAAAATAAAGGTAATTTTCTAGAAACTTGCGGCAACTCCGATTTTATCCGAAATTCGGTATATGGGGTTTTGGGGCGCTAATCACGAATCTGAATGATTTTTGGCGGAAACGTTTCGTTCTCGAGATATTCATCATCAAAGTTCAAATTTGAACTAAGCTTATTTTCACTATATTTCTCCTTTTTTGGCACACAATTCTTGATTTAAAGCTACAGTGTCACACAATATTTGATTTTCCCCTTTAAAACCCTGTTTTTCTACGTTTTTTACATTATTTTTGCATTAAATTGCGTGGCTTTTCTTTGATAATGCAGCAACCATACATACACATAGGGCTTCATGGCACACTGGGATTAAAATGATTCAAAGTATAGCTTTGTAATTTAATGCAAAAATAATGTAAAATACGTAAAAACGGGGTTTTAAAAGGTAAAAATCAAATTTTGTGTACCACTTTAGCTTTAAATTAAGAATCATGTGCAAAAAGAAGGGGGAATATTGTAAAAATAGGATTAGTTTAAACTTCAAGTCTGATGATGAATATCTCAAGAACGAAACATTTCCGCCAAAAAATTCTTTCAGATTCGTGATCAGCCCTCAGAAAACCATCGTATACCAAATTTCGTTAAAAATCGCAGTTGCCGCAGGTTTCTAGAAAATTACCAAATTAAAATATTTTTAATATAAATAATAGTCTGCCTGCCTAACATTTTTAAAATTAATTTTGGATAAAATTAAAGCTTTATAGGTTTTACAAATAATTACTTTATATGTTAGCTGTAAAAATTAATTTATTAAAAATAAATTTAAAACAAAATGTTTTAACTTAAAAATTATAAAATTTATATTCAGTATTGTACAGGTAAAACTGTTAATGGTTGATAACATATTTATTTATAGCAAATAAACAGAATATATTGCATTTTGCAAAATATGTTTGTAGTATATTATCAGTTTACACTGTTATTAATTTACATGTGCCTATTTTCTCCGTGGTATATTGTTTATATAAATAAAATGGATAGAGTCAGGAAAAAAAAATTAAAAAGTTGCTTAGTAATGTAGCAGCATTTTCTTTTAATTAAAATTATCAGCACAGCCTGTCCTCATTGCTTAAAGATATTTGTGTTATTTCCAAGATTTAAGAATTTTTATGCAAAAGACCATTATTTTTACTTTTATTTTGCTTAAAACATTAAACACAATCGCAATAACTTCCTACAAACAAAGCTCGGAATTTTATTTAAGAAACTATTGAGACATTACACAAATGCTGATATAAAGCATAAGCCTCAAGAATAAAACCTTTGAGTGCTGGAATATTAGGTTGTAAATATTTAGATTTTTTAACAGGTAATCGGCATCAACACAGGAGCAAGCAATGCTAATGTTTAACCAATAAACTGCCGACCAAACCCCAACACTGCATTCTATAGATATATCAAAAATACAAAATTTAAAGCAAAAAATATGTTTTTTTTTAAATATACAGGGTGTCCGGTGTCCGGAAAAGTAAGACTTTCAAATTTTGTATAAAAAAACTTATTTCAATTATAACCTTTGAACTGATGCCATAATACTAATGATATTTAAGCTACTTAATAACCTCATAGAAATGCTTTTTTCCATAGCTAAAGTGCTGTACAATAAGTCGGAATTATACAGGGTGCGACGATTTTTTTCTATTTATTGTATGCATTTTTAACACTGGGGACAAATTCGATATTTTGCGCGCCTTTCTGTAAGTGAAGGATCATTAATGAGACGAATAGCCCTTCTTTGAATGGAATTAAGAATGCTTAGGGTTGTGGGGGACGCCATGCCCCAGATATGAGAACAATATTCCAAGGAGGTCGGATTTGGGACACATATAAAGTGTATAAATTAGAAGGGGAGAAATACTTTTTGGCTCGAAAGAGAAATCAAAGCTTTTTGAAGCTGCCGTGGCTATAGATAAAATGTGTTTATGCTAGTTAAGGTTACTTTCAAATGTGACGCCCACAAGATTGAAGGTGTCTTTGCTCTGTAAAACTTGGCCGTTCATAAATAGAGGATGAGTATTTGATGACTCTTTTCGCGACAAGGAACATGATTGTGTTTTGGATGCATTAAAATGGACGAGATTTTTAGCGCCCCAATCCAATATTAAATTAATATCCTGCGAAAGAGATATCTGCATCGCTCTGCGTTTGTTTTCCAAGTCAGGTTTAGTGATGGGTTTAGGAACCTGAAAACTGGAGTGAAGGGTACTATCGTCGGCGAAACTATGAATGGAATTAGTTGTGGACGAGAGAAGGTCGTTGATGTGAAGAAGAAACAATGTTGGTGCTAGAACTGAGCCCTGAGGGACTCCAGCATTTACTTGGTGAAAGCTTGAAGAATGGCCGTCCACAATAACTGATATACGTCGATCAGATAGATAACTAGAGAGCCATGTATGTTTTGTGTTAGCGAATTCACTAAGCTATAAAAAAGCAAAAAAAATATATATGTATTTTCAATTTTTTGCCATTCTTTAGCAGATTTAATGTATATTAGGGCTATCATACTTAAAATTGCAATAATTTGTTAAACAGTTCTAAAAACAGATCGTGATGATCCAAAAGTAATTATTGGAACTTGTTAATTATAAAAAACATTTGCATTTTTTTATATAGTATGTGTAAATACTACTGAAAATCCAGTTACAAATTAACATCCCCTTAACTTTTCTCATTTTTGTTTTAAAAAATTTACAAATATATTAGTTTTTGGTTTTCCAAATCAATAATCAAATTTTTATTATCTTTTAAGATATACAGAGTAGGACAGAAAGTATAAGATTTTTAAATGCAACACTCTGTATATTATTTCCTCATTAAAAGATCATCCAAAGAGCTTTACAAAAATACCACATTAAGTATGTCTTTCTAAGGAGTGATTCATTTAGAGGTACTTTTTCTAGTAGGTATTCATGGATAGATGAGAGGGTCTAAATTTCAAACTGTTTTGGTATTTGTGTTCACTACTGTTTGGCAATTTATCCGGAAAAGACTTAGGCCCCAGCAAAACGTCTAAAACTTATTCAACTGTATTATGAAAATCATCGTTCTTCGAAAAATGTGTTCGTGCGTTTCGGGCAACTTATGGTCCAGACTATTGGCTGTACCATCACAAAAATTTGGACTGCAATTTTTATTATTGGATAACTCTTAACCAAATGAGCCACATCCAGCACATAGCGCAGAAAATATAGCGGCAGTAGCTGCGAGTGTATCTCAAAGTATATCGCTTTGGCTTTTGACGGCTGTACTCCAATATACCTGCCGACAACAATAAAACAGCGGATCAGTAGGTATTAAAGGGCAGAACATTAGAGACGGACTCTAATAATATAAAGATTTATAATTTATTGTTTATTTTAATAGGTATAATCTTAAAATTACATTAAGAAATTAAATATATGCCAAGTTTTAATAATTATAAATAAATTTATAACTATATTATCTATACGTAATTACATTTTTATCTAAATATCTAAATCTAATTCGGTTTCACTATCAGAGTCATCGTTGAGATTAATTACAATACGATTTATGTTGTTTTGTACAAAAATGTAAGACTCCTCAATTTTTATAATATGCTGTACTGAATTTGTCCAGCTCTCAACTGCTATATTAGTAATTACATTTTTTATCAAATTTATAACACTGGGACTTAAAGTAGGTGTAACATTTTCTGCTCTAATCTTTGATTTTACTTGGTTCCACATATTGTCTATGGGGTTAAACATACACTGATACGGAGGAAGACGTAAGACAGTATGCCCAGTTATACGTAATGATTTTAACGAATTGATTTGGCGCTCGAAAATTGGAGCTTAAGAACATACCATGTTAGGCGCAGTTGAGGCCAACATTTAAAAGGCATAATCTTTAAAAAAATTAATGTAAGATATAGTTCTTTCGCATGATAATAAACATTACTTGATGCAGATTTTTTTTAAAGTAACTCGCAATGAATCACCTCTTAGTTTTGAATATATTAATTTTGTCCAACAGTCCCATAAGCTCGCTGCACTATGTGCCGGTTAATTTTTTTTTATCCTTGGACAATCCACGAAGGCTGGAAGCCTAAATACTAACGTACCGTGGGTGTCTTAAGCGAGGTAAGAGGATGTTTGTTAACACGGGACTTAAAAACTTGAAGATTTGGGGAAGAAGGAAAAACTTCCGCTGGCAGTAGGTTCAAGAGTCTAAAACTCTAGGGATAAAAGAACGAACGAAATGGGAAGTTCGGGGCCTGTCCAATTGAACCGTATAGGGATGCATACGCGCGGCTCGACGATGGGCAAGAGAAGGAAGTTTTGAGTAAGTAAAGGATCATTAATAAGACGAACAGCCCTTCTTTGAATGGCATCAAGAATGCTGAGGGTTGTAGGCGATGCCATTCCCCAGACATGAGAACAATATTCCAGAGAGGGTCGAATTCGGGACACATACAAAGTGTATAAATTGGAAGGAGAAAAATACTTCTTGGCTCGGAAAAGAAATCCAAGCTTTTTGAAGCCGCGGTGGCTATAGATACAATGTGTTTATGTTAGTTAAGGTTATTCTCGAATGTGACGCCCACAAGGTTAAATGTGTCCCCACTCTGCAAAACCTGGCCACTCATAAGCAAAGGATGAGTGTTTAATGATTTTTTCGCGACAAGGAACATGATTGTGTTTTGGATGCATTAAATTGAACGAGATTTTTGGCGCCCCAATCCAAGATCAAATTAAGATCCTGTGAAAGAGATATCTGCATCGCCCTGCGTTTGCTTTCCAAGTCGGGTTGAGACATTGGTTTAGGAACCTGAAAAGTGGAGTGAAGGGTACTATCGTCAGCATATATTTCTTTTACAGGAAAATCAAAAGGTCTTATGTAACTGATTTTTCCTTTTAAATTATATCATAGAATACATTTTTTTCTTAATTTTATTTTAATTTATTGATTTTTCTGTAAGATTTGTCCTTGTGCAGTTAGTATATTTTAAAGCCGTTTTTTTAATTTAAATAATAGTTATTTTGTTTAAGAAAAGAATTGTACTTTTTTATTAAAAGAATAATTTGGTGAATTTTTAAGGTTGTAGATAAAATGTTTATAATGGGTTGCGCAAAGTAATAACTTCAAAAGCAAGTAATTTCTTTACTTTTATTTTCTGTAACCTTTATGTTTGGCTTTTAATTAGGTACGTATACATAAATTATTAAAATTTAAAGGAAAATTTTTCATTTCCAATATTTATTTTAAAATATTATTTTCTCCTTTCAAATAAAAAGGCGTATCAAATCAATTCCCAGGATTTGCATAAATCTTCATCTATGACTGGCAAATTTTATTTTAAAGTTTATGCGTTGATATATACATTTGTTCTGGATTTATTGGCATAGAGTATTAGAATTTATAGACACATTTTTTCTATTTGTACTAAAAGGTTGTATTGGTATCAAGTTTGGTTTATTTTAATAAATAATTTAAAGTTTGTGTTTTGTGGGTATATATTTTTAAGTGAACAAGTAAACTCCGCCTATAATACAACTAACTTTTTATTATAACAATATTTTTAATACTTAAATAAAAAATTAAATAAAGAAATACACAATATATTTTTTTATTTTATTATATAATATATATGTATAATTAAATATAAAAATGTTTTGTATTTATATTAATTGGTAACGATAAAATAATATAATAAATGAAAAGAAATTATATATCTATATTAAATTATAAAAATGGTTTAAATTTATTCCAGCTATTAAAATTTATTTAACCGTATAAAAATAATAAGAGGCTTTCAAACTGTTATAATTTACCTATCCCGTTGGAAAATTGTAAATTTTATGGTGTCTTTTTGATTTTATTTTTATATTGTTTAATAAATAATATTTTATATTCTACAGAAAAATGGGCAAGTTGGAAATTTACCATAATTTTTATAAACACGATAGAACACAGATATGGCCTTGTTTTGTTCTTGTTAAGTAACAATAAAATTAATTTATTACATATAAGAACTTAGATATTTATATTTAATTATAAAAATTGTTTAAAAAAGTTTACTACTTTTAAAATTTATTTAACCGTATAAAGATAATAAAAGGCTTTTAAACCGTAATAATTTACCCATCCCGTTGGAAAATTGTAAATTTCATGCTGTCTTCTTTTATATTTTATATTGTTTTATAACCATTATTTTATATTCTACGGGAAAAATGCGCAAGTTGGAAATTTACCATAATTTCTTTAAACACGATAGGTCAGTCCTCGATAATTATTTTATTTTAAAATACTTTTTAAAATACAGTAACAAATTATATTTTTACAGTATTTCCACGGATTTACGAGAAGAAAATGTTGATTTTGTATACAGGGTACGCAAAAACCTAAAGAACCTAATTTTTATTTAAGAGTAAACTAACTTTATTTTTAATTTTTAAGCAAAATATCATTTAGAAAATTTATTTAAAATAGCATGTTGAATTGATTTATAAATGTTACAGGGTATTCAAAAGTCTCATGAAACTGATTTTGGAAATTCAAAATTTTAGATTTTTATAATAAAATAAACCTATAAAAACTATTTTAATTTGCTTTTTAAACACCCGCTGTCTTCAAATTTCCATACAACACATTTTTTTAGCTATAAACAAATGTAATCAAGGCGTTTTGCCACATTATGAAATTTAATAAAATTTTATTGTATTATTATTATCGATTTCACACTTTATTGTACATGAATTTTTCATTATGCTTAAAAATGAAAAATAAAGGTAGTTTACTCTTAAAGAAAAATATGTGTTTTCAAGTTTTTGTGCACCTTGTATACAAAATCAACATTTTTCTTTTTGTGAATCATAATTTTTAGAGCAAGAATTTTTAAAAAGAATGCGTTTTTTTCGAAAAATGAAATTTTTAGGTCCATTTGTACTCTTGTAAACTCCATCCGTGAAAAGTCTGTAAATATTTGTAAAAAATAGGTTGCCCAGTTGCGGGCCCCAGAGTTTCTTTATGAGAAGGGGTTTAGACATAAGCAAGACCGGTGATAGCTTTTGTGAGGGACGTGAGAGTGTGAGAATTACGATTTCGGTTAGCAGTTCTGTTCAAGGTTGGTAGCATTATCAGCTGATGACAGAGTGGTCCCTTGTCGAAGCTTGGTTTGATAAAAACGGTGGAAATTTGCCATTTTCATTTTGGTTGTATATTTTGCAAGAGATTTCCAGTTGTTAATGTTTTTGGTTAGTTTAGAGACTTCACATATTATTGGTTCGGACTCGTTTTATTTTAGAGATTTTGATACAGATGAGTGCTAATTAATGGTACACAGAAAAACCACAGATTTCTTATGCGAAAATACCCATTTAGGATTTAAACAAACATACCTATATCCAAAAGTTAATGATAAAGGAAGATATGGGATGTTAAAGAGATATAAATATTTTTTATTCATGTCATTGTATTTCGATAATTTTGATATGTTTTAAACATTTTAATAAAACTCGGTATCCAGGAGTTTTTAGATATCAGCTATTTATATCTGCGCAGTTGATATTATAGCTAATACGATGTTATTGAAGATACATACATACTTTCAGGTGCACTGAACAACTAAATCGTGATCAGTTTTGGCAGCTGGCGGTGTGATCAACGGTTGTCAAGACCGATTCTTACTAAGTATACCTTTTTGTGCAGAAAGCATAGAGAAGCTTACTAGTTTACATACATTCAGAGTAGTAACAAAAAATTGGGTAGTTTTAGAGAATTTTAAAATAGTGTACCCATCGCCCTCTAGTCTACACACAAAAATAAATATTCGATCTGAAAAGCTAATGTTTAAAAACCCCTAGATACCGTTTTATTAAGATATTTAAAAAGAGGGGAACAATTATCAAAAATAAATTTACTTTTCTTTTTACTATGACATCCCCGTATCTTCCTTATTATAAACTTTTGATATTAGATATGTTTGGTTAAATCTTAATATTTTGGCATAAGGAATCTGTTGTTTTTGTTGTACCATTCATTAGCGGACACCTTCTATACAAAGTTTTTAAAATGGTTTTTGACTTACGGAACCATGGAAAATGTTTTGCTCTGCCAGGTACCTCATCGCCCTGTCGTCGCTTTGATAATTTTTAATTTTCAATATTTAAACCACATTTATGTTTTTGTTTGAAGTTATGCCTATTAAAATATTTCAATAAATTTTGTTTACAACATACAGTTCTTTTTGTTTTCTCCCTAACTCTACGCCACTAATCTGCCTAAAATCAAACATAGCCGAAAATGGCCCGACTTGACGTCACACTCATCAATCGGCTTTGGGCCCCCTAAGCCAGTATCCTGGTTATTTGTAACGCTTTCAACGCCCTCTCGTTGGAACCTGCTCACAAAAACGCCAGTGCAGCCAAATCATTTCGGCTCATAGAAACAAGATTACAACTTTCAAATTATACTAAATATCTTGACAGCTTCTAAATCTAAGATCACCCCAATTTCATTAATAACTCCCTATCTTGTTAATCTGCAAACCTGACTTAAACTTAAAACAAACATTAAAGGGATTTCCTAAAAGATCTGACTATGATATCTGTTTTGTCCGACAAGTTTTCAAATAAGATTTGCCAGGTATTTAAGCTAAATTATTTGCGATTTTTATAAAAACAATAAATAATTTTCAGGTTAAAATACAAAAGTATTTATATTGTATTTGAGTAAAAAATTACGTGATTGAATTTTTTTGCTAACTAAATGAACTCTGAGACAACATGTCCACGTTTTTTTTGTCAAGAATTTTCATTCAGGTTGCCTATCGAGGGAACCAACTGGACTCAATAAACTATGGATTGTGGAGGGAGGATAACCATCTTTTATGGCGGACAAGTTGAAAAGAAATGGCAATCGGAATGTAGCAAATTGGGATAGCGCCACAGTAGCCAGTGGAGAGATTTTGGTATTTCTTTCCTTTTATTTTGTATCTATCTGTCCTTTTTCATTTGTATCTCACTCTAATAATTCCATGCTCATTGGTTAAAAATCTCCTCTGGCTGCTGTGAGCCACCTTAAGATTGCACCTTTCGACGGATACTTTTTAAAACATTCAGATGGTTATCCTCCCCTCCACCATCCATATAATAAACTTAATCTGGATAGGTCTCAAATTAATCTACTAAATTCTACCCACAACTATGCTCTAGTGGCTTCTCGAGAGGCACCCTAAACGAATATTTCTGACAAAAAATGGGCGCCACTGACTTTGGTTGCAACTTTTATATTTTACTAGTATGTCGTTAAGCTGATACCTAAAAAAATTACAATGTTAAGTCGATTACTGCTTTTTCAAAATTTAAAAACAAAAATATTTTTGTTCTTTTAAGAAACATAGAGAATCATACTATAAGAAATAATGTTGAAAGGTTTCGGTGACCAGAGAATGTTAAAAAATGTAAATTCGTGCAGCTCGTACTGCCCAATATAGTATTTTTGGCAGGATATGCAACACAATATTGCTTTGTGTATCACTGGTTGACGCCCTTTTTCAATCACAACACCCTTCTGATTTCTATTATCTTACTTTCCAATAATAATAATTTATAATGGCCATTAATAGATGATTTGTATACATTAATAACTTAACAATAAACAAAAAAATTATATAAGGTGTCTTTACAAGTTGCAAGAAAAAATGCAACCACAAATCCGGAAGCTAAAATCTGACGATCTAACCCAACTTACCTTAGGCCAAATGTTGATAACTCCGGAGATTGGAGATTGCCTTGCAGCAAAGCCATAAACCCAGAAAAGCCAAGGTTAGTTTATATTTATAAGGTTGCGACATATCCTCAACTTTTAGGCGGTTCGAGGTCGGGGACGCAAGGAAGGGCACTCCACGGAGAAAAGTTGGCAAGACTGGGTAAAATCAAAGCGGATGATCAATCCAGTGGCGTCTAGAATTTGCGCATTAATTTTGAATTGTTTTGGAAGTGACATTTGTTGAAAGATGTAAATCCAAATGTTTTTTATTTCAAGTAAACAAATTTACAACTTAATAATAATTAAAAACTGTTGTGTAAACGGTTGTTCTACTAATACAATAAACTGTATATCTCCGGCACTGAACAACATGGCCGAAAAATGGGAGATGTGACGTCAAAGCAATATGGCCGAATGTCGCGCCCTTATATAGACCGATATGAGAAAAGCAAGATTTCGGAGATACAAAGTGTTTATGTACCATCTTAGTAAACCAGTGAACTTTTCTATAGTTTCTACACAAAAAAGTATTCTTTGTAATATTGTCTCTGAGCAACGGTTTTCAAGATATTTGAATTAAAGTGGTTTATTGCAATCAAAAAATGCCTTTAAAAATAGCGTATTGGTCATAACTATAACTGCCTCAAGATTTTTTATTTATTTTTTGAACTAACCACGAAAGCTAAAAACCTAAATACTAACGTACCGTGGAGTGTCTTAAGCGAGGTAAGGGGAGTTTGTTGACACGGGACTTAAATACTTGAAGATTTTGGGGAGGAAGGAAAGACCTCTGTGGGCAGCAGGTTCCACATTTTAAAAATTCTAGGGATAAAAGAACGAACAAAGGGAGGTCGGATTTGGGACACATATAAAGTGTATAAATTAGGAGCGGAAAAAAGCGAAAGAAAAAAGTTAAACGAATGATTAAATAATGTATTCTTCCATGTACTTTTTGGTTGCACTAAACCACTTAAATGACAATATCTTGAAAACGGTTGGTCGGAGCCATTCTTGCAAAGTTTACCTTTTTATAAAAAAGTTTATTGGTTTACTTAGATGGTAAATACAGAGTAGCACAAAAAGTTGGGACGTTTCAAAGAAATTTAATTAATGTAGCTAGCTCATTCTAGTTTACACAAAAAATAATATTAGATCTAAATAGCTCATGTTTAGTTTAGTGAGTTACGGTTAGTTTAGTGAGTTTCGGTTAGTTCTGGTTAGTTCTGGTTAGTTCTGGTTAGTTCTGGTTAGTTCTGGTTAGTTCTGGTTAGTTCTGGTTAGTTCTGGTTAGTTCTGGTTAATTCTGGTTAGATACGGAGTTTCACCTAAATATATTATTCAAAACATATATATTTTTTTTTAATTTTGTTTTTTACACCATGTATTTTTCTTATTATCAATTTTTGCATATAGATATGTTTGATTAAATCTTAATATTTTGACATCAGAAATCTGTGTTTTTTTGTGTACCATTAATTAGCAGACACCCTGTATATTCATAAATAGTTTGAATAAACCTATGTCCAAAATGTCCTAATTTTTAAGGTACAGGATAATAAAAGTCTGCTCAAATAAACTTTTACCTTGTATAGGTACCTTTTGTACCTAAAAAATAATTCTATCTTAAAGTTTAATACAGAGTAGCTTAAAAAAATGTTTTTTAAAATATGTTCAAGGTACCGAAAGTGGCTCTGAGAGAACAATAAATTTAAAAAAACAGGTAATTTTTCCACACACAACTTTATATATTATGGAATGGTACAAAAATAGCGTTTTCTTGCAAATTCCACCGGTTTCTGGGGCCACCAGTCCTACCGATTATTTTAACCGTAGAGCTGGAGTGCGTTCATAAATAAAATGTAAAGTAATCCTTGTACTCTGTAATGGAATCAAAATGACATTTGAAATGTATTACATTGTAAAAGCAATTTTTGAACGCTACTCAGGAAATGAAATGTAAGTGTCCCTTGTAACCTGGCACGTAACAAAAATAATTGAAGATGTTGATCTATTTATTTAAAATCTAATAATAATTACAATTTTAATATACCAAAAATCAATCTTATTAATGCAATAAATTTTAAAAAACATGTATGTTTGTTGTAAATATTCTTATTTTGAATTTGAAAAGTTTGTAGGTCTTTTGTGGTTTGGAGAAAAATTAATACCTAAATAAAAGAGCCTAAAAATAAACAAACTTGTTCTGACAACCATAGGAGCATCAGCAAAATATTTTTGTTTGTTTTTAACAACTTTTAAATCTAAAAATTAGAAAAATTTCGTTTGTTTCCTATTCTTTTAAGAGATAAATATGAAATGCGCAAAATCGGTAAATTGTTACCGCGCTCGTGACCACGGTAAAGAATGTTATACAGAGTTACATTTCCAGACTATTTTTGAACGCTGTAAGACAGAAAGCAGTGTAATAAATAATACATTTAAGAACGACCTTTGTAACAGAAATGTAAGAAATGTGTACTTTGTAATGATTTATGAACGTAACCCTGGTGGAATGTTGGTTTGGAGTGTGGGAAGAAACAGCTGTTTATACATCAATGATTTTAAAGTTCCTCCTTCTTCTAAAAAATATTCACAACACCCAAAATATTTATAATTTAGATTAATTTATATAACGGCATTTATCTTTTCCTTTTGGGGCCGTCCGTGGTTGCTGCAATGGTTTTTTACTTTAAGGTTATGTTGACGCCTTTTTACAATTGACATTTAATTTTTTCCCTTCAAACCGTTTTGTTGCTAGCAGTTTCTTTCTTAACCCAGAAGAATTCAATAAAACGCGCCTATTAGAAGTACAAACTAAACACAAAACTAAAATGGCGTGAACAACAAAAAGATCTTGTTTATACTGTAACCACATGTTATGGAAAATAGCAAATTTAATTTTTAAAATAGAAGTCAATAAAAAAGTGTTTTTATTTAAAAATTAACCATCTAAACGACAAGTATAAATAAATTAACATTTTGGAAACAATAGGCATTGCAGTTTAAAATTAAATTAATATTTACTTGTAGTAACCTTGGTGTCGTGTTTGTTCTTGAGCATAACATGTTAGTTCTATAACTTCCTGAAACTGACACACAAAATTGTTTTGGCGACTTATTGTAATATTGCATGTAACAACTTACTTAGAACATGTATTCAGAGCTGAATTAACTTTATCGGCGCCCCTCTGTAATGGCAAAAGAACCTTTTCTTTTTGATAACAAGTTGACAATAAAGCCAAAAAATTTAAAGTTCCTTCTACTTGAAGAAAAAAAGGCCATTTCCGTAACATTTTAAACCAAAACACAAAAAAGCGTTATATATTTTTCTACCTTTAATACCAAATACGAATATACAATATGAGCAACGTGTTTGGTTCATCGGCAAGCAATAGAATAACAAAACAAGCACTATTAGTCACGCATGTTTACATGCCGGGATTTGGTTAGATTGTCTTTTTTCCTCACATTGCCTATATGTTATGTTATTTAACTGAACCTGTATAATCACGTTTCACATTTTACACCTTTCATCCCAAGCAGCAAGCTGACGTCATTATGACGTCATTTTCAAGTTTTGGTAATTCTTGGTCATAACACGTCAACAGACCAAAATTATGACGTCATTTAAACGTCATTTTAATGACGTGTTTTTGACGTCGTTGAAGTGACGTCTTTTTAACGTTATTTTTCGTCATACTAGCTCACATAAAAATCTAATGACGTCATGTTTAGAAAACCCGCCAGAAAAAATTTGTGACATTACATGATTAGTGTCAAAACCAACCGAAATATCATATGAAAAAAATAAGACTAATAATTTTATAAAATAGGAAAAAACTCTGCCGATAGATGTCGTAATGGACAATAAACTACTACGTTTATTCAACATCTTCGCTTTTTATCGCCTACTCCGTACCGATGAGACTGAAATAGTTCGAGACCGGTCTGCGGTTGGTGATCCCAATTAGCTTTGAAAGAAATATCTTCGGCTGGTATGAAAATCTGCATCTCCAGGTTGGACAGTGTCCCGAGAGATGCGACCTTGCAGTGCAAGGAAATTGCAAGCAGTAAGGAGTTTTTTCCTATTTTAATTTTCAAATAAAATATCGTATAGTTTTAGCTTTTAAAAAAAAGTAAATGCGTCAATTTTTCGTCATCTTAAAGACGTCATTAAAGAGAGTCTGTGACTTAGGGAGGTCAACTTAACGTCATCTTATGACGTCTGCTGACTAAATGTGACCAAAAATATTATTTTTTTATGACTTTCCATAATGTTTACAATACATGTAAACCGGAAACTTAATTTTAGAAAAAAACAAAGGACTTATTGCAAATGTATTTAATAATTTCTCTGGTCAAATTTCAAATCAAAATCATGAAGAGGTTTAATTACAATATAATATTTAAATTTTAAATTCTTAGCTATATTAGGATCTACAGATATCCGAAAGTTTTTTACGATATTTGCTACAAATATTTTTAGTTGAGCCATCGAGTAGTATCTACCTAAAATATAAATTATTAATAAAATACTAAGAATCAAATAACCGGCTTTGCCAGAAAAATTGAATTGAAAACTTATTACTTTACGATCAAAAATACCCAAAGCCTTATACAGGGTGTCCGCTACTTAATGGCACTTAACAAAACACGGATTCGTTATGTCAAAATATTAATATCTAACCAAACATCCAAAAGTTAATAATAAGGGAAATTCAGGGTTTCAAAGTTAAAAACATTTTTAATTAACTTCAATAATTTTTAGTCCGTTTTCAATATTTTAATAAAACGTGTTGTTTACGGGGTTTTCAAATATAATAGTAAGTTTTATGTGTAAACTAGAGGGCGTTAGCCAAACTACTTTAAATTTTATTTAAAGGTTCAAAATTTTGTGTTGTATGTGCCATCCAAGTATACAATTAAACTTTTTAAGGATGTCTCTGAGCAACCGTTTTTAAGATATTTGCATTTAAGTTGTTTAGTGCAACCAGGCCCGGATCTAGGGGGCAAACTGACGTGTCCGCACTGAAAGCCCTTAAGGGGCGGCATAGTAGAAGTGTACAGGGTGTAACTGGGCGATGAGATGACCACTGGAAATTTGAATACTGTAGGGGATATATCGGATGGTGAAGATGGCGCAAGGCACCAGGACGCAATGCTGAGGGGGCGGAAAATTTTGATATAAAGGGCGTAAATATTTGAAATTGACGGTGGCAATTGTGGAAATAAAATTTATATGTAATTTGGAAGTAGGAACCTTTTTTTTGGTCTTTAAAAAATTTAATACAAAGGAAAAAAGCAATCTTGAATTATGGAGAAATTAAGGTATTTCAAAACTGGGGACCTTTTTTGGTCTTCAAAAAATTAAATAGTAAAGGCATTCTCTTATAGGGGCGGCCAATACTATTTTGCGCCAGGGCGTAAGTTACCTTGAAAAGGCCCTAAAGGCAAACACTTTTTGCTCCTTACTTATTTGGGATATTTGTATATTTTTTTTATCTTTAATTTTTTTTCCCAAAAGGACGCAAAATGTATGCTTTATTTTATTCAAAAAAAGCCGAGAGGGGCGGCAAAGAGCAATTTTTGCCTCACTTTAAAAAAAAAATAAAGATCCGGGGCTGAGTGCAACCAAAAAGTATATAGAAAAATACATCAAATCATTTGTTTATAACGAAAAAAATGTAACAATGGCCAAGACGCTATTTTTCGGTAGAAAGTATACCTTTTTGTGTAAAAATCATAGGAGAGCTTACTGGTTTACTTGGGTGGTATAGTTACGACCATATTTATTTCATTCTGAAAGCGGTGCCTCCAAGTACACAAAAAATGATAAAGCAAATAAACCCTTTTGTGAACAATGATTTATTGAAGCAAAACATACTAACCCGACGAGTACGCCACGCGCCACAGTTTTTATAGCAGGCCAGAGACGAAGTAAGAGAATGTTTTTTAAGTACGTGGTACGTGTTTTCGCAATATCTTTATTTATATATCTATATCTGAAAATATGTAATCAGGCTCTGTCAGAGGCTATGTGCTTTCGAAAAGGTTTGTTAACTTTATCATTTTTTGTGTACTTGGCGGCATCACTTTCAGAATGAAATAAATATGGTCTTAACTATACATGGCGCTCTCTACCTTACATATAAAAATTATTATCATATCTAAATACCTCATATAAAATTAGCCCTAGGGACTGAGTTTTGTAAAAATATTTTAAACATTTTTACAATTATTAAAATAATTTGGATAAAGGTATGTATGTATCCTAAGAAAACGCAATAGAACTTTTTTATATATGAAGTACTATCATTATATTGGCTCAATCTATCATCACTATCATGTATGACCATACCTTTTCAGACACCCTATATAAATATGACTGATAAATAATAAAATGACTTGTAGTATTTACCCAAGGAAGATAAACTTTTTAATAAGGGCGCTCGGTTTTTTATATTTGTCCGAAAATATAGGTTATGTTTGTGACGTCACCTTTTGCCATAATATTTTTTTATCTGACAAAATAAACCAATACTTGCATACCATAAAATAAAATTACTAAAAAAACATAAAAAAATTGTATCTTACCCTTAATAACGATTTAAACGTAAATTCCCTGTAAAAATATCCAAAGGTCAGTGACCCTGTTTACAGGTTTTAAAATTATCTGTAACCGCAGTACTAAAAACTACTCAATTTAACTATAAACAGTAAAAATTTAACATATATAAAAGTTCAATGACTATAAAGCAAAAAATAACACCTAAACTTCGAAAAAAACCTTCCAGTACGATTGTAAACAAAGAATTACGGGAAAAGATAACGTCACAAAATTTAGCGAACATAGGCTTAAATGGGATCGAGCGCTCCTTATTAAAAAGTTTATTTTCCTTGATATTTACCCATGCAGTCCCGTGGTCCGATTAAAAATGGTATGTACGAACCGGCCACAATTTTCTGAATATTTTCAGTAGAAAATCTATCCGGGTTAAACACGTCGGGGTTGGTCCAATATTTTTCATTTCTATGAACTAAAAATGGCACAACTGCAGCATTGGCACCCTTGGGAATAATTTTTTTACCTAGAAACGTTGTTGAACTGGTATATTTTTATTATTTATTGATGGTAGCTTGTATAAATCTAAACATAATATAATGTAAAGCCGCATCCAGACTTGCAACACTACTATACATATGCATACAGCGCACTATAGCGCGCACCTATGGTATAGATAGAGTTTACGTCGTTTTAAGGGTGTGGCGAATGATTTGCAGGTGATTCAGGGCTTGTCGGTTTTTTGGCATTAAAGGAGCGCGCGAACAGGCTGGTTAATTTGGACGGATAATTTCCCCGAACATCATAACATTCCCAGCCACCGGAATCGTACGTCGATCGAAGAACGTCGATGTTTCAGGAGCCTGCGAGTGCCACGGCATTCATAAAATATCAATCAGTGTTGGACTTACCAGCAGGCTAAGTAGGCTGAAGTCTAGGGCGACAAATTTTTAAGGGGCGGCCGATTTACTTCAATAATTGTGTATTTCGATTAAGAAATGAAAATAATTACGAAATGATTTATTACAATTTGGGTTGTTAGAAAACAATATAACTAACTTGTATTATGTAAGTTAAACAAATAACTACATTTTTATTATTGTTTTAATAGGTACCCAGCAAACACTATTTGCCGGCAATGTACATTTTCATTGTTTTATTTATAATGGTAGCTAAACAACATTATTTTGTTTTTTTACATAATTTAAAGGAAATGGCCTTTTCATAACATTTTATTGTTAAAAATCATGCAAATAAAAATTAGGTCAAACAAAATGTTTATTATGTATTTTGGAGTGAATAAAAATAAAATGATGGTAAAATTAGCTACGTTAATTTCGACCGAAGGTGACCGCTTTGTGCATTTGTTTTCTACGTGGTTTTCTAGCTTTTTAGTTTCTTTTTTAAAGAAAAGAGTTTTTTAATAGACATATTAAATGTATTCATTACCTAATAAGTGTGTGTTGTGTGATTAATTGGTGATGGCTAGTCGAGAAGGCAAGATATTCAAGTAGACTGTTAGGAGCTGTAAACATTTTGTTTAAAACTTTATTAAAAGTTTTAAAGACGTGTTAATAAAAAATATTATATATATTTAATAGTTTTTTTGACATACCGATAGATGGCGTAATGGACAATAAACTACTACGTTTCTGCAATATCTTCGCTTTTTATCGTCTAAACCGTACCCATTAGACAAAAATAATTCGAGAGCGGTCTGCGGTAGGTGATCTCACTTAGCTTTGAAAGAAATATCTTCGGCTAGTGTAAAAATCTGCATCTCCAGGTTGGAGAGTGTTCCGAGAGATGGTACTTTGCATTGCAAGGAAATTGCATGCAGTAAGTAGTTTTTTCCTATTTTAATTTTCAAATAAAATATCGCATCATTTTAGCTTTTAAAAAAGTATATGCGACAATTTTCGTCAATAAGACGTCAGCTTGCTGCTTAGGAGTATCTGCATTTGCCCACTTTCGGGTCTTTTTGTTCTTTTTGCCAATAACGTATTAATGATGGATGTCATCATCTTAAACGCATTTTTTTGCCAATAACTTATTAATGACGGATGTCATCACTTTATCTGCAACACGTGGCCTAATAACGGCCAATTGCCCACTTTCGCGTCTTTTTGATACCTTTTTGCTAATGTCTTGCCATTAAAGAGTCTCGGCAATGCCAGTAAATTAAATGTACAACGCCGGCAAAAATGTTATATGGGTAGGTTTTAAAACCTAACCAAGGAAAAAATACCTACTAAGCTTTCGTAAATATTAATAAAAATCCTATTATGTAAGAGTTTGTCTATTTAAATTAACATAAAAAAAGGTATTCATAAGTTTTACTTCCATATCTATAGACAAGGTATAACAAGAAATTTCACTTTTGGTAATAGTTTAATATAAAAATACTTTTTGTATTACAACCACTAACCTCAAACTATCCTTATTGACTTCTATAAACGAATAAAGTAACTTTTCATTTTGTAGCGTTTGCTTCATACTCGAAGACAGGCTCGGTGTACATCGGCGCTATTCTATTTTCTTTGACCTGACGCCAAAAACCGACAAGCTGTGGATCGTGACCTAGCACCGGATTTAGAGTTCGGCGGCCCATAGGCAGAACATGTGGTGACGGCCCTTAATCCAGGGGAGTGTAAAAAGTTAAAAATGTTGGGTTCAAGAAAAAAAGTTGAAGGGAAAATAAAAAGTTCCTTACATCAGTTAAACAGCCTTTTTCTAAAATTTTTATCTACAGACGTCAAAAATTAAAATTAACAAAAAAAAACAAAAATTTCACCTAACTCAACAACAAAACGACCTCCCTACAAGGCTTAATTTTTTTAAGTAACTATTTGTAACAAAACTCTGTATTTTTTATTTCTACTAAGTCTTTTTATTTTATTTTTTGTGGTGCGGTGGTGGCCCATGGGCAACTGCCTATGTTGCCTATGCTTAAATCCGGCACTGCAGTGATCCATTCTCCAAACAATTAAATTGAGCGCAAACAAGTATGTTTTACTGTCCACGTCCACATCATCGTGGCGTGGCGGCGAGGCGTGTTGCCTGCCTGGACGCACCTTATCGTTAATAATAAACAAACATATAACTTTTAATAATTATTACTAATACCCAAATTTAAATCCTCTGTAACATGTCTTCCAGCTATTGGTATTACTGGAAGTATTCTTATGGTTTCAAGAATAACTTGCTCCAAATATTTTAGATTACTTAAATCTTCAGGAGTAATTTCTCTGTGACCGACATAGTTTAAAACTTCTTGGCACGCCTTTTCCTGCAATGATTT